>CM052549.1:18068976-18194204 GCA_028533065.1 Trachops cirrhosus
AAGCTAAAGAACTTACGACACATGGACCTGAACTAAAGGGGGGAATGTGGGTGGGAGAGGGTGTTCAGGGTGGAGGGGAATGAAGGGGGGATAACAGGACAACTGTAATAGCATAATCAATAAAATATATTTAAAAAAAGAGAGATTACAAAAACTATAATCACATCATAAGCAAGGTTACGGATGCTGATGAAGGTAAAGAAACAGAGTTCTCAGTCAAGGCTCATGAGAGAGCAGAACAGCAAGGCACAAATTCGGCCAGTGATCTTAATCAATTCCCTTCACTTCAGAGGTGACAAATCAGAACAGATATGATGGTGCCATAGAAGCAGAACCGGCTTTTTGGTCTTTTGACTTGGTGCATTTTTTTCTCCCTGTAGGATCATTATCATAGCACCTAACAATATAGTTAAATATTTTTAAACACTGAGATGTAACACTAAAGACAATTATTATACTGCATAAGAAACCATAGTTTTTTCTCCACAGCCAGATTGAGATGCACTTGAATCGCAGCATCTCTTTAACTTACTCCCTGTGAGATCTGGTTGCACAGTCAGGGATGAAAGAACAGCAAAGTCCTCTAACTCACACGAGTTTTCTACTAGTTAACTACCGTACTCACTTTGTGCTTTTTATTTTTCTTCCACCTGACCTCAAACTTCTTCACATGTGCCTGCATTTACACACAAGCACACCATGCAGTGCCTGCAGTAGGCGGCAGGAAACTGTACTCAGGACGAAGAGCCTTCATCGTGGAGCTCACAGCAGCAAATAAAATGGTTTCATAAACGTGCATTTATGCACCTTTTGGCTTGATATACGCAACGCCATTACAGAACAAAGAAAAAAAATATGTTGCCCACATATTTTTTACTCCAGCTTCAGTGGGTGCTGAAGTATTAAACCATTACACTAACCCTTTCGAATAATAAAGAAGTTGCCATAATAATTCGGATTTAGGAATAGAAGAACCAGACAAACTGCTGCCCAGAAAAGTGACCTCTGTGGCGGATATCTGTTGCTTTTACAAGTCAGCACACACACCTCTTGTAAAACTCTTAATCACAGTGTCTCACTGGCCCCCTCCCACCACCACCAGCAGCAGGGCACAGGATTTCGGCCTCATCAGTCATAGGTGCTCATCCTCTTATCCACAGCCACTGATCCATGGGATGGGCCCGTCAACTGACAGGGTCCATCAGTGCGTCCCATAGGATAATACAGGGATGTAGGAAGATTTTTTAAATGGGCTCCTCTGGCAGAGCAAGCTATAAGGACAATTAAAATGGATTCTGCCACCTTGCACATGTAAAGATCTAGTCTCAAAAATAATCTGACCAGAGACGAGGTGAGCTGAGTTCAGACCTTTCCCGAGCCCCTTGATCCAGCCATACTTGAGGATCCAACTATTGGATGTCCAATTATATTTCTTTTAAGAGTTTGTGCTACCTCACCAACATGCTCTTTTAAGCTCATCTATAACCCATGAAGAAGTCTGGTTCACATAAGTTCCATATTGCAAGCACTTATTGTAAGTTTTTCAATACCTGCCAATTTGTTTTGACCCTTTTTACCCTCACCATCGTGACCACCTTCCTGCCTGGACTAACCCTAAATCCTTCACCTTGTCAATGGGCTTTTTAAAAATAGAAGCACTCCCTTTTTGCTGAAAAGATCTTCTTAAAACTTCTTGCTCAAAAGACAAAACAACAAGGGAACCAATGAGCCACAGAAATGTCCTAGGCCGTCTTCTTTCTGCAAACATCCTCCCTACACATATCTAATTTAACTCCAGCCTAAATATTACTGCTACGCAGGTGAGTGGTTGACTGCAGACTGGGAGCAGTGAGAGGGATTCCCAAGGAGGATAAGACGACTTTGTTGGGGGGATGGATATCTTCAAGGTCTTGAATGTGGGGATGGGTTCACAGGCATATATGCGTGTCAAAATTCATCCCATTGATACCTTCATGGGCAGCTTACTATATGTCAATACCTCAATTAAACTGTCTCCCCCACCCCCAAAAAAGACTCAGCTTTATGAGGGACACCCTTTATAGCATCATCTTTCTCTTGGTATGGAACACATCACGATGCTTAAGTTGCAGATGTCATTTGGTGACAAGGAAGAAAGTCGCATGCCAAGGATGATGGGGGAGGAAAAGGGATGAAGACCAGGACTAGATAACATGCTCGAACTGTGCGCTTGCTCTGGATGACCTACTTCTGGACGCGTTGCTACATGAAGATAACAATGCTTAGTATTCCGGGAGGCAGTAACTGGGTTTCTGTTACCTGTGGCTGGACCCTGTTCCTAACATCATAGTCTGTGATGGCCTTTTTTAAAGCCAATGACATCAGGTCACATCCACACTGGCTGCCTTCTGTGTCTAATCTTAGCATAAAGTCCAAATCCCAGGCTGACAAATTCAAGAGTGCAAAGGGCCCAGATTACCTCACTCTTCCCCACCTCCAGCCATTCTTCAATTCTTCTACACTTCAAGTGCCACCCAATCAAGGCACGGGTTGATCTGATGTCCCCGGCACCTGGTTAAGTGCCTGGTACAGAAAAGGTACTCAAAATATACTGCTGGAGGAAAGAACTCATAATCTCACTCACCATGCTTTAAGGATCAGCAAACGCTTATTCCAACTTATACAATATTTGCAGGGAAGAAATGCAGCCTAATGATGTTCCAGATTATTCTTTCTCTAAGTAACCTATAAAAGGGATTTTCATTCCTTCGTCAAATACCCACATTTCAAAACAAAAGGCAAAGAAAGACCTGAATTACTTCTACAACAGCTACATTTTTTTTTCTGAACATTCAAATTCTATAGGGTAAGTGAATTACTTTGAGGAGGAAAGGAATCTAGAACATTTGAAAAAACTGGAGTCGATTCTGTCATTAAATGACTCAAAAAGGTGTTGTCAACCCTGGCCAGTATGGCTCAGTTGGTTGGAGCATCGATCCGTAACTGAAAGGAGGAGGGTTTGATTCCCCATCAGGGCACATACCTAGGTTGTGGGTTCAGTCCCTGGTCAGGGCACATACGAGAGGCAACCAACTGATGCATCTCTCTTGCACTGATGTTTCTCTCTCTCCCTTCCTCTCTAAAAAAGGCAATGAAAAAGATTTCCTAGGGTGAGGATATAAAAAAAAAAGGGTTTTGTCAGCACCAAAGCAAGGGAGATGTTCTGGTGGCGGCGGACGGTAAGAAATTTAAAACAGTAATAAAATTTAGAAGGACTACACCACCAAAATGTAAGAGCACCCACAGATATATAAAGAGAGCAAGGCCGCAGACGGTCTGCCCTCTGTATGGTTCGACATTCCCAGTGAGGAATTACACTGGAACACTGAACTGTCCCTCTGAACTTCTGCCTAACTGGAGCACTGAAGAAAAATCCAGTGACGATCAAGCCTGTGTCTCTACAAGGCCAAACATCTGGATGGTAATTTCAAAATTCTATAAATAAATCTAGATATTGCTAAATATCCAGAAATTTAGTGTTTAAGCCAAGACCTTAGTTCTCCGTTTCCTTTTCATTCTTCAAAGGACACTGGCAGCCTACCACGCCTTCGTCACATGTTTTTCTTCTCTATGTTCTCCGTGGTGCCAAGCAGATTATTTTACACTCAGAGGCACAAAATACACAGTACGCAGTAACTGCTGGGAGGAAATTATACAAGGGCAATTGGAAGTAAGGGAACTTGACTCGTCATTTTCCAAGGAAAACTACTTTGAGGTGGCACCCACAGCTGCCAACAAACTTCCAACCTGCTCTACTTCTTACTTCTTCAGAGCAGACAAGTGGACTCACGGGCAGAAGAGCTCTGCAGTGATCCCTTCATTCCAGTAACTAACTGCCAGCCATGTGCCAGGGCCGTGCGGGGCACTCAGGCAGAGCCTTTACTGCTGAGAGGCACGTAGTTTATAACCTGAAAAACAAAAGGGCAACTGCTCTTTTTCATGGCTTCTTCACTGATCGATTCAAGTATCAAGTCTCAGTCCTCATCTTACTTCGCAGCATTTGACGCAGATGTGCAATTCTGTGTCCTTAAAACAATTTGCATTTGGCTTCTAAAACACCAAACTCTACCAGGTTTTCCTCTTACTTGACCAATCATCCCTTCTCAGGCTCTTTTGCTGGCTCCTCCTCATCTTCCAAAGCTCTTATTAAGAGCATCCTTAGTTTAATCCATGGACTACTGCTCTCCATCTCGTGACTAACTTGTTCATTTCATCCAGTCTCACCCCTAAATACCATTCTGTACATTGATGACTCCATGCCTTATACCTCCAGCTATTCCTCCCCGCTGAACTCCATTGCTAGTCTAACTACTACCTGAGGTCTCCACTTGGGTAACCGATTGGCATCCCGTCTAACACCGAACCCTTTATTTTCCTCCCTAAACCTGCTCCACTCACAGCCTCCCCCATTCTTGTTAATAGCAGATCCATCCTGCCAGTTGCTTAGGCCACACATAAATCATGAGTAATGTGTGGCTCGACTTTTTCTCTCATATGGCATTTCAATCCATCAGGAAATTACGTTGGCCTGTCTTCCAAATATATCCAAAATCTGACTACTTCTCTTACTTCCACTGCTGTCAGACTGGTCTGAGCTGCCTTCACCTCTTGCCTCAATTACGGCAATAGCCTTGTAAGTCATCTCACTGCCTCCACGTTCGCCATCTACAGTACCTTCTCGGTTCACTAGCCAGACAACCTGTCAAATGAAAATCAGGTCCAAAGGCACAAATTTCACTCCGTATAAAAGCACGAGGTCCTTAGAGCGCTGTGAAGCCCCTTCCTAATCTGAGTCCCAGGACTTCTCTGGCTCATTTGCTACCACCCCACCCCATGCTCACTCTGCCCTGGTCACTGCCCAGGTCACACTGGACTCTCTTTGTCCCTCATGTGAACCAGGAGTACTCCTCCCTCAGGCCCTTTTCAGAGGCCATACCCTCTACCTTAAATACTTTCCCAGATGCTTGTCCTTCACCTCCTTCAGGTCTTTCATCCAAGCAGGCGAATCCTGACCACCACACATGAAACTGTGTGCTTACCCTCCCCTCCCCACCACTGCCCCTCCACTCTTCCTTTTCCTGACTCCGGTTTTCTCCGCAGCACTTTTTCACCTTCTACCATGATATATAATTTATTTACGTACTTAATGACTATCATCTACCCCCCATAAACGTAAGATCCATGAAGGCAGCATGTTTGGTTTTGTTCACTGCTGTTGATGCTGAATCAATTATTTATTATTAGCCTGAATAAAAGAAAATTATTTGGGTTCATCTGATAACACATTAATATTAGATAAGGGGGTGGCCAATTCTGCAAATTCAATTCAGAAAGTATTTAGAGAGGACAGGGTCTGCATTAAAAAGAAAGAGAAGGAAAGCACTACTCACTGAAGGATGCAACAAGGAGGAAGCTGTGATCTCTGCCAACGAAAGGTCAGCAGTCTACCTGGGGTACAGCAAGCACAGAGCTCTTCACGATACAGTGTTGGTACGGTCAATGGCAAGGCCAAAGCAAACCAAAGTCTTACAGCGTGGGATCTCTATCCTTGCTGTAAGTTATAGCTAGCGAGGAAGCTATTTTTAAAAAAAGAAAGAAAGAAGCTTTAAGAAATAATTACGTGCTCCCCCCCTCTCCCTGGATCCTGATTAAATTAGTCTGGGGTTGTGTTCAAGGATTAAGATTCTCAAGTGAAAATTTAAGGAAACAATCCTGACTAAAGAAAGAAAAGGCTCTATTTAAGAAACTTTACAAAGATAGAGCAAGGCATTCTAGGCTGTGGCAGAGAATCAGCAGAGACAGAAAGGCAAGGAAGGGCAAAATACGTGGGAATCCTCTGTGGCTGAAATCTACAAAGGGATGCAGATGGGAGGAGCAGATGGTGACACATCCTGAATGGCATGCTAAAGAATGCGGGTTTATTTTCGAAGAGTTTCATCCATTATTACAAGTGGGTTTGGATTATCCATTTTACCGTGATCAGACAGCGTTAAGGATGAATTCATGTGAAATGTGATATTTAAAAAAAAATAAAAGGAAGAGAAACTCAACTTAGCCTCTTCAGCAATTCAAATATGTTTGAACTATTTTTTAATCCTTACCTGAGGACATGCTTATTGATTTTAGAGAGAGGAGAAGGGAGGGAGAGAGAGGCAGAAAAAACATCAATGCAAGAGAGAAACATCAATCAGCACCTCTTCAAACCCACTACCCAGGCATGTTCCCTGACCAGGAGTTGAACCTGAGAACTTTCAGTTTACGAAACAATGCTTCAACCAACTGAGCCACTCAGCCAGGGCAGACAATGGCCCACTTTTAAACCACCTGAAACTGTATGTAAAATTAAGCTCCTGATGTGTTCAGATCTTACTTTCCAAATACGGGCTGAAATACAATTTTTCCCAAAATTAATTGCTTCTTTGTAAATGCTTCTTAATTATGTAGTTAAACTTTGTGAGAGTTGATAACATTTCAAATGAGAAATGGCATAAATGGCACATTTTTGTTACTAAGTTTTTAAACCAAAAGTTAAGAATTTTTACAAACATAATCAGCACAAAGGTAGATTCATGTAGCATCATGGGAAAATAATGAATCCCTTTAAAATTCAAAATGTAAGTAAATATTCAGTAACCACTTACATATTTTAAATTCATTCAGTAGTTTGAACAGACAGAGAGAAGTAACATAAACTTAATCACACACTAAAATACCAAACAAGGATAATTTGGAAAATGATTAGAATTTTGAAAAATGCTAAATGCAAAAATGCAAAAGCCATTGCAGTCAATAGATTTTTCTTTGGCTTAAGTACTATGAGTTTTCATTTATTTTGCAGTTAAGATGGAACAAAATTAGAAAGCTCTAATAACCAGGCTAGGACTCAAAAAAAAAGTTCAGGTAAATCATTCCAAATTTATACCTATATCTCAGTCTTTTTTTTAACAGCTGCAAGATTAATATTACTATTTTGAGTGTATAAGCTCCTGTCTCCCTAGAGCCTGCATGAGTTAACACTGGCCTTCGTGTGTTAGAAATCCCAGCAGTGTAAATCTTGCTTTATAACAAGCAAGTTCGTAATTTGCAAATTTAAAATAATTGAACTCTTCCACCTGAAGATGTAACAACTTAATTTTCTTTTCTGTCGTCCACCCAAAGCATTTATCCATTCTCCCAACTTACCCTCGCTATACTTCATAAGGGAAGAGTAAAAAATATCAGCAGTTTATACATGAAAAAGAAATAAATGAATAAACCAAGCTCAGGTAAACTGTTTGCCCAAGGTTACATTCCAAGCAAGCTGCAGAGTTAGTATTCAAACCTGAGTTTTCTTCCTGAATCCAGTACTTCTTCTTCCCATAGATTACACAGATAAATAGTTTTTATCTGATAAAGATGGCATGTTTAGCTATTTTGAGAAAATCCCAATTTCAGAGATATTAAAATATATATCTTAGAATGAATAGAAATCAGTATAATTTTTGATCTGCATGGGGATTTTTATCAAAGCACTCAAAGGTATGGAAAAATGCAAAAGAAAAAAATCAAGAGAAACAAAAAAAATTTTAGAAGTCAGAATGAAAATGGAAAAGAACACAAAATTGAAACTTCTGAAATTGTCTTTCTAGCTTTAAGAGCACATTTTAACTCATTTTCTGTTCCTTACATTCTTAATTAAAACCACATATATAATCTACATACTCTTGACTACATAGTACCTCAATAGTGCAATTCCCAAAAGCCTTTTCTCTGCTTAAGAAGCACAAGGAGATGTTATAAATCTTCAAAATTTTATAGATACTGTAATATACATCATTTATTTTGTATTTCCTAAAATTCCCCACAAATCACTAAGTACAATTTTAAGAAGTTGGTTTTCACTATTTCTCAAAATATTTTCAATCAAAATTACTTTAAAATAACAATTAAAAATAAAATAAGCCATTTTCCCAAAGTAGTTTTAATTTGTATTTCTATCCAAAACTGTAAAAAAAAAAAAAAGACCCATGTTATTTCCACATTTCCCTGATTCGATCATACCTTCACTCCCCCAATTTCTCTAGCCCACAAGATCTACCATAAATGTTATGTCACCTAGAGGCAGTTCCTCTCATATAGAGCATTTAATTTTCCCACTCCATGAATCTCAAATAGACCCTGTCTTCATAGGATAGGTATTTGCCTATGTATTGACATGTGTTTACTCTTTCCCACAGTTCTCAGCGAACTGCACCCAGTAGCACATGTTTACTGACTCAATAAAGCTCTTGAGATCATATGTAGGAAATACAGTAAATAAAAAAGAGGCTTAATAAAAGCGTATTGTTTTCAAAGCCCAGTTTGGTTCACTGTTGTATTCCTAGACTGAGAACAGTGTTTAGCACATAGTAGGGACTCAAGAAGAAACTTTCAGTTTCTTTAAATGTGAGATGTTGTGAAGCAAATCATTGTCTTTCTTATGACACCTTCAAGGTGCACAAAGATTAGCTTCTCCCCTTCTTCCCATACTTAAAAACTGTATTCACTACATTTAAAGTTGCTCAGTACTAAGGATTCCATTCATTAAAGCAACCGAACCATAACAACAAAAATCAATTGCACCTTTGCCTAGTGATCAAATGCCCATGACAAGTTTGGGGAACATTCCTTCCAACCTGTTTTAGTGACATGCTTTCTGGACTGATCAGAATGTATGCTCTAATCTCAGGCTTATTAGCAGACTGCCTGAGTACATGGACAGTTTGGCTGGTGGAGTCAGAGTCCTAAGTTCCTCATGAAAATGCTTCAACATGAGAGATGACGCGGCAAGCCGTGGCCTTTACCCCTGCCACTCTGTATGCAATTTTGGTTTTACTAAACACTTTTAGAAATGACTTCAGTCCCAATCCTGCAATTTTGAGCATAATTTAGAAGCAGTGATTCAGGTGCAATGAGAACCTACCAAGGGTCCTCCTATTCTTGCCTTAAAAAGAAACATCTCCCAAGTCTTCAACCTCACTCTGACCCAACCACCTCACATTTCTCATCTTAAAATATTGAGGGAGAGACCAGGAAAAATGCAGAATCGAAATAATAGCTGTGGCACATTTTCAGCATCTATTTAAGACCTGGTCCAACTTCTACCTTTTGTTCATCTCCAACTTAAACTGCTGAAATTATTTTAGCTTGTTCACAATGTATAAGAAGTAGACACTAATTCATTTAAAGAAATATCCTTCTGTCTACAAAGTCTAGGATTTAAAATAGCTAACCATTTTTATAGTCCTGTGAATTCCCAATTAACTTTTACTGCATAGCCATTAAATCAATAGAATTACACTTTGAAGGTCAATAATTTAAAACAGATATAAAAGTCTTAATATGTTATTTTAGAGTCACCTTTCTCCTTGCTTTCTTTTTTATATTTATTTATATTTATATTTTTTTAAGTTTTTTTATTGTTGTTCAAGTACAGTTGTAAATACGACTAGAAAGAATTTAAAAACAAGAGAATTAGATTTTAAAATAACTTGTCTCTTTAAAAATATACATGACACATAAATCTATACGGACACCTCAGTCAAGTAACTATGGAAAGCAGACCTACTGTGGGTAAACAGGCACTATAAGGTTAAGTATCTGGTGAACAGGTGACTAAATCATTGAGGGATGGCAAAGGTCAGGGCACAAAATGATCAATCTGAAGTTCTAAGCAGACAATACATGCTAATAAAAGAAAACACCTGGAGTACTGGTCAGCATTTACTTAATAAATAATCAATGTGATAAGCATGCTTCAGGTAAGACAAAGGTGGATTTTAATCTGAAACTTGTCATGGATCTCCGATGACAAGCAGCTGTATCACAAGGTGTTCCGGAATTGTTTTCCCGAAGTCTACCATTGGTGACCATGTTGATTAGATTCCTAACTACCCAGAAAAGCATACTTTATCCCAGCTTCTCTCTTGCCTTCAAAGCTTTCCTGTTCACACACAAAGGACCAGCAATGGTAAACTGACCCAGCGGCTCTCTCGTTGGTGACCACAAGGCAGCCTCTCCATTCCAAAGATGTAACCTAAGCTCGCACAGATGGCCCAGCTCACTGCTATTGCAAGGCTGGGTTTGTTTTCCGGGTGGGTACTGCAAAACGCCAGGTGTATTTATAGAAGGAAGCAAGGCTATATGATGGAGGGACGATGACAGAAGATGTAGGGGTTTTTTTTTCCCCCCTTTGGTAGAGAAGCCTGAGGAAAGATCTGGATTCCACGGCCTGGGTTCTACTCCTGACTCTCCAGCTACCAGCTATGTAAACTTATTAAGACCCTTTTCGGTCTGTTATCTTAAGGATTCAAACAATGCTCCTTGCCTGGAATGAATGTCATGATGACGAACGAAAACCTTGTATGTCAAGCCTGGGACGTGTTAGGCAATCTTTAAAGGCAACCTGCTCTCCCATCCTCCTGTTCACCCAGAATTGCGCCTTAAAAATCACAGAGACTGCAGTGTTAAAACTAAAAGGCACAAGCTGGTTGGCAGGAAAAGAAACAACTTGGGTGGAGGCTCGCTTATATACTGGAAGATTTCGTTTAAAATGGAGGTAGGATATTGATAAGAGAGGAGACATATGGAAAACGCATCCACTATGAGCAAAACTGGCCAAAAAAAAAACAAAAACAAAAAAAACATCCCTTTATGTAAGGGCGAAACAAACTTCGGAAGCTGCGGATATCCTGTGAACCTCCTCTGTGGCCTCAATTAAAATCACAGGAGCACGTAGAGCTAACCTAGATGCACAGGGTCCACATGCCACCCTGTCAGTTTCAGATTACTCTGTTTTGAAAAACTGTCCTCAGACGCGAGGCGGCTGTTCAGCCTCCTCACCCGCCCCAGATGGATTTGGAAGCCAGGAGCGAGTACTAGAACGGGCAGTAAGAGGAAAGTGGGAAGATCTGGTCAAATAACTGAAAGACAAGGCAGTGGGTGAGGGGGCGGGGTAGAGCAATGTGGCAGAGACAAGGCTGGCGAGCCAGAAAGACAGAGGCTTCACAATAAGGCAAAGGAAGAGACTGCGACAGGCGCCCGCTCCTGGTCGTCGTCCGGGTCTGATGGCGAGGCCTGGGGCGCGCAAAGCGTGGGAAGACGGAAAGGGGGAGCGGGATGAAGAGTCGCTGTCCAAGCAGGCATGCCAAGGAGCACCGGACCGAGCAGGTGCAAAGCCCCAAGGCCCGGATCAGTCTTGGGATACTCACGGTGTAGAGCAGGTTGAGTGCGCAAAGGCAGTTCTTGGAACACGTGAAGCCCCCGCAAACCATCTTGAAGCCTGTGGTTCCCGGCACTGCAGGTAAATCTGGCTCCCGCGGACGCTCCGGTACAGCCTCTTTGTCTTTGCCTCCGGGGCCTGGAGGAGCCCAGGCTGCAGCGCGGACAGCAGTGCGGGGCCCGGGGCTGGGGAAACAGTGCGCTGCGCGTCCGCGGCGACTCCGACTCGCTCGGGAACCTGCGGCCGCCGCAGCTGGAGCCCGAGCCCCGCCCAGCACCCCCGCCTCGCCCCGCGTGCTGATTGGCTGCCAGCAGGGAACAAAGGTAGAAATATGCAAATAAATGCGCTCAGCCAGTCGGGATCCGGGAGGGGCGGGGCAGCCCTGGGGCAAGAGGGAGGAAGCCGCAGGCCAGAGCCAGAGACTTGATCTCTCAGTGGTTTTCCAGGAAGCAGGTGAGGAGAGGAGGGCGGGGCTCGATGGAGATCCGCTCTGGCACGGAGAAAACGGGACTGCACCTCGCAGTTCTCGGCCCCGGCGGATGACGTGGCATCATTTTGAATGAGATTTTAAAATAAAGCACCAATCCTTGTGTGAATTAATGAAGGAATGAAGACATAAATAAATCAATAAATGAATGAATGTCAAAGATTTAAAAGAGCGAATGAAGTGCAGAAAAATGAAAGGAAGGTAATGAAACATGGAGAGTATGAAATCTTCTCTCAGAAAATAGGAAAGGTAGTTGTGACTTTGCCAGGCTAGATTTATCCTACAGGGATCTGCAAAATATTAATAAACTTATGAATGAGTGCATGCAAAATAAAATCAAGAGGCTATTGTCTTCCAGTCCTGAATTTCAATTATTTTTTTCACAAGTAACTGAAAATTCTGTAAATGACAGTCTTCACCTCCGTCAGTTCATTATCACTTTATTGTCTAGTGTAGAAATGCATCTAGTATCCTTAGATTCCTGACCTATAAATTGAGTTATTAAAACAATGTCAAGCTTTTTGCACAGCACCTGGCACAAGGTAAGTGCTCAAAAAATGAAATCTAGTATTAGTAGATCTAACAGTTTTGAATACCTACAGTGTTCCAGGCACTAAAATAAACCAGTAAAGGTCAGGTTAGTTCATAGTACCTTCTACTGTAAAAGGTTCTTATAAAGACATTTTAAGATACATGGAACATAAGAATTCATGTTGAGTAAACCATATGATAGCAAGTGCTAAATATATGTTGAATAAAATATAGCAGCTTATTAGAATAATTCCTCTCCTTGGAATTCTCTGCTCCCTCTTCTTACTTCTCCTTACCTCTCCAAACCCCACCACATCAAGAAGGCCCTATTGATACTTTCGCTTTTGTATTCCACATTAACCTTTTGTATATACCAAGAAGTAGTCCAAAAATCCATCTGGGAAATGACCCTCTATCTCAAACAATACTTTGGTGCTTTGATTTCCATTTTAAAAGTCAAAGGCTTACTAAAGAAGGATTAACAGGGAGATCTATCCTTCCTCTTCACAGTTCTGGACGTCACCAACATTGCTCCCACTTCAACATATTAGACCCACTGTGGCAACTTCCTTTCTGTCTTCTTCATAACAGCCTCAACCATCTCCCTGCGGGTTTAATCTCTTTTTCTCAGAGAAATGCCATCTACCAGTCAGGGATCCAGCAGAAAGGAGATGGTCATCAAATAGCATAATCGAGAAGAGTCTAATAAACGGACCCTTTGCAAAAGTATGAGCAAGGTTAAAGGAAGCCAGCAACAGATGGTGAAGCTGCTCATACCTAGCAAAAGCAGGCACTTATCATTTCCCTTAAGTCTGAGGGGCAACTTCAGGGAGCAGTTACGGGAGCCAGGACCTTTAGTTGATAGGAGTTGGGCCTTTAATAGAGAAAACAGAAACTACAACAAATGCGGGCGGGGGGGGGGGGAACAAACAAATGAACATAGTGGATTTCTCCTTAGGATTGGGATGTAGAATGTTACAAAAGACCATGTAGTTCCTGCTAACGAGGAGCTCAATAAACCACAAAATCATAGGTTTTTAAAAGACCTATGAGAGAACTGATGCCCCAAAGACATCTAAAGTAACTAAAATCTGGGAAGTAACGAGACATTCTTACGAAGAGAAAGCCCACAGTTGCTTTCATCCCTTGGGGATTGGCTGTAGGAGGAAGACTGCCACAAAAAGAGATAAAAAGAAACTAGTTGACCATTTGAACCATCTTTTAATGCCCAAAGGTAGACTAGTGTGACAGTTTATAATCCAACTGTTACCAGTTGGACATGAATGTTACCAGTCTGACATTTCAAAAGGCTACAACTCAAAATGTCAGAGTGTGGAGTAAGGAAAGTTTTATTGATCAAGAAGGCCCCAACTGAGAAGGTGGAGGCCCTGGTAGTACCTCAAATCCCTCTTAAGAAAGTACATAGTTTAGGCGTTTTTATGTCAAAGGAACGGGAGATGGGAGAGGCAAGAGGTGACCGACCATCGCAGATATCTGGGGACCAAGCAGGTGTCCTAGGAATGTTGTGGTAGGTGGTGTGAGTCGGGTCAGGAAGTCTTTGCAAATCTTTGATAAATGATACATACTTTCCTATCTCCGCAAGCTGCAAGCAGAATTCCTCTAATGATAAGCAGGTTTATACGGAAGACTAAGAAGAAGCAGGATTGAATAAGATGGAATCAGAGAGACAAAGCATTTTGTTACACAAAGAACCCACCACACAGTGAATCTACAACTACTTGCCAAGTCTAACCCATGGGCCTTCAGTCAGTATAAGGGTTATAAACCCGAAGGCTGTGGTCAGACAAGAGTGTTCCCTCCACAACTGTATCAAGGCATATAGGCCTTCTCCAGGTACATGACAGCAGCCAAAAGCTGGGTTCAGGGCAGGAAAGATGAGAAAATGCCCTACAAAGCAGTCTGGGACTTCAATCTGGTCTTTACCTAAGGTAGTGGCTGCCAAAGGCTAAGGGAATTGCTGAAGAGAAAAATTCCTCTACGGCATACTGCAAGAGCCCTTCAAGGCTGGGGGCACACAGCAGGATATGAAGAGATCTCCCAGGACAGGACTAGAGCCAAGCACATCAATAGAGATCAAAGAATACTTTCTAGTGAACAAAAAGGTAACAATTGGTTTGTAAAGCGCAGATATCTCCCAAGGCTCAGAAAGCTGGCGGCTGGGTTATAAAGCACAGAGATTTCTATGCAGACCTCCTTCCTGCAACAGGAAAGTCTTGATGGTGCCCTTAAAAATATTTGAAACCAAATATGCTGAAATGAATCTAACTAAGCCTTTAACGAATCCCGATCCAACTCAACTACAGCTTGGACTGACTCGGGCACCCACAGTAACAGCCTGACAGAATAAAGGAAGTATTAATTATTTTCTGGGGGTAAGTATTCTTTACTTCAGTCTCAATTTTTTACACATTATCTGATACACATCAAAAATTATAAAAGAATTGGATGATCAAGAAAGAAATACAGTCAAAAGAAAAAATGGACAATAGAAGCAGACCCAGAGATGACCCAGATGTTAGAATTATCAGACAGGTTCTAAAAACTCCACATGATAAATGCGTTGAAGGACTTAATGTAAA
Source organism: Trachops cirrhosus (assembly GCA_028533065.1). Lineage (NCBI taxonomy): Eukaryota > Metazoa > Chordata > Mammalia > Chiroptera > Phyllostomidae > Trachops > Trachops cirrhosus. The sequence goes on from CM052549.1 coordinate 18,083,873, forward strand.
ACACACAGGAACACAGGAAAACTTCAGCAGAAAGATCAGAATTATTGGAAACAATGAAAATGAAATGAGAAATACAATCAGAATAACATGTGATTTCAACAGCCTGGACACAACAGAAAACAAATTAAACTTTACAATAGGTCAATAGAAATTACTCAGACTAAAACACAAAGGAAACAATAGTGAAAAGTGGATAAAAGCATCTGATATCTGTGGGACACAATCAAGTAATGCGTGTGCTTGGAGTTTCGAAAGGAGACGAGAAAGAAAACGGGGCAGAAGGAATATGCAAAGAGATAATAGTAAGGAATCTTCCAAAGTTAGTAGAAAATACCAGCTCACAGAGTCAAAGAAGGGCCACCTCCACTATTCTCTACTGGTCCAAGGGCACTCAAGTTGAGGGCACAACCCCACCTCTTGATGGGCAGGTTACAGGCCACACTGCAGAAAGCACATAGGATGGGAAATACTGTATTTTTGGAAAATAAAACCTATTACAGGTAATGTCCTTTTCTCATATTATGCCTCCATATTGCCCCTTTGCTGAAAAATTGCCTTTTTTATGTGAGACAAAGAATAGAACATTGGACTGTGGTTCTTCTCAGAGAGTTACATGGAGACTAAGCTATGAGACTATGTATTTTGTAAAGTGGAAGAGGAAATTTTATGTCTATATTATAAATTTGCCTTTGTCCATAAAAATCAATATAATGAATCATTGAAATTTACTTTTTAAAGTAGGTCTTTAAGCAAACTGTTTTAATAGTTTTTAAATAGGAATAACAAACTAAATCTAATCAGTTATACATTTATTTCTTACATTTAAGTTACACATAATTTAGGAGATTGCTACACTCATTTTCCCTTCTTTGTTTAAAAAATTTTTTTTGAGCCAAGGCAAACAGAATTCTTGTGCACTAGTCCAGGTTCCCTAAGAAGTAGAGAGCAAGGCTGCATTAGATGTGTGAGGTTCACAGGGAGAAACACCTCTATGGGAAATTAGGAAAGGAGCTGTAGGGAGGCCGGGAGAGCTAAAAGAACACAATTCAGGTCTGACCTCTGTGAAGGGGAGTGGGAAGGAAGGAAAGGAAAGAGGGAGGAAGACAGGGAGGGAGGAAAAAAGGTCTTAGACCGCAGTGCAGTTTTAAGAAAATTTGGCAAGGCCAGCAGGGAGTCTGCGCCAGAGTCAGGAATCACATCAGAGACATGCGGATGCCTCTGGGTACCCAGCCCACTTTAGTATCCCTGCCACACTCAGCCACCGGCTGGAACCGGCAGTGCATACGCCAGAACGGATGTCAGCGTGCAACACTGGGGCGGTTTCAACTTTGCTCTCCCCAGTAGGTAGGAGAGGTGCATTTTCTTGAAAAATAATTCTAATGACATTTTTCTTTATGTCCTAAAGTCATTTCTCTAGCCCTACTGCAAACTATCCTTCAATTTTTCAGTCCACATCATTTTATCAGGGAAGGAAATTGTCTAACCTCATCTGAGTAATCCATTTCAGGTTTTAATAATCTTTATTTAAACACTCTTTGTGGCTTAGACTTAGCTTGATATTATCTAAAACTTTTTCAATTCTTTTTTTTATCATTCGAGTTTAAGTAATTCAGCACTAGGATTTGACTGTGTTCAATAAGTCCTAAGCAAAATTACTCCAAAGCCCTCATATAGCACTGTTAACTACCCTACCAGAATACTTTCTAGATGTCTCAGAAATATAACTGTGAAATTAGATAAACATAAAATTGTTCATGCACAATTTGTAGTAACATAAAATATCAGTGATACAGCAAATTTTAAATCACTTCAACTGCACTACACCTCGCAATAGCTAAACCCCAGTATATTTCCTGAGCCAAAAAATATTATTAAATAAATGAAATACTAATTTTAAAAATGTTTGTCAGTAGTTTCAACTAAAATTGATCCAGTAAAATTATTTCTAATGATAGATATTTTTATTGCACATTTCTTAATCCATTATTCTTCTGATATTTTTCTGACTCCTGGGCAAATAAAGGAAAGAACTGTGGAAGCTTTCCTTTACAATGATCTGCAATCTTTTGGATTAGTGAATCATGAAAAGGGAGTTTCTTGGCCAAGAATAAGACAAAGAAGCTAATCAATAGCCACCTCTCTCCTTCCTGCCAACTCTATCTCTTGCTCTATTTTCTGTTATTCTTTTTGATGTTTTGCCAAATGTTAGGAATTAAATGCAACACGTTTTTCCCTCAATACAATAATATTCAGTCTCCCTTTTGCTATGCAGGATGTTTCACTATTTATACCAAAGGTCTTCAAATCACAATTCAATTTCAGAAGATATTTTTTTTCAGTCACAGATTAAACTTTAAGCTTTTTCTTGCTTTTGCTAGCTTTTTTCCCTTTCCATATCATGCCAACCGGACCAAAACATACACGTATATATAACTATCTTATGTAACATGGCACTGAAACCTCAATTCTGAATTCCTGTGACTATTTTTAGTGGCATATCCAGCCCTTACAGCACTGTACACAATTCCAAGTCCTAACGGGCAAAACTAGCTTGAGGGCCAGATAAATCCACCCTGACCACTGATCAGCTGACTTTGACGAGGGGCGACATTAGCTTTAATGATGTGATGATCCACTTACTCTTTGCCTCTTTTTTCTAAACACCCTGTCTTCCAATTTTTCTGTATCAACCATGGTAACCATGCACGAATGAAATTACAATTTAGAGCAAATTGACAACAGTTTTAATGTTATATGACACATAGAAACACTTTCTGGAAATCTACCCTATTTTGATTCCAAGTCCTGAATCTTTTCCTTTTGAGTACTGTAGATCAATATGTATTGTAATTATTTAGTCCAATGACTACTTCAGTAAATACATTTGAAAGCTAATAATACTGTTTTAACTAATCCAAATATATCAGAATAAACAGGAAAAGGAGCAATTAGAGTAGTCAACTGAGTTTATTTAAGTAAGCTGTCATTATGCTTGAGGAAATGAAAGAAAACCTGGCATTTATCAGGTGACTAAGTGTTCTTAAATTTTATAAAAATTTATTCTTCTGTCTCTTAGCTATAAACAGTTTATGAATTCTAAAAGTGAGATTGATATAGTCTAATGCAGCTCCTAGTGCCCTGGAAATCATCCAAGCTGGAAACAGCTCAGATATCCATCACTACTGAAATGGATAACTAAATCATAGTACATTTCACATAATGGAAACCTGTCCAAGAGCAAAATGAACAAAATACAGCTACCTCACAATATGAATGTCTTACAAACACGGAATTGAGTAGAAGCAAAAAGAAATACACAAGGTATATTGTATGATTCCATTTACATAAAACTCAAAACATAAAATTTAATGACAGTATATAGGATGAATGTTAAAGAATACAACTGTGAATGAAAATGAGAGGTCGGTAACCATAGAAGTCGGGATTATCTTGCATTTGGGGACCTGTGCGGAAAGGCTCAGTGGGGGGCTCTCGGGGTGTCGGTAATGTTCCTGGATGATTACTTTGTGATTAAACTGCAAAAGTGTTAGGTGGGGGGGATATACTTAACGCCTAAACATGCCTAATCTGAGATTTTACATTATTAAACAGTTATTGCAGAAAAAATAATAAAACCACCCATGTGTTTTTAGAACTTACTTCCTTGCACAAAGTTTGCATTAGAAGAGTAACTGTTTATTAGGAAATGTGGATAATAAGGTGACCTTTGTCATTTCACTTTAGAAGGCTTTGTATATTGGCTGTTACTGCCATAAAGTGCCAATTGTGTCCTCATGATTTTTTTTTTTTCAAAGTCTACCAGATACAAGTTAGGGCAAAAAGACAGTTTCTAGAAATAAAAGTGTATCTGAGCTAAGTCATATCCTGTTTAGACAAGCTTAAATATACTAGAACACACTGTTTAGCACTCTCCTTAAATAAGAAGCATGGTAAATATTTTGACTTTATACACTAGTCAGAAAACATTTTTATTCTTCTCTTTCATTTAACTGATGGCCTCATAGTGTATTGAATTCTAGGTTGGAAATGATTTTTCCTTAGAAGTTTGAAGGCCTTTCTCTATTAAACTTTATCTTGCAGTGCTGTTACAAAGCCCCAAACCATTCTGATTTCAGATGCTTTGTTTATGACAATTTGTATTTTTTGTTCCTCTTTTTGAAAGCTTTAGAATCTTCTGTTGACCTCAGTGTTTTGAAATTTTGGAGGAGCTCTTTAAGAAAAGGAACATCAAAGTGCAAGAAACAAAATAAGGTACAGAAGTAAATATTTATGTAAAATGCACACAGAAAGCACAACGGATTACACATTTTTAAAATAAATGATAAGTACTACAAAGCTCACAAAGTCCTGAAAAAAATCATAAAGGTTTTTATTAACTAACTACCTTATATAATACTATGATACATTTTTCCTACATTTTTGTCTTATTACTCTTTGATCTTTTCTTTACATGACAACAATGTTGTACCAGCTTCTACAGAGAGAAAAGAAAGTTATTTATTTATCTTTTTTCTAGCATAGTTTATTGAAATTTATCTTTTACTATCAATAATTTAGATTATTTTTTTCTGCTTTAAAACTTATACTCATGCCTTGGCTGGTGTGGCTCTGTGGATTGAGTGCTGGCCTGGGAACCAAGGGGTCGCTGGTTCAATTCCCAGTTCAAGCACATGCCTGCGTAGTGGGCCAGGTCCCTGGTGGGGGGTGTGCAAGAGGCAACCACACACTGATGTTTCTCTCTCTCTCTCCTTCCTCCCTTCCCCTCTGTCTAAAAATAAATAAGTAAAATCTTTTAAAGAAATGCTTATACTCACAATTCATTTGGAATGCTATATACATTTGGAGATACCCCTAATCCATATTATCTGTTTCTACATGACACATCATACCTAAATTTGGCAGCTTAAAACCATAATCATTTTGCTATATCTCAGTTTTATAGGTCAAGAATTTGAGTAGAGCTTGACTGGCCATTTTTTTTCTGCTCCATGTGGTGTTGACAGGGTCACTTGGTCACATGAGGTGGTGGCCAGGTTGGCCTGGAGGGTCATCCCCACATGCTGGGGTTCAGCTGAGACCTTTTCTCTCTCCATGCAGACTCAGGGCTGCTCCACGTGGTCTCTGTGTGAACCTACCGCAGACCGGCTCAGTGCTCTCAGACACAGCATGGAAGCCGACAGCCCTCTTAAAGGCAGGTCTCAGGGCTGGCCCAGCACCGCTCCTGCTGCACTTACCCGGCAGAGCAGTCTCAGGCCGGGCCTGACTCAAGGGCAGAAAACAGACTGCATCCCTTGACAGGGGCTGTGTGTATCACATCACAGCGATTGTATTTCAGTTATCTATTGCTATGTAACAAACCACCCCCAAAACATAGAGGCTGAAAACAACAATTAATTATCATCTCTCCTGGTTCTCTGGGTAGTCTGGACTACTCAGCTCGATCCTTTCTTTTCTTTTTTTCTTTCCTTTCCTTTCTTTCTGTGATAAACACTGAGTGACTTTATTTTTCTTCTTTACAATTTTTAGTGTTCTCCAAGGTTTTATAATATTTAAAATTAAAAAAATATTTATTGATTTTAGAAATAGAAAGGATGGGAGAGAGGGAGAGAAGGAGAGAGTGAGAGAGAAAGAAACATCGATTTTTTGTACCGCTCCTTTAGACATTCATTGGTTGCCTCTTGTATGTGCCCTGACCTGGGATCAAACCCACAACCCTGGTGTGTTGGAACAATGCTCCAGCCGACTGAATACCCAGCCAGGGTGCCAGCTTGACATTCCTCACTTGAGACTTCACATTCTGCTGCAGTCAGATGGAGGCTGTTGGAGAGTCCAGGATGGCTTCCTTACCGCGTGCCTGGACCTTCAGCCGGGATGGTTTCAAAGGTGGGGAATGCTCTCTCTACAAAATGAGCTTGAACTTCCTCACAGTATGGTGATCTCAGGGTACTTGGACTTCTTACAGGAGGTATTACTTCCCCTAGAGGGCATGTTCTAGGAGAACTGGGCAGAACCTGCAAGGCTTTTAGGACTTTTTCTCAGCAGTTACCCACATCACATCTACCATATTTTATTGGTCAAAGCCATGTAATATGGCCAACCGAGATTTAAGCGGATGAAAGTTCGCAGTAACATGAATTGAATACCAGGAGGCATTGGGTCTATCTCTGATGTCAGCTCTGATACCCTAATAAATTTCTTTTATACTGTATACTCTTCTCTTTTCAAGGCATTTTATAATCTTAAATACCTGTGAGTTGACAACACTTGGTAAGTTCTCACTGGTGTCCATGTGTGGTGATATGTGTTTTATGTAATTCTGCTTAATATCAGAAAACATCTATTTTGATAAGTTGTGGCTGAGACAGCATTTCCCATTTACAATTTACACATCTAATAATTGAAGGAATTTTCCAGACTCCTTCTGACCTTGTAAACCACATTCATTCTCCCCCATATTCTTTTAGTGTTGAACTCCTTAAGATAAATTTACTAACACATAAGACTTCTGGCACTGCACCTTCACGTTTTATGGGATGAGTTAACACAGTGGCAGTGTGAATTTTTCTGGAAGCCATTCCTATGTGGCACTAACTAAATTATATATGGAATATCTATAGAATAACTCAACTATATATGGAAGTGATGCAGGCTACAGAACTATATCACACTGAACCCAAACTAAATCTATCCCCAACTCAACTTCCCCTAAGTAAATCCAAATATGTTGACAGCCTCTATAAAGACAGATGACAGGAGGGAGAAGAGTGACAGAGGGGAAGTTGGAGTAGAGTCAGCTGATTAGGGTTGCAATATGGTAGGTTTGCATACTTTTCAGAAACATTGCCTATTCAAACACATTGCTAGAGTCCCTTCTGAGGCCTTTGAAGAGGCCTACTTATACTCTTCTCTTCCCTCCCTGCCTGCCCTTCACCCCAGTTTCCCCAGCAGTTCAGGATAGCTTTCCTCTGGCTCACTGCTATACCTCTACAGCTAGCCTGTTTTCCTCAGATTTTGGTCTGCTTCAGCCTATTCTGTATCCTGAAACAGGAGTAATTATTCTAAAACACAAATGTGACCTGCTTGTCATTTTAGCTTAAAATCCTCAATGGCCCTTTGCCATCTGTCAATTTCATGACATGGTTTACAAGGCTTTTCTAAGCCTGAACCATGCCTATCTTTTATCTTAATTTTTCTCACTGACCTTCAAGAACTCTTTAATCCAATTCCACTGAATTATTTTAATTCCCTGATACTCTTTTCCCTCAGGGCTTTCCCAGCTCCTAGGTCCGGATTAGGTACTGTGTTAGCCAGATATGGTAGCCCATGCCATGATACAAATTTAACCCTAGAAATGTTTATTCCTCCCCCATGCACAACTGAAAGTCAGAACAGCTGTCCTCCATGTGGTGACTCGGCCACCCAGGTGGTGGCTTCTCTCTTATCGCATCAGAGAGAGACCCTGGAAACACAACCCTGGTTTTAAAACCTCTGGTCAAGGGGATTCATGCACCTTCCGCTCACAGTACCTTGGTCAGAAGGAATGAGATTGCTGGAATGACTGGTGAGCATCATTAACCTGGTCACAATACCCGTCTAAGCTACTTCCGTCTTCGGCCACCCTCTACAAATCCCATCACTGACTTTTTTTTTTTTAATTTTTAATGATTGCAACAAGAGAGATCTAAAACCACAGCTTCTAGAAGAACCATTGGTTCTTGCTGGTCTTGTACCTCTCTACAAACTTGACCTTGGCCTCCCATAAGGCCTTGCATTTCAGAGCAGGATCTCTGAAAATGTCCTTGTTGATGACGGTTTTGTCCAAGGGGATAGCCACAGAGTACCTTGTGGGCATGAGGTGATTATAGTTATACATTTTCACAAAAGACTTGATCTTAGACCTCTTGGCGATTTTCTTCTTGCCCGTGGCAGCTGTTACCTTGCAGGGATAGTGGTCAATTCCAGAGCATGGCTATAGGGGCGGTCTGATGTGCCATCATCAATGGTCTTCACGATGACCACTTTGCATCTGGAGTAGTGTCCAGCCAGGTCCTGCACCACCTTCCTGGGTTTCATAAGCTTGCCCGTTTTGACAGCAGCCACTGGGGCCCACAGCACAAAGGAAAGAACTGCACTTCTGCTAACCTTTCACCGGGGGATCCCCAACACCATCTTTATCACACCTTTTGCCTGGGTCTATTCACTTATCTCTCTGCCCTTTATATATGTATATATAAATTCTATGAGAGAAAGAAGTATGTTAGTAGGGTTTAACTTTTTTTTCTTTCCTGGTACCCAGCAAATTCTAGGCATGCAATGAATGTTTGTTAAATGAATAAATAAATGCACAGAAAATTAAAGCTATCAAAAGTTTATTAGAAGGCTTCTAACCCCAACTTTCTATAAAGTTGAATGAATTAAAAAACTCATTTACATAAACTCCTTCCCTTGTGCTTATTAAACTCCAATAAGATCATGTGATTTCTTACATTATCAATTCCATGTTAAAGATCATGAAGTTGAGGGACCATAAGGAATTTGTTACAGGTCATACTTTATTGTTGCTTTATTTTAATTCCAGATCCCATTCTCTGTCTAGGCATGAAAAGATTCACTCAGCAGGCCTGAGTTGCTCAAACCCTGCACATTTCAAAGAAAAACCAGCTGTCAGGACTGCTCTTGGCCAGTTCCTGGGAGGTGACCTGAGTCAGCAAACTGTTTCACCTGGGAAGGACTTTTGTTTGCCTGAGGCGTTGGGCCATGCGTTGAGTCCGGTGGATGCTTGTTTTGCTCTGGCACAGGCTGGGGGCGGGGCACTGGGGAAATGAAGTCCTAGTTGTGGTCACACACTCTGGGCTCCATGCCTCCATGACTGACCCCCAATAAAATCCCTGGACATCAAGGCTAGCGTGAGCTTCCCTGGTGTGCACCACTTTGCACATATTGTCACACATCATTGCTGGGAGAATTGCTGGGAGTGTCCCTGTGCAACTCCACTGGGAGGGAACGCCTGGAAACTTGCACCTGGTCACTCCTGGACCTCTCCCCATGCACCTTCTCCCTTTGCTTATGTTAATCTGTGTCCTTGCACTGTAATGAACTGTAACTGTGCATGTAATAGTTTTTTGGAATCGTTCTAATGACTCGCCAAGCCCAAGAGTGGACATGTTGAACCCCAAAACAATATTCTAATACACCATACTACCCATCTTGCCAGGTCCTAAAATATGTTGTAAACTTAGGTTTTCATTTGGGAAATTAATGCTTTTTATAATTAACTTCTTTACAATAAAACATTCCCATGCTATTTTCCAGAGACACAGAGCTTTACATTCGGAGGTTATTAAAAAAAAACAAAACTTATTAAATAGCACAAATAAGGGAGTTTTAAAATTATCCTTATGTTTCTTGGAAAACATCAAGTAAATACCAGCACTAACCAATTATCTTTAGGCAAAATGCAGTATATTAGCTTATGCTATTACCATCTCATCTTTTAGAAAATCCTAGGAAATACAACTATTATATTTATTCAGAGAAGTGGTTGTGACATGTGGCATGATGGAAATACCATGATTTGGGCACCAGTAAGTTTTGTCTTAGTCATGGATTGGCCCTTAGGTAAATCTGATCCTCAGTTTCCTCCTATATAACTTGCAATGATAATCCCACTTTCAATAACTCATTACATCAGAGTGAGGAGATCAAGCATATGGAAAACATCTGGAAACATTAAAGTAGTATGTGAATGTAAAACATTATGCATCCTCAACTTCGTGGCGACGAAGCTATATTTTCAAAGTAGCTCATTTGTGCTCTTAAACTCTGCTTTTCAGTGTACCCTTCCATAGTAGGTACTTGAATACTTTTCCATGAGCTATGCACTTAAAAGCCTAACTTGTCCACTAAGTGGTCTGATTAAGGGGAATCTCAGGAGTCTTGCCTGAAATATCAGGGCAAAAGTTTCCTCTTGTAGTAGGTGCAGTAGGTGAAAGCATGGAATACACGACCATAAGGAAAGCAGTCCAAGGATAGTGACAACACGGAGAAGGCACAGACAATAGAGTAAGAGGGAAATAGAGTCAGTGCAGGTAGGTTTACCTACGCACGGAGCCCTGTCCTTCCTCTAAACCTGCAGGCAGAGGAACCAACACATGCCTTACAAAAGTCATCAAGTCAGATGTTCTCTTAGGTGCAGCAGAAGGCATTTTAACAAATTAAATATCTATATTCCAAAAATACCTGCAGATCTACAGCACTTACAACAAGTAAAATATGTGGATGCAGTGCAGTGACCAATGAAAGTGCATTCAAAATCTGGGTAAAACGAAGTTTGCATGACAGCCCATGCATTTGTCATCTTAAATGAGTTAAGTTGATGACTCTACAAGAACACTGTAATGAGTCCCATTGTATTAGCGTTCTACAGAGAAACAAATAAATAGGAGGTAGATGGTAGGTAGATACAAAGTCTGTTTATAGGAATTGGCTCACACAGTTATGGAGGCTGAGAAGTCCCACCATCTGCCCTCTGTGAGCTGGAGACCCAGGAACGCCAGTGGTATAATCCAGTCTGAGTTTGAAGGTCTGAGAAGAACCTGAGAAGAAATGGTGTAAGTCTGAGTTCAAAGGTCCAAAAATCATGGGTGGGGGTGGGGGCCCATGGTTTAAGACCAAGTCCAAGCCTGAAAGCCAAAGACCCAGGAGCAATGATGTCCAAGGGCAGGAAATGGATGTTTGAGCTCAAGCAAAGGGAGCACACTAACCTTCCTCTGCCTTTTTGTTCTGTTCAGGCCCTTAAGAGGTTGAATGAGGCCCACCCACGTTCTTGGGTCTCTTCTTTACTCACTCCACCAATTCAAACGTTGATCTTCTCTGGAAACACCCACAAAAGACACACCCAGGAATAATGTTGTTTCTACCAGCTACCCAGGAATCAGCCCCATCAAGCTGACCCATTAAATTAATCATCACAACCATAAACAAAATAATGCCTCAAACTCGGTTTAGCCACCATGCCTTTTCTTACTCTCTAACTTTGGCTGTCGACTTTAGAATATATCCTTCTTATCATTTCTTCTTTCAAATTCTTCAAATATTGCTCCTCCCCAGCACTCTCTGTCTTATGCAGCAATATTTAAGAGGTACACATATTACTTTTACAAGTGACCCCTACCAACTGCCCATACTTCATACTTTACGCAGAGTTAATTTAACATTAACTGGCATTTATTGTTAACAAACAAAAATTACAGTAGGAAGGAATTAAAATTAGCCAAGCATTCCACCTTATAGCCAGTTGATGTAATGCAGTTCAAAGAAATAGAAAGAAAAAAAGAAAGAAAAATTAGACAGACTGAAGGGAAGAGAAAATGCAAGCTTAGTGTGTACACACACACACACACACACATACACACACACAGGGCAAGAATGATATTTGTTTTATTTTCTGTTAAATATCCAAATTTTAGCACATAGCCTAATACAACGTAGAAGCTCAATAAGTACTTGTTTAATGAGAGATACAGGAGAAAGAACAGCTGGAGAAGCACAGAAAATAAAAAGCATAATCATGGACTAACCCCCAAGGGAAAAGGAGCAAGCTGCATATTCCTAAAACTGGAGGAGAGAGACAGAGATAGAACGACAGAGAAATAGAGAGAGAGAAAGAGTCCCAGAGGGCTCCAGCTTGTGCACTAAACCACAGAACAGACAGCCAGAGAAAGACAGGAAAGAGAGAGGCCAGGAGTTTTTGAATGTTAGCCTGGTCCTGGCTCTGTAAGACGAAGAGAGACTTCAGAGGTCTATTATCTTTCATATTTGAAATGCTAATTAACCGATTAAAGACCTTCCACCACTTGTTATTATACATACATTTTCAGGCCAGGGCTGCTCACCAGACAGGAAATGACTCTGTGGCTGTGCTGACAGTGAGGGGAGAGCCCGCCTACGTCTGCGGCTGCCCACCCTTTCTTTAGGGTAAGTAAAACATACCCAGCGTGTGATGTTTGCACCTGCAAGGTGTGCTACCCAGTCTTGCAATGACATTGTTGCTTTTCACATGATTCTTTTTGTTTGGTGATGTCACCCACCGCCATTCATTCTCTAAGGAGACCTCTGAATATTAAATTATTCAGGGGATCCCTTAACCTTTAACATATTCCTTTGAAGATGTCTCCCCTTTTGATTTTTTTTTCATTGTAACATTTTGTTGTTTTTCTTTGACCCAAAGTGATCTAGCCTGGCAATACAGAAGAGCAAGACCCAAGGTATAGGAATAATATAGGCAAAAGGAATGGTCTCTCAGTTAAGGACATTACACTAAGATTCACAAGAACAAGAGAAAATTTGACGATTGGGTGAAAAGCAACAATTTTAGCTTATTCCTCATTTTTGCCAGTAATTCTTTGTATTTTTCAGTTGCAGTTTACATTCATGATTATTCAGTATTAGTTTCATGTGTACAGCATAGTGGTTAGACAGTCACATACTTCATAGAGTGGTCCCCCTGATATTTCAAGTACCCACCTGGCCCTGTACATAGTTATCACCGTGTTATTAACTATATTCCCTAGGCGGTAATTTACATCTCCATCACCATTCTGTAACTCCCACTTTGTACTTCTTAATCCCTTCACCTTTGTCACCCAGCCCCTCAACCCCCTCCCCTCTGACAGCTGCTTGTTGTCTGTATCTGTGAGTCTGTTTCTGTTTGTTTGTTTGCTTGTTTTGTTCATTAGATTCTACAGATAGGTGAAATCTATGGTACTTGTCTCTGTCTGACTTATTTCACTCAGCATAACCCTCTAGGTCCATCCATGCTGTTGTAAAACCTTGGCCAGTAATTCTTAATCTTGGCTGCTCATTAGAATCTTCTGAGGAAGTGTTTTTGAAATACTGATTTCTTGGCCTCACTTCACACATTTTGATTCAGTTTCTTCAGAGTGGGTCCTGGACATCCATATAAACACACACAAACACCTGTCTCTGGGTGATTTTACGAAAAATCCGAATTGAGTACCTCCACCCTAGGTGATCTCCTGGTCTCCTGTTGTATTAAGTACTGTCTACACGACCACAGTTGCTTTTCTCATCTACACGCTGGTAACTTCATGTGTTTGTTTTACTTCAAACTTAACTCTTGATTTGTTTACCCTCCTCCCCCAAATCCAGCTTTATTCTTCTTCAGTGTTCTCCTTCTCTCCCCACGGCCCCCATCATTGCAAACAAACATCGCCTCCACGGACTCACGGGGAACCCTGCTGACAGACACCGCGTGTACCTCACACCAGGCTCACGTGCAGGCATCACGTCGTGCTGATCTCTCTGGACCTCCCCTGCCCTCCCAGGCCCCGGCCCTCCCTCGTAGCACATCTGAGTCGCTGGAAATGGTCTCTGCGCCAGTTTCTTCCACTCTCGTTCTCCCATGCACGCTCCACGTGACAGTGTTCATGCCATTGGGCTGGAGAGCTTTCAAGATCTTTCTTAGGGTGGCGTTTCCCAGCGGCTGGGTGGGGGAAACAGGGAAAGAGTGGTCAAAAGGTACAAACTTCCAGCTGTAAGATTAACACGTTCTTGGGACTCAAATGTACAGCATGGACACTATAGCTAAAAATACTGCATTATGTATGTACTTGAAAAGTTGTTAAGGGAACAGATCTTAACTGCTCGCACCACAAGAAAGAAATGGAAGCTATGCGACAGGATGGAGGTCTTAGCTAATGCTGTGGTGATAACCCTCTTGCAATAATATATCAGGGTATGAAATCAACACGCTGCACACCTTAAACTTAACACAATGTTATATGTCTGTTATATCTCAATAAAGCTGAAGGAAAAAAATCTTTCTTTTGCTCTAAGGATAAAATGCCAGTTGGACCTCTTACAGTCTCATTTCCCCCTCCCCTACTCACCCTGCTTCTATATCTTCACTGACTTTTTCTTTCTTCATTTCTAGGCCACAGCAAATCTCTGCACTCCCGAGGGGCCTCATACAACGTTATTGTCGTTCTGCCTGAACTGGCCATCCTCATATCTTTCTTCCCTGAACCCCACCCCCAGTTCCCCACACCACTGCCCTGTCATTTTGGCCTGAATAAATTCTATTCACTCTTTATTTCTCAAGTCACATACTACCCTCATTCTAAATTAAGTCCACTTAATAAATGCTCTTATAGAGCAGTCCCCAACCTTTTGGGGCACCAGGGACCTGTTTTTTCCTTGGACAGTGGAGGGATGGAGGAGTGGAGGGGGCAGAGACAGGAGGGGAGCTCAGGCGGAGCTTCCCTTATTGCTCTGTTCCTAACAGGCCATGGACCATACGGGTCTGCGGCCCGGGGTTGGGGTCCCCGGCTCTAATACACTGTGTTGTTTCTTCAAATCATGGCCAGTAGTTGCAATGAGACGTTCATTTGTATGTCGACGTATTTTTTCCCCCAGTAAATTCCACAAAGTCATGGATTAGATCTGTTTTGTTAGTGTGAAATGCCCACTGTGTATGACACTGTGGGTCCTGGGGCCCCCCAACACTAAATATTTATTGAAGAATGACGAAAATGGGAACTTCCTTTTCCCGTGGGATTTTCTTGACTCAGATTGACGAGCACTCATGAGTCCCAGCGTGGCGCTCTCAGGAGCTCAGGGTGCGATTATAAGAAACTAGGTAGGACCCGAACTGGGTTGGTGTAGCATTGGGGTTTTCTAAAAACCTGTGCCCTTTTTCCCCATCTGTGTCTGACAGACTGTATTCCTCGATGGAAGCATGCTCTTGCCTGCCCAAGGATCACTGTCGCAGTGTTCTTTAAAGCAGTGTGGCATTCAGGACCTGATGCAGTGGGGGAGGCACGGCAACTTAGAATACCAGGGTCTCCCACTGACGCCTGTTGAACCAGAGATTTCCAATCACTCACTCACCTCAGCGATTCCACCCCGGTCCAGCAACGTCAATAAATCTCTCTTTGTGAGTAGCTACACGTCCAGAATCATCTTTACCTTTTACCACATGGATATTTCTAAGGTTCCTCCAGCATTATGTCGGCTATTTAATTCAATTTTCTAATCAATTTGAATAGGTGAATCATTTCTGTTTCAGAGGCTACTCACAGAAATAGAAAACGCTTCTCCAGTCTTGTTCTGGCTCAAGAATACATGCCATATATTAAAATTTTCAAAGAGCAATCTACTCTCATTTTTGGCAATCGTATAATCACTAATCAAAAAACAATCTACTTTTTTATGGCAATCAGTCAAAAAAAAGTGAGGTCATACTGCCTAGAACTATGAAGGAAGATAGCACAGCATAATGTCCTGTATCTCTGGTGCTAGCTACCCGGCATGGACAGAGTTAACTGGCTCTAGAACTCACCAAGGAACATTCCAGGGGCTTCTGAAGGCATTCCCCAGCAGAGGTCCCAGTCATGTCTGTCCTTCCAGACATCTGATAGCATGAGCTCAGTCAGCTGCAGGAGGAGCTGCGCATTTCAATTTATTTAGCACCTCCGCTTGGCAAATATTGCACAGGAGGCAGTCAAGCAATAGAGCCACCCACTGCTTACAGACCAGTCTTCTGGTCCCAGGGGAGGTCTAGAGAACGAGACACCAGTCATAAAGCACCTGTCGGCGCCAAGTGAAACCACAGTCCAGGCACCCTTCTTTCTCCAAGGTCACTATGAGCCATCTGGGTTTCTTGACTTAACCTTCTGGGTATCCCTCCCGATAAATAAGTAAAAGTATAGAGGTGTACAGTATAAAGAGAAAGAAAAAATATTTTTTGTTTTAATTTATTGCACACAGGCAAAAGATTTATTTCCCATTCTTTTTAAAAATCATTTTAAATCATTATCAGTGTGTACCTGATAATGACCCTTTATTATAACATAAATCTCTATATTCATTATTAAAAGGATCTCATCTTGTTGTTGTTAGTATTATTAACTAATATGTAGTGAGTACTTACTCTGTGCCTGACAATATGCTAAGAATAGTATGTGCATTATCTCATCTAATTGTGACTGTAATTTTGTGAGAAGCTGGTAACTTGCATAATCCTGCACATGACATGACTTGTATTATAAAATGACTTTCATCTTGTTCAACTGTGATAGCAATCTTGTGAGAAGTTAATAAACTTTTATAGGAACTATAATAGGAACTATAACAGTATTTATAAAGGGAGATTTGGGGAGCATTTGTGGAAAAGTAGTAATTGTGGTACAACCTTAGATAAAGAAGGGACAAAGAGGTTGTTTCCATGAAATTGGTAGGGCAAGACAGCAGATCCTAAATGGAACATAAGATTAGAGACTTCTATACCAAGATGACACATATTACACTGTATCAGTCAACATGAGTATCAATTTATATTTACAAAATACATGTTAGTTCCATTTTATATAATTCTCAGAATAACAGAGGGAAAATTAAGGAACAGATCCTAATTAAGAGTCAAAGAATCCACAAGAAAATGAGTTTAAAATTTTTCCTTTGTTGTTCACCTAAGTCATCTCGCCGAGACAGTATATCTAAATATAATATAATCACATACTTCAAAGAGCCAGCTTTCACTTTCAGAGATGCTAAACTCCAAAGATGATTTCTATTTTTAAGTTTGTTATTAAAATAATGGTAGACCTGTACACTAAACATATTAGAATCTGTATTTTGAAATTCATGCATTTTCTTTAAGGGTGGTATAACATTTGTTTAAGAACCCATCACTACAAATCAGATTTCCATGACTTGTTATCTGTAGAAATATGGACAAATACCTCAGCTTTGCTAAGCTGGTTCATCAGCTGTAAATCAGATTAATAATAGCTCTACCCTTCAGGGTTGTTTTGTAGATAAAGAGAAAATTGGTTGTTTGCCCTTAGGGAATTAAGTATAATTACTGAAGTGACAATGATATTTGCCTGGTCACATTTACAGAAGCCGGTGCACATGTTTGGATACTCTCTGCTTTAACTTGGCAAACGTTTAAATCAGCTCTGGGTGGCAAGCTTCCTGATATGGAAGCATTTCAGAACACAGTATTACACTGCATGTTTCATAGTATTTGTTATATTCATCTCTCTCTAAAAGCAATTTATGATCAATTTTAGGATGTTCATACCTTTGACATTTAATCATAATTATCTTAAATATTTTAGAAGGAATTTTTATGCTCCCTTGATTTCACGCCATCAGCAGGGCTGTTTGTGCTTCACATTCAACTTCGTTTCTTGTGGGTCGCTTAGTATGTTAGTTGGTGTCTAAATCAGCTCAGGCTGCAAAACAAAGTATTATGGATGGGTTGGCTTTTAGAATAGACATTTATTTCCCGCAAGTTTGGAGGATGGGAAGTCCAAGGTCAGGGTGTCTGCGTAGTTGGGCTCTGTTGAGATCTCTCTTCCTGGCTTGCATATGCCTTCTCATGGTGTCCTCACAGGGCAGAGAGAGAATGCCAGCTCTTGGTGTCTTTTTATGAGGACACTAATCACATCATGGGAGCCCCACCCTAACCTAATCACCTCCCAAAGACCTGTTTCCAAATACCATTGCCTTGGGGGCAAGGACTCCCACATATGAATTTGGAGGACACAAGCATTCAGTCCGTAATGTTCGGCTAGAGCGACCATGAGAAATCACAGCATATTGGGTGACTTCCATTAAGGAAATTTAGTGTCTCAAGGTTGTGGAAGCTGGAAGTCTGAAATCAGCGCGTGGGAGGGTCGGTTCCTGCTGAGAGCTGTGTGGGAGCATCTGCTCCATGTCACTGTCTCAGCTGCTGGTTGTCTCTGGTGACCCTCCGTGTC
The DNA here is from genome assembly GCA_028533065.1 of Trachops cirrhosus. Classification (NCBI taxonomy): domain Eukaryota; kingdom Metazoa; phylum Chordata; class Mammalia; order Chiroptera; family Phyllostomidae; genus Trachops; species Trachops cirrhosus. The sequence goes on from CM052549.1 coordinate 18,101,683, forward strand.
CCTTGGCTTCTGCCGCATCCCCTGACCTCTGCCCTCATCCTCACATAGCGTTTCCCTCTGTCTGTGTCTCCGTGTCCATGTTTCCCTTTTAATAAAAGACAGCAGTTGTATTGAATTAGGAGCCCATTCTACTCCAGAGAGACCTCATCTTTGCCAATTACATCTGCAACGATCCTATTTCCAAATATGGTCACATGCTAAGGTATTGGGGTTGAGCACATCAACAGGGGAATTTGGAATGGGATGCAATTCCATTCATAATGTCCTTAATATCTATAAAACTCACATAAGGGTAGGAAACATTATTTAGCTCCCAAGTTTTTATAGGCTATGTTATTTTTTCACATTAATGGAAAATATTAATATATTATATGGTCTGTATTTTTTCACTCACTATCTTGTCTGTGAAAAGCATTGGCAATATGGATATTAAATTCCAAGCATTATGAAGAAAAAGAAACATTCATTTACAAAAAAATCAAACCAAAAAACCCCCACAAACCCCAAACCAGAATCCTAGTTGTCATCTGAGAACGGTGTACCAAGTTAAATTAGACATTTGCTCAGTTTCCTGTTACAGTACTTGTGGTATTTAAAAGTGGTTTCTAAATTAGCTATGAAAAAGCATTTAATTTTGCATAAAGCAGCTTTCACTACAGAGCCTTAATTAAAAGTCACTATTCAATTACTTATATACCACTCAGTGTACTGAAATGATTTAGAAAAAACTAGCAAGTACCATTTTGCAAACTTGAGCTTAATGGTACACAACACTTAGGGCAAATTCAAAATACTAATTTGACTTTACTTTTTTTTGGTTTTGTACTTATTAGTCTTTAGAAAAAGCTGGCAGCTTATCAGGTCTCTGATGAGATCAAAAGCCAAGAAGATACTGGAAGTGTTCTGAATATTCACTTTAAAGTCCAGAGAAATTAGAAGCTCTAAAAGTTTTACCGGCTCACTGGACAACAATCAGGTTGATAGTACACACAAATTTGTAAGAGCTCAGTAAGAATCACACCAAAGGAAAGAAGACTCGGTTATTTCATGCAGTAGGACATCTGTGGCTCCTTGGTGACCAGTTAGGCTCCGGGGGTGGTAGCATGCTCAATCTAGTGGCCCCCTGCCCTCTGCCATTGCCTTAGGGGCTCCTAAAGTGAGAGAAGTTCAAAGGCATGTCCAGGGTCCCTTGAAACAATGAGCAAAATGAGTGACATGGGTACTCACTGCTCCTCTTTGATACCGTGAGGATGCCCAAGAAGCTTTCTATCACCTGGACACCTAGCATACTGGACAGCTACCGAGGGTGACGATGCCCATCACGGACAGGCCACCCGAGGAGGAGCTAGACTTGTCGTCCAGGTGGAAGCACAGTGGGGGCTCTGGCCAGGTACAGCTTCAAACGGCCAACCAGAATCTCTGTTTTCACATACACAGTACCCCGAAAGCCTTCGTTCAGTTTTAAGTTTTAATATTTTCAGTAGTATCAATGTTACAAACTTATAAAATGAACATCATTTGGAAGACTATTTAATTTCTCTATACTTATTTAGTTGTGAAACATTAAAAATGTTTATTTTTTTTGTTTTAGACACTCTGAGGATAGCAGACACTAAACTAAAATAGTAAATTAAAAATGTATTATTTTGCAAACAAGTATATGAAAAGATGCTCAATATCCCTAATTATTAGGAAGATGCAGTCAAAATGCACAATGGTTTATCACCTCACACCCATTAGGATGGATATGATCAGGAAAAAAGGAAGGAAGGAAGGAAGGAAGGAAGGAAGGAAGGAAGGAAGGAAGGAAGGAAGGAAGGAAAAGAAAGGAACAAAGAAAGAGCTAAGAGCTAGAAAAAATGTGGAGAAATTAGAACCTCTGCTTATTATTGGTGGGAATGTAAAATGGTGCAGTCATTGTGGAAAACAGTACGGCGGTTCCTCAAAAAAAAAAAAAATAGAACGAGCATAGGATCCAGCAATCTCACTTCTGGATGCATATCCAAAGAACTAAAAGCAGGGACTGCAAGAGATATTTGTACACTCGTGTTCTTGGCAGCATTATTCACAATAGCCAGGAGGAGGAATTAATAAGTGAAACATAGCATATATACATACAATGGAATATTATTCATCCTTAAAAAGGAAGGAAATTCTGACGCATGCTACTACATGGATGAACCTCAAGGACATTATGCTCAGTGGCATAAGCCAGCCACAAAAAGGCAGATACTGTATGATTCCACTTTATGAGGCATCTAGCATTGTCAGATTCATAGAAATAGAAGATAGAAGGGTTGTTTCCAGGGACTCGGGGCAGGGGGGGAGGACAATTAGTGTTTAATGGACACAGTTTCAGTTTTACAAGATGAAAAAGTTCTGGAGACTGTACAACAATGAAAAGTTCTCGAGATACTTAATACTACTTAACTATACATTAAGAAATGGTTAATACAGCCCTGGCCAGAGTGGCTCATTTGGTTGGGCATAGTCCTACAAATGGAAAGATTGTAAATTGATTCCCGGTTGGGGTACAACTGATTGATATTTCTCTTACATCAATGTTTCTCTCCTTCCCCCTCTCTCTAAAATAAAAGATACAATTTAAAAAAGTAAAAAAAAAAAAAAAAAGAAATGGATAATCCAAAGAGGGCATACAGATGGCCAACAGACATATGCCATCAGAAAAATGTAAATTAAAACCACTATGAGATGTCACCTCACACCTGTCAGAATGATTGTCATCAACAAATCAAGAAACAAGCGCTGGTGAGGACGTGGATAAAAGGAACCCTCGTGCACTGTTGGTAGGAATGCAGACTGGTGCAGCCACTGGAAAACCTTATGGAGTTTCCTCAAAAAATTTAAAATAGAACTGCCTTATGACCCAGTGATTCTCTTTTGGGAATACATTGAAACACTAATTTGAAAGAGAATATATGCACCCCTATGTCTACTGCAGCGTTATTTACAATAGCTGAGATTTGGAAAGATCCCAAGTAGCCATTAGTAGATGAGTGGATGGAACAACTATGGTGCACTCACACAACGGAATACTACTTGGCCTTAAAAAAGAAAGGGAATCTCACCTTTTGCAGCAGCATGGATGGACCTGGAGAACATTATGCTAAGTGAAATAAGCCAGTCAGAGAATGACAAGAGTACCGTATGATTTCACTTATATGTGGAATCTAATGAAGAAAATAAACTAGTAAACAAAAGAGAAACAGACTACAGATACAGAGAACAGGCTGACAGCTGTCGGTGGGGGAGAGGTTTGGAAGACTGGGTGAAAAAAGGTAAATGGATCAGGCAAAAACAAAACAAAACAAATACCAAACAACAACAACAATGAAAACCTCACAGACACAGACAACAGTATGGTGATTACCAGAGGGAAAGGGGGTGGAGGGAGGTAAGAGAGGGCAAAGGGGGAATAAGTGGTGATGGAAGGAGACTGGCCTTTGGGTGGAGAACAGGCAATACAATATACAGATGCAGTATGATAGGGTTGTACACTTGAAACCTGTATAATTTTCATTAGTCAATGTCACGCCAATAAATTCAATAAAAATAAAAAAGAAATTTTGAAGAATGGTTAAGGCAGTACATTTTATGTTCTTGGTTTTCTAACACAATAAGAAAATTATTATGCAAACTTTCTTAAAGCTGTAAAAAAAGTGTAATAAATATAAATTACGTTTTCAGATATTTTTGGATTTTGAAGCATTCATACTTCTGAGGTTATTAAAACCCAAAACTTCACTGAGACTTTTGAGATACCCTATGTTTTGGGTCTGGCCTCCATTTATGGCCGATGGTGGGCACTATTAAGTTTAGGTCAGCTGAAGCATTTCTACTCTAAAATCCATGCTGTAAATGCAAGTGTCAATATTATTTTAAAATACTTGATACTTTAAAAGTTCGTATGGATTTGAAATTCATTTGCATTATCACAGAAATTTCAATATTGCATTTGGAAGGGAAAGAAGTGATGTGCCAATAGATTTTAAAATATAATTTCAAATGCATATTTTAGAATAGTTGTAACTAAATCAAGTGTGAATTTAAGTAAAGTATGCCGGGCTAATAATTTCCTTTCTCTCTTATAATAATTTATTGTGAATGAGCATTATAACTGAGCTCCTTTATATTCTGATTGGCATTTTGAAAATTGGAAAATGCTCCCCCCCAACAATAAAAAAGATACCTATGTCCTATCTTCAAAACCTGTGAATATGTTACTTCACATGGCAAAAGAATTTTGCAGATGTGATTAAATTAAGGTGTTTGCCATGGGGAGATTATCCTGGGTTGTCCAGGTATAACGCAACAATATAATTGTAAGAGTCCTTCCCGTAAGAGAGAGAGTAGCCAGGAACAGAAGCAGAGGCTATGCTGCTGGCTTCAGAGATGGAGGAAGGGGCCACAAGCCAAGGAGTGCAGGTGGCTTTTAGAAGCTGAAAAAGACAAGGACCTGGATTCTTCCCTAAAGCCTGAACAAGAACACAGCTCTGCTATTTTATGTTATTATTTTATTAATTTTTTATCCTCACCTGAGGACATGCTTATTGATTTTACAGAGACGGGGGTGGAGGGGGAGAACCATGGATCGGTTGCCTTTTGTTCACATGCTGACTAGGGACTGAACCCACAACCTAGACCTGTGCCCTGACTGGGAATCAAACCCATGGCCTTTCGGTTTACAGGGTGACTCTCCAACCAACTGAGCCACACAAGCCAGGGCCTGCTGACCCATGTTAGACTTTTGACCTCCAGAACAGTAAGATAATAAGGTTTGTGGTTTTCAGCCACTACATCAGTGGTGATGTTACAGTGCCAATAGGAAACCAATACAGCAATGGTCTGTAAGCAGCTTTCCCCTCCTCTCCTTTGTGGATCCTGTGCATACAGTATTGCCTGTGCTGCATTTATGTGTTCAAAAGTGTTACCAGACTGAAGGGATCTGTTTGCCTGTGTGCATCAAAACCTGGTAACAGACGAACAGGAGTTTGCAGCCCAGAAAGTAAGGATTTCTTAAGGAGATGGCACCATGCCTGGAGTCACAGGTAGCTCATGCTCAAAGACCTGGTTCCCAGTGGCTTCCAGGGAAAGGATTACATAAGGAAAAAACCATCAGTCTGGTGACTAATAGAGTTAGGGTCGTGGTCTCTTTTGATTGGTTGGTTCTAGGAGAGGGAGTAACTGATCTTTGCATCTAGTCCTGATGTTAGCCATGGAGTTGTTCTGTCCAACTCCGCAAGGATTTGTTCTGTGGGATCATCTTGCTTTCCTGGGTCTGGAGCTAATACACAGCTGAGGCCAAGATAGGTTGAGTCTGACTGAAAATTCTGTCTCAATGGTAAATAGACCAAGGAGGCTGACCAGAACTTCATTGTCCTGAGGGCTTCCTGATCAAGCAAGGGAGAGGGTGGTGGTGAGTTGGGGCAGTAGGTGAGGCCAGTTTGAGTCAAAAGAAAAAATCAAAATAAAAGGTCAGATTTAAACAAATGGTTTCTGTGTGGTTACACATGACTGGCACGGCGCAGGCCAGCATCTCCAGATTCTGGCCTTGCAGGTGGCTGAAACCCTAGGTGAATGGGGCCAAGTAATGGATAGCTAGATTTTTGCTATCCATTAGGTGGGTGACTACCTAAGATACATGAAAGACTATTCACCATAACAAACTCGTTTTAAATAACTGACAACCTAGAGGAAGATTCAAGGAAATGCTAACACCTAAGCCCAATTAGTGACTCTAATTATAAGTTTTAACTCTTAATTATTTAATCTGAGTTTCTTATAAATTTGAGTAGACTAAAAACCCATCTTTAACCTTTATTGTTTTTGTTTGATTTACTCTTTATTGTATTTTTTCCATTACCATTTAATCCCCTACACCTCCCTCCTGCCCAGCAATCACCACTGTCCGTGTCCATGAGTCCTTTTTCCTTTTTTTAGTCTCTCCACCCCCTAGCCTCCTTGCCACCAGCTTTATTGTTTTGAAATAAGTCTAGAACGATCAGCCCAAACTGATATGAAACACACATTCCAACGGGAAAACTTTTATTCTCCTTAATTAAATATTGATCTTTGGGGTTTCCTGATTGCTCTCTCCCATATTTGGTTCAGAGTCTGGGTTGTCTATGGTTTGCTTCTGCTTCCGCGTGGAACTAAGAATGTTATTTGTCTCTTTCATTCTCCTGGTCTGGGTTCTGTGATTGCTTTTTCATCTTAGCCCTCATTTACCTGCCAAGATAATGACCTCAGAGCTCTTCTGTGAATTGCTGTGTCTGTGTGTCTGTGCCCTCCAACACTTCCTGCCAAATCCTGCTGAAAGATGGCCTGTAAGAGATAAACTTTTTTTTTTGAGATAAACTTTTTATGAAGGCAAGGCACGCGGTTACACTTAGTTCACATCAGTTATTGCAATTCTGGGGGCTAGTACCACCTCTAAACATTCCAATCAAGTTTTAAAAGTCAGAACCTCAGCACCATGTGTTTTACTTTTAAATTTTCTTTTTCAGTATTTATAAAGTGAGGGGGAAAAACAAAACTAATTCATCCAAAACAAGCACTAACGTGTACAGTGTTGAGGGCAGAGTGCTGGGCACAGCTGCCTTCCAAAACAGATACTAACAGGCTGCTCGCTTCTGAACTGGCTATTGTGTTATTTGAGTTTATTACCCAGGATTTAAAAAACAGAAACGTACAGAGAGTTATCTAAAATCTAAACTCCACGTTTCCTGGAAAATGGGCTATTACCTTTTTTTGAAAGAGTACCCTGTAGTGTTCTAAGGTCAACTCCTAAGAGAGATGCACAAAAAGTAAGTGGCTCATTAAGGCAGCTCCCTTTCTGCCTTCTCCTGTCCCTTCAATTCTTGTTGCCCCCGAGTCCCCTTTCCTCTTCATGTGTCCGTTGTGAGAACATGTCAAGGAAGGAAGAACGGCCCCCAGGACAAAATGAGACGGACTTTGTTGATGACAATGGCTCAGGCGTTTCATGCGGGAGTTGGACTGTGGGGCTGGAACTATCTGAAGTGCTGAATCTTTCAGACTGTAAGATGCAACTGTAAGACACACTGGACCATAAGATGCACATAGGTTTTAGAGGAGGAAAATAGGGAAAAACATTTGAAGCAAAAAATGTAGTAAAATATTTAATAACATAAATAACTTAGGCCGCGCCCCCCACCAGCGAGCCAGGCAAGGTACATTTGGACTATAAGATGCACCCCATTTCTTCTCAAATTTGGGGGAAAGGTGCATCTTATAGTCCAAAAACTATGGTCATTTACCTTCCTACCACCATTTGGCAAGTCCTTGTATCTGGCTGCTATTGCTTTTTTTTTTTAAAGAAGCAGAGTATTCTTTCATAAGTTCTCTGTAATTCCCCTGAACGCACACATTTCTAACCTATTTTGTAGTTTAATCTTCAGAGGCATTGACTGAATTTCTATACTTACTTGCAGACTTCTCATTATTAGTTATTATTTTGAGCATGACTTTAAGAACAATATCTTCACCACATCGAAAACAAAGCACAAATCATAAACCCCTCTGGGGAGTTCATTTGTTTCCTTGAAACTTTGCTGGTCATTGCATATGGAAATAACTTTTTTTAATATATCAGGAGGAAAAATTAAGAAACCTTCAGACTCCATCTAACTAAAACAACTTTAGGAATTAACATTTGACTTAAGTGATTGTGTTTAACCATGGGATGGTGAAGAAACTTATTAGACTTTAATGAATTTCATTGGACATTAAAAAAAAAGCTTATGGTATGTGGCTTAGCAGATCTTCACACCTTTCTATTATAAACCATTTTCCAAGGGCTTTCTGAGAGATTATTAGTAGAGTACAAAGAGGTCAGAAGGCAGTTCTGGAGCGTCTCCAAGTCTTAGGTCCTACGTATAGAATTATGGAATCATATAATACTTAGAAAGATATGTATGTGTTCTTTGTGGCCATCATGTCTAACCATGTGATTTTGCAAGAGAAGAAACCCAAGAGAAATTAAGAATGAAGAATGTAGACTATGGTCTATCTTTGTTAAAAGTAAAGAAAGATGGAGACTGTGGTCTCTTGGATCCCAGTCTGATGCCCTTGTCCCCAAAACTGTTACTTTAGACATCGCACACAAACAAATGCAGTTCTCCAAAAATTATTATGAGAATGAAGTTTATAGTATTTGTTTTAGAGGTTTTCCTCAACAGTTTGAAGGGTATTATTTTCATCTGAAGAAAAACTTAATTGAGTTTGCAGTACTTTAAAATGATTAAATAATAAAGATTTTTATTCCATGTAGCTTCTGTGCAAAAGTGTATATACCTGTGTGTATGTGTGTGTCTCTATATCCTACTGATTCCCTTTCTCTGGTAGAACTCTGACCAATACAGATTTTGGTATACTTATATCTTGTTATCATACTATAATAAAAACTCAAGGAATTTCCTTTTCCCCACAACAGCATAAATTTCTAGTCCTTGATTCATTATTCTATAGTAGGGAGCTTAGCTGCCTTCCTGATTAAGTTTTATTAAAGATCTTTTTGTCTTATGGAATCTACAATGATTAAAAAAAAAATATCAGCCGAGGTAAATAATACCTGATAGAGATGGTAATCTAAGGTGAAAGGTTCTGGAACCAGAGCCTTCTGTTTGGAACTCTGAGCAATCAAGGTGAACGTGAGTTAACCAACTTTCATTTCTCACTATGATCTTGGCATAGTATAGAATGTTTGAGAGTGGTATAGTCCAATGTCAAGTTCAAAGCAAACAGTCTCTTTGTTATCTCTTGACTTTTCAGATAAATTTAACGCCACTTTAAGTCATTAATAATAACATGATAAGTTGTTCCTGGAGCTGGATTTCCAGGTGTGGAAGCTACAGAGTTTTCCCCAGGGGTTTTAATGAGACAAATCTAGCAGAGTTGGAAAAAAAGCTGACACCTAATAAATACATAAATGAACAAGGATAGGTATGAGGATTGTGTGGCCACAGCCGCAGACTGGGATGATGGGCTAGTCAATGAGATTCCTAAAATAATTCATTGTTCAAGGTCCTGCTATGGTGATGGCCAAGTTGTTTCTACAAGACCAAACTCCTAATAGGTAACAACTATAAACTCTAAACAAAATAGGAAAAACAGTCACTTTAAGGCACTGGAGAGTGATAACAAAAAAATCAGGCAGACACTCGTTGGAAGGCAAAGAATGGGAGGAGTTGATAGTTAGAAGAAGAGAAGACGTGGCTTCTTATTTCAGTCCCTAGCTGCAGGACTCCCACTGAGGTAGACGTCAGGCAGTTCTAAATGACGGTTGTTCTGTGGTTTAGTTGTAATTCAGATGTGGGAGGAGGCAAGCACCACATTTACCTACACCATCGCCTAGACCAGAAGTCTGGATTTTTTTAAAGTAAGAGTCAATTATGTGCTGTGTACGAGAGCCATACTTTAAATACAGGGTGGGGCAAAAGTAGGTTTACAGTTGTAGCCACTTTCAAATACAGTAACTAATAAATAATATTCCTGTATTTGAAAGTGGATGACATGACTGTAAACCTACTTTTGTCCCACCCTGTATAAAGACACAGGTTGAAAGTTCATGGGTGAAGGACAATGTACCATACAAACAATATGTCTAAAAAGGGTGGAGTGGCTATATTATCAGATAAAGTAGACTTCAAGACAAAGATTATTACTACAGGTAAAAAGAGATATTTCATAATGAAAAATTGGCCAATTATGAGAAAGACATAATAATCATAAATGCATGTGCATCTAATAAGAACTTCTAGATACATGGAAGTTCTTTCTATTTTTAAGCAAAATTGGTTAAATTAAATAGAGAAATGGACAGTCTATAATCTGAGTTGAAGAAATTAATATCCCTTTCTCAGAAATTGACAACTACTGGGCAAAGAAATCAGTAAAGACAGAATCCCTGAACAACATTATCATGACCTCATCAATATTTACAGAACACTCCACCCAACAAATGCATCATACACAGGGTACATTCACAGAGATAGATCATAGTTAGGCTATAAAACAAATCTCAATAAACTTAAAAGTTTTGCAGCCATGCTGTGTATGTTCTTTGACAACAAAGAAAATGAACTAGAAAACAATAACAATGTTAGAAAAATCCAAATACCTGGAAACTGAAAACTGTACTTACCCATGGGTCACGATCACTGCTTACAGTATTTGGGAAACCATTTAGCATTCACAGCTGTGCTGCAAAACATGTTTTGATGTGAACAGAAGAGAGGACATACACAAGAGACGTAAACAGCCTTTCAAAAATTCCTGGAGAAGCTTTGAGGTTGGGCCCCCAAATAGAAACGATCAGGTATGTCATCTGCCGTTTTATCCCCAGCATTCATGCATCAGGATTCTAAAACGTTTTAGCACCCGCTGGTTGGCCTTACATGAAACCCTCCTACCTAGACTCCTCTATATGTACACACAAAATTCATTTGCACTACCGTTGCCTCTATGTTTCTGTCACCCGGAAGTCTATTTTGAGACATGCTGAGAATCATATTCCAGATCCCATTGTATTTAGAAAAACTCCTGCCCGTTACCACGAACTCTATTGTGCTTGTTAATGAGCATACTGGGAAGAATAAATAAAAACCCAAATACAGTTTCATTTCAGTACTCAATGAGAAGGAAAAAAGTGAGAGAAACCAGCTTCGAGAACTATTACTTTTCAGAAAGCGTTCCCACGCACTTGGGAAAGAGTTCATTATTTAGCCTGAGCCAAGTCATGTAGCCACCGGCCATGACATCATCTATTCCCTTACATCAGGTAAAACCGTGGAAGGCTGCCCCATTACCTTGCCCCAGAGGTATTTTTCAGACTCTGATCAGCCTTACAGAAAACTGGTCTCACATCTCACTAACACCAAAGCCTGGTCTTCTCTCTGTTCTAACCGTCCTCCCACCATCTTGTCGTTTTAGGGATGTGTTCTAAGATGGTCTGACACCGGGTGTTTAAGTTAGGTTAGTGGTTTTTATGCCTGAGCAGGCATCAGAATCACTAGGGGGCGGGGGATGGGGGCTTGTTAAACTACATGGTTGGTTCTACCCACAGAGTTTCTGATTTAGCAGGTCTGGGGCAGACCCTGTCAATTTACATTTCTAGCTGACTCTCAGGTGACGCTGACGGGGCTGGTCGGGGTGTTCGCTTACAGAACCACTGGGTTGTCCTGTTGAAGGGGGAAGAGGACTGTTGAGAACGATTCCAAGATTCACTCCAAGGATTTTTTCTATTCTAAGAAATCAAGACCATCTGAACAGAGATCCCACAAACCCTTGTGTACCTCTTAAGAATACTTGAGGATTTCAGAGGAAACAGGAGTTTGAGAACTAAGGAAGAAATTACAGAAATTCAGCATCTTTTCTTTCCTTAGATACTGCATCCCTGGAAAATGCATCAAGAGCTTTCAAGCTGGTCTAAATCGAGGTGCCATTCTCTGGGGCTGGGCTGCTTCGACATGTTGGTTCCTACAGGATTAGAACTGGTCCTAGTGGCTCTTGAATGTAGTCGCTAGACCAACAGCAGCAACAGGATCTGGGAGCTCGTTAGAAATGCACATCTGCCTGGCCTGCCCCAGACTTGCTGAGTCAGAGGCGCTATTGTCAGCAATTTGTGATGACCAAGCCCTCCAGGGGATGTCAGTGGCAATGAAGTTTGAGAACTACTAAACTAGCCCTATGATGTTTTACCGTTTTCAGGGATCTGTTCCGAGGGCAGGGGGAGGGTGGAGACTAAGGGGATCACAGTGGGTCGACACCCACGATTTGCTGTAACAGAGCCCTATGCGACAGTCTTCATGAGAAAAGTAGTTTTGCTTCTTTTGGAAACAAATGAGGGATGGTGTCGGGATCACTTTAGAAATTAGGGGCCCACAGTTTATTGGCTTTGTTTCAGAGAATGACAGTTGTGATGCATTTCTCCTTAGTGCAATTAATCCAGGTTTTTACTAAGTAGTAGTCAGGCTGTGGGCCCAATTCTGAAGTTCAAAGAACAAATACAGGGTCTGGCAGAAAAGTAAGGTCTGCCTGAGTGTGGTTGGTAGGGTAATAATATGAGTATAATAACTTATGGTTTTAACTTGAACATTTCACCTACAATGCCATATGGTGTGCTAGAGTGCGATATTGTTATGTTGCAGAATTACATACTTATGATTTAATAATAAAAAGGGGTGTTATTTGTGTCAGACCCTGAATATTAGATGAATTTATAATTAACCATTTAAAATGAATTCTTAATGCACCCTTGCTCCCACTGACAAAACACCAATTCTTGCCAAGCTATGCATTGTGTTGAATGGCAATCAAAGACACGGATAGGAGGAAAATACAGCCCGCTTCCTTTACTGAAGACAAAACGGACTGCAGAACGTCAGCACGGGAATAACGGGCTTTAGGAACTACCTGGCCCAATGGTTCCATGTCGTCTTGACACCAGCAGGATCAGCTGTCACCCGGAAACTTGTCCTCAGACCTTGATCTAGACCTACTGAGAGACTCAGTGGGGCGGTTCAGTCAGCAACCAGTTTTCCTCCTGGGCGGTCCTGCCGCATGCTGGGGTTTGAGAACAAGCAGTCCAGGCTAACTAATTCACCTCGTAGGCCACAGACAGAACAGAATCCGATGAAAACAGTCTTGCATTTATTCAACTTTGGGTGGTGTGAACTGCAAAGTCTCAGTTTAAGTACTGATCTTGTCCAGACCCTTATTTCACAATTAAGCATAGTAAATACTAAGAGTTAAGTGGCATGTTAACTAGTTAAATGGTGCCTCCAAGCTCAAGCCAACCATGTGCATCTCTCTACTCCTCCACTTATGCAGCCAATAAAAAGACATGGAAATAGAAACAATAGAATACACAGTAATCTGTGATTTAACTTTTTAAAAAATCTATGTTGCTCATATAAAAGAGAAGGCAGGGAATGATTTTCTGTTTTGTAATGAATGCTATGAGGAAATGCATGTGTTCCAAAACTATCTCTGCAAAACAAATATGTGCCTAGGAATTATTCTCTGTGCCAAAATAGCGCAACATTTTGACTCATTAAAAATGCTGTTCTTATGTTTCACATATTCTTGCTGCAAGAGATGATTTTTATTGTTGGTAGGTTGACAGTGTCTATGTAACCACTTACCAGAACGAATTAAACACACAGAGCAACAAAACAGGTGAAGCGAAGTTAAGAAAGAGAAGGCATATGCAAACTACTGCAGGATCCGCTTCAAACACAGGCAAAATGAACCTGCGCTGTCAGAACCCAGATGATGATTCACCAAAACGGGGCTTCTGAGACTCTGCTAAGTGTCTGCTGTCATTTGACTGTTATGCAGGTGTGCTGTTTGTTATCAGGTCAGACATAGACTGGGCATTTTTCTCTGATTCACATCAATAAACAGCTCAAACATACAAAGGAAACCAAGGTGTAGAGATTGTAAATATGCAAAGTCTAGCTCTAAAAAGGTCCTTTGCCTGGAAGAAATATTTTGCTCACACCTATTGCACAAGTAGAGGGCCATGGTGGTGTAGGGGCATCTATCAGGCTGTCCTCGAAGCCTACCATTTTCAAAGGCACAGAGAAATCACGGCCATTAGCTCAGAGAAGGCGGGCTCAGAGACGCAGAATCAGCTGAAGCTTTGGCATGAGCTCAGACCTGATGATTCGATATGGTGCAGGACCTGCTGTGTTTCCAGACTGCTGGTCGTCTTGGCTTGAAAATGAAATGTTTTAATTTCCTTTGTCCCTTCAATTTTACAAACTGGATCTGTTGAATTTCAGAAGTTTAAACTTTCACATTTTTAGAGGTTAATGGATAATTAAAAAAATTTCTTATTGAACTGATATTGTCTTGAACTATACCCCAAATAGGTATAAAATGCATTCAAATGTAAATATGTCAATTCAGGAAATAAAACCGTATTGTGTTAAAAATATTCAAATCCTTTGACCCAAATCCCATTTTTATTTTTTTCTAAATAACTATAGGTGAACGAAGATTTAGGTAGTATTTTAAGTGGTTATTATTAAAAGCAAAAAATTATAAGATATCTTCTATTGAGCAATAGAGCAATAGAGATTGTGCCTCAATAATACCAGGAACAATGGAATGTATTTTAAAATCATGCTTTCAAATCATAGTTTTTGATATAGTAAAATGTTATAGAATATTATTTAAAGCAGGATATAAAACATATAGAATGAGCTTAATTTTTCACAAATTAAGCAAATCACATTTGCAAAAATATAAAAACAGACGTGTTCATCTCTGTGGCAGAATGTTATGTAATGTCTAGTTTCTTCCAAAAGCTTTTTTAAAAAAATATTTATTTATTTTTAGACAGATGGGAAGGGAGAAAGAGGAGAGCAACATCAATGTGTGGCCTTCTCCTGTGAACCCCTCACTGGGACCCCAGCCCACAACCCAGACATATGTCCTGACCAGGAATCGAACTAGTAATGCCTTGGATCGCAGGCCAGCGCTCAATCCACTAAGCCACACCATCCAGGGCCAAAAGTTTTTATATATATTTAAACATATATTAATTTTTTTTAATTATGAGGATTTTTCATTCTCTTTATGAAGAAATTCAAGTGGAAAAAATAGAGACAGTTCTCCTTCCCTTTTCTTCCTCCCAGCCCTGCCCAAGATTTATGCAGAAATAATTATTTTAAACAGTAGAGAATATTCCTTCTTACATATTTATAAAGGTATATTATATACACACAAGGTTTCATTAGTGGAAAAAAAGATATTCTTTTAAGTTTGCATTTCTCCTTTAGTGATATTATGAACAACTTTTTGAGACCATGTCATTCCATAGTGTATGGATTTACCAGATTTATTTCACTGGCTGACTTCTCATGGAGATTTCAGATTTACCAGTTGTAGTGATTCATTCCAGTTTTATCATTGTCGAGTGATCACTACACGTGTGTCTGAGGGTATACCTGTGCAACGATTTCAGAAATGGAAGTGCTGAGTTCCAAAATGGGCATTTTTAAAAAGGTTAATATTTACTGCCAAATTACATCTCTAAAGCTCATGTACAAAAAAAACTTGTTTCTAAAGAACACCATTGATTTTGTTCCACAAAATCTTACTAACAGTAAGTCTGAGCATCTATCCATGTTAATTGACCATTTGAACTGACTCTAATTCTTTTACATTTTTAATTTTTCTGTATTGATTTATAGGTGCTCTTTATACAGGGTGGGGAAGAAGTAGGTTTATAGCTGTAAGAGTTTGTTCTTATATTATTAATTATTGCATTTTTCCATACAAACAACTGTAAACCTACTTTTGCCCCACTCTGTATTGTATTTTTGTTATTTCTATCAAAAATATTTTCATTTAATCTGTTGAAGCTCTGCTGATTTCACATGCATTTGGTATTTATTTTTCACAGATGTATCTTTCAATATAGAAAAAAATTAACTTTCTTTTGGCTTTTGTGTCATGCTTTTACTATGCCAAGGTTATCAAAATACGTCCTACATTTTCCTTTAGTGCTTTCAATGTTTTAACATTAGGTGAAGATTTTTGCTCTCTCCAGAAACTACTTTAGTATGTGTGCATGTGCTACTGTGGTAGCCAGCCTCCAGGATGGCCGACATTATTAATTATCTCCACCACCCAGTATTCACACCTCATGCAGTCCCTATGTACGTTGTACCACGGTTGATCAGTGACAGCAACAGAATGTGGCAGAGATGTTATATAACCCCCAATACTGGGTTATTAAAGATGGCTTCCTTCTGGGAATCCCTGTTCTCAGACCTTTTGGGGAGAAGCCACGTGTTCTGTCATGAAAACACAGACACAGCCTAAGTAGGGAGCGCCGCGTGGAGAAACTGAACCCTCCAGCTTCAAGTCAGCAAGGAACTGAGGCCTACGAATCACCACTCTCACGGGAGCAGCTCCTACAGCCTCCAGAGAAGCTCCGAGCTAAAATTACCCAGCCAAGCCACAGAAACTGCAATGCAAGAGAAGTTTGCTGTAAGCTGCTAAATTTGGGAGTAAGCTGTTATGCAGCAAGAGATGACAGATTTTACTTTTGAAAAGAAAACAGAGACATTTGTCTTTCAGAGAAAGAAAGCACTTTTGGTTTGAGGGTTCATTAAGTCCTTGCTGTTTGAACACCCCCACCCCCACCCCATGCTTGCTTCCCTTAAGGTCACTATCTCAAGTTCTGTTTGGGAAAAAGTGCTGTGCTAGAAAATGTTAAATATTTACTATTCTGTAATTGCTCCAGCTTACAGATTAGAAAATGGATTTTTCCAGATGTTTATTCAATGGAAGTGCCAGTTTTAGAAACTTTTGCTTAAACTGTAGAAAATTATATTCTCATCATATGTAGTTTGACAGCAGAATATAGGATAAAAAGCAGAGATATGAGACTCTAAAGATGGGAAGTTTAGTTCACCTGGGTCACTAACTCTACCACCTTGGACAATTCTGTGCTCTTCTATGTCTCAGTGTGATTACTTTGGAAATTAAGGGCAAAGTCAAATATCCTCTAATGCAGTGGCCTTCTTCCTTTTCACTAATAACCCCTAAAATAAAAGGAAAACCCTCTTACATACTGGCATATAAAATGAAACACAAAAATATAAAACAAATGTTTATATAAGATTATCATAAACTGAATTTAATTTTCAATATTTTATCTTTAAATATACTTTTGTCAAAATATTAGAGATGCCGATTTAATTTAGTTTATGGAATGTCTACCATCTATCCTAACTGGCAGCTAGCACTTACTCAATTAGCTGGCCAAGTTTATTTTTAAAATAAAACTTTTCATTTATTTCCCTTCAAATACATTAATATGCAATCTGTAATGTAAGTACCATTAAGTTCATAATTCTAATTTTTAAAATGGGAGGAAGAGAAGACAGATAATGGAGACTTACCAGGAGTTGATGCTCTAGAGGAAATCAGACACCTTTCCTTTCCGTTTCCTGCTCTCCTCTCGGGGGACTATCCTAAGAGAACAGTGCATTCTACACATGTCCCTCTCTTTAGGACCATGTGGTTTTCACCTCCAGGACAGGGTGGGTGGCGTACTGGGAGGAATGAGTTAGTTCTTTCTGTACAAGACAGAAGGGCAACTGTGACAGGGAGACTGGAAAGGAGAGCCAGTGTGAAAAGGGGAGCAGTACCGAGTTTTTAGGAAAGGATATTTAAGTACACCCAGTGGTAGGCTAACTACTTTAGGTCCCATAAAGCTCTTGATTCTATGACTTACAATTATTTTTGGCCACAGCTGTCTCGTGTTCATTATATCCTATGTAATGAAAATAACATTCTCATACAAGTTTTCCAAAACACCTGTTCAGAGTGGTATGTCTCTGTCCACTGTTGGATGAGCACTGGTCAGTGCTCTAACTGCACTGGGAAAAAATACATTTATCGAAGACTTAATATTTAAAAAATTGGAAGGAATCCATTGTGTCAAAGATTTAGGTATATGGTCAAGTCATAGGGAAAAAAAATCTTCTGTCTCCTAGACAACTGGGAAACTAGAAAACTTCTTACCTGGGTGTCCTCCTTTTGTTTCAGCTCTCGCTCTCCCCACTGCTCTGGGGCGGTCCTTAAGTGTTCCAAGAGTTAAGGCAGACTTGTGTAACCAACTATGAGCTTTCCCAAGCAGTAGTAGGTTTCACATCGCTACTATTGAGACTAGGATAATTTAAAGAATAAAATCACCTAGGTATAAATAAATATAAACAAAGATCTATTTGCATATGAAGTATTTTAGTTCTCTACATCAGGAGGAAACAGGGCTGAGGAAAATGAGAAGTATGAAACTATATAATTAATAATATCACTCCACTGTATTAGGGCTGTATAAATGCACATGTAATTTTGGGTCACTTTCTTCACTTTCTATTTCACTACGAAAATAACTGAAACTTATTACCCATGATGCTTAAAGGAACAGTGTTGTTTTCACAGTTGCCAAGAAATGGAACCATTCGAAATTCTGGATGGGAAAAAATACAGCGTAACACTGAGATGTCATCTGTGTAGGAAGTCATGTTTGATAAAGGAAGAAAGGCTCTGAGAATATAGGCCCAGATTTTTATAAAGCCATTTATTTTAAAAAACTGGTTTGTCAAATCACATACACGAGCAGAAACACAACTACCAAAGTGGCCCTGTAATAGACACCAGTGGGGTGTTCACCACACGTACCTGAAAAATACAGCTAAAAAAGGAGTCTGTTGAATAATTTCCGATTCCTACTGGACTCCTCGTTGAATGGCTTTAAGTTAGCATATAGTGAGTGAGAGGTAGAGTCCCAAGTATAATAGCTGATGCCTCAGGGCTCCATTTAAAAACAAAACAAAAACAAAAACCATTTTCCCCCTCTGCACGAGGGAAACCTATCCTATTTTTTTTTCCTTTGTGAAAACAGAAGCCAAGTTTCTCTTCTCCAATGGTTCAGCATTCCCAAAGTGTTGTGTGGTGACCTAGGCATTGTGCTTCTCGAGCCACCTAATTTTCTTCCCCCTCGGATTCAGACTCTAGGAGAGAAGAAGGGAAAGTTAGGATTGTTGTTGTTTCTCTTTTACATAAGGCCACGACAGAGTTTCCAATCCACACCCAGCCCACACCGCGCGTGCCCCCAAGATGTTTTTTGTCCTAGGCATCCAACATATGAGGGCAGATGGCAAACTTTTGTTCCCTTTGCTTTGAAAAGATCTTGGCCCTTCTAAAAATGCAACACCCTTATAAATACTTTTAGAGAATATAATTACTTTTATTCTTTCAACATCTAAAATAAATTTTTCAATCTTTGTTGCACTCACTCGCATCCATTATTATTCTTCATGTTGCCATTTTAAATATTAGTGAACTGGTAAAGGTGCTCATAAAAATCTACATAATCCCATAATAAATGATTAAGGCAAATACATTTTTTCCTTTCAGATCTATTTATTTCTTCCTCTTTTTTTCCATTAGGTTAGGGTAGATAATTTAAGAAGTTTTTTTTCTTTTCTTTCCTTTTTTTTGGCCATGTAGAAATTTTCACTGCTTTGATTTCAGAAAGGAAGATAAGATGTAGGCTGCATGTTTGATATGAAAGACACTTCAAGAACTTTAGTTTTAGGAAAGCAAGAAAAATCTGTGGAAGGAGGAGCTCTCTTGAATTGAGAAAGTGTTTGCCAAATGGCCACTAACGCTGTTAAATGGAATCATACCTTCCTCTGCGTTTTGCAACCACTCAACAAATTTCTTCATCTGGTCAAGAAAAACACTTTTGCCTTTAGCCACGTGTGCTTCTTTGTACCATTTCAGGATCGCTTCTTCACTCAGCACGTCAGCTGCAATTTCAAACCAAGCATTTCACAAGTCACTACACAAATGTCATGTTTCAAAGCAACTTAACCTTATAGTTTAATAGAAAGCAATCACTTTTAACATTAAAAGCTCTGTTATAAAAGAAATCCACACACGAAACTTATCAGAGGACAGGAACCAAGCTTATTTCCATATAGAAGAGTGGCATATTTTAACATTCTGCTTAGTAAGCAGTAATGATGATGATGTTTCCCCTCAGGCATGACACAATGCAAGCCTGTATGCAAGTCACCCTGGGACTCTGAAACCTCTCACAGTCTTAGTTCACTGGCAGGAAATGGGGTCATTTTGTAATTTTGCAAATGAATCAGCAATTCTAGCATTTCAGAATACCGTGTACTGTCAACTTCAAACACATCTTGATTAAGCAGAGACCTTAAACGACTACACTTTTAAGGGGACTTACTATTTTAGGACAGAAGAGCCAATTAAAAAATGCAGACAGGATACAATAATGATATTAATAATTAGATATAAAGATGAGCTTCCTGGGTGAATCATGGAACTAATACACATATAACCCACAGTTCTACACTTACTGTAGCAATGAATCACTAATTTATTTTCCTTTGGTATCATACTCTAAACTATATGAGTAATGTTTTCCTTGCACTCCATTAAGAGAAAAACAGAGATATATTAAACCCACTCCCTTAGAGGTTTCTAACAAAGGTATTATCTTTTACCTATTGATTATCTAAAACTCCTTGAGACCATCAAGTTAGCACTTAGAATATTTAATGTTAAGAACAGGAAGGGGAATATCAAAATAATAGCATACATACATTGCTAATGTTCTAATGGATTGTCTTTGGGATTTTGGAGTGGGAATTGACATGCAAAACCAATAAAAAAAAGTATTTATTATTGTCCTCACTGACTATTCAACCCATTACAATACTGAAAAACCACTCTCATAATGTATTTGCAGTTAAAATATAATTGTGGTGAGAGAAATAACTTGATTGTTTTCATTTAAAATATCACTGACCTTTTTAGATAATATAAGATTTTTGTTTATATTAATCATTAAATACATTTTAAAAAGAAAAGGAAGGAGTCTGGATGTATTTATTCATAAAACTGGATATGATCGATCTAATCAGGAGTCCTATAGAATTACTCTTAGCTTCTAGTTTTTCAGTTTCTTCTGTGTTTAGCTCCACACTCCCCACTCACCATGATGAAAGAACTGTCCTACCCACTTGCCATCAAAACCCAGTTTTGTTTTGTTTTTGTTTTTAGTCCTCACCTGAGGACATTTTTCATCGCCTTTTAGAGAGAGAAACATCAGTGTGAGAGAGAAATACTGACTGGTTGCCTCCTGTACACACCTGGAACCAGGATTGAACCCCCAACCTTTCGGTTACTGGATAATGCTACAACCAACTGAGCCACACCGGCCAGGACCCAAAGTCCAGCTTTTACAGAGGCGAGGAGCAGTTTACAGCCTGAGGAAGTGTATTATTATTGTGCAAGACTGCTTTCCAGACATTTTAAACATGGATTTAAAGTCTCTTTTATATAATTTATGACATTTTTAGGATGCTTGAGGTTTAGATTAGCAATCTCCCAATTGTTTGGGTAATGCTCCCCCATGAACAATTTTGAGCACATACACCCAACACATGTATATTTTTGGTTTATAAATTGTATGTATGTACTATTGAAGTAATATTATTAGTGTCATAAAACAAAAGAAGTTAAAAATATGGCAAACGTGCGTAAAGGGACATTCTATTTCTCCCCATCTGAACAGACTGTCTATGATACAATGTACATGTTGGAAAGCTGACTTAGATGGCAATTTAGTGACAGTATTTGTCCAGGTGTTTCTTTTTCAAGGTTCAGAGCTCATTCCTGTATGTTACTGCCCCCCAGAGGCAGAAAGAGGCCATGCAACTACTCAAATGCCCGTAGAGGAATAGTTCTTGTGCAGGGACACTAAATAATAAAACTTATCAGATGCACTCCCCACTAAAAGTGAGACACACTGTGCAAGGTTGAATTTTTAGATGAACCTAATTTAGTATTAAATACTTGCTGCAAGACCAAATTTCTGGCATCTGGGAATAAATAATACACAAGGGACAGAAGCAATCATACAGGGCTACTTATCAAAAAGTGTAAAGAGAAATTTAACTTTTGTTTAGTGAAAAGTCTAATCGAAAAAGCAAGGAATTCCTTCTTGAGGAATGAGAGAAAAGGAAAATTTTTTTTTCCCTGTAAGGAAAAGTGGGTAGAAGAGTTCATTAAAATTGGAAGACTACAAAGTGTTAGGTAGTTAGGATCTCCCAGAAATGCTAAGAATATACAGGGTCTGGCATCAATAATGCCTCTTTTTTTATTATAAAATCTTTTCTTACAAAATCATAAGCATGTAATTCTGTCACATAACAATATCGCACTCAAGCACACCATATGACATTTTAGGTGAAGTGTTCAAATTAAAACTATAAATTATTACACTCATATTATTACCCTACCAACCACACTCAAGCAGGCGTTACTTCTGCCGGATTCTGTATGATCAGTAAAAGTACTAAGAAAGGAAGACATTTTCTAACTGCACAGAGTTCCTGAGATTAAAATACATTTTTCTCCTTCATTCCTCTTCATCATCTGTGGTGAAATACTTGCACCCTTTTCCCTCTCAATTAGCTTCCCCTGTGAGTGGGGTGCCCTCTCAAGATCATCCCACCTTTCCTCCTCACTCTCTGTGGAGGCTTCTCTTAGCCATTGGCACGGTGAGTCTCTTCCTGGCTTTTTTCTACACACTGGAATTCAGGAAGTCAGGGACTACTTAATTTCCAGCATGTAGCATAACAACTGCCATCTAGGATTGCATTTATTCTGCATAATGAACGAACTCATTTACTTGAGAAAAACTAAGTATTTCTCAGTCTACAGAATTATAACTTAAAACTTAGGTTTTCATGAGGACCAAAGAGACACCATTGTGAAAGTGGTTTGAGAATTGCAGAGCTCTAGGTAACATTAGTTATTTAGATAGTCCAGTTGAATACTATGTCACTTGGAACTTAGGAAATTCATTAATTTTATTAGAGATGTCACATAGGGATAAAGGAAAAAACAACTCATCCTAAAAGTGTTGGGACTATATGGTGAGGCCACTCATCTTTTTTTTAGAAGAAGAATAAAAAAATTACTTTAGAAAAAACTTATTTTCAAAAAATTTGCATGAGGAACAGAATTTAGCCTAAGAAACTTCTGCAAACAGTAAAGCCCACAACAGAAGTAGTAATAGTACTTGAGAAGGAGCTATTCTCTTTTTCAGACCTATGTGCTGAGAATGTGATACTTAGCTTCAGGAAGGAAGGGAAACTACTTTTTGAAGTGAATAATGTAATATTTGAAAATTAATGGTTGATTTACTATTTTTCCTTACTGTCTTAGAGATATAAAAATCAAGATTTTAATACAGAAGATGAATTTTCACTAAATGAACAATTACCACATTTTTCCTTCATTGCTAAAAAGCATTATTATAGTTTATTCACTTTTATTCCACTTTTATTTATATAAAGCATTTAAAAGTCTTTCAGGGGAAACTGAGACTCAGAGCTGACGGTGGGCTGGGGCTGGGGTTGCTGCGGTGGGAGAAACTTCCGGTCTGACAGGAGAGACTGTTGGAAAGTGCGCTAGAGACAGAGACAAACAGGCCAGCTGCACTGTTCCCTCTCTGGCCCCTCCCCCACAGGCAGTGCAGCAAAGAGGGCTGCCCCACCTGGGTGAATTCCTAAGGCCCCGTCCCTTACAACTTATCAGGTGCACCAAGACAAAGAAATATGGCCCAAATGAAAGAACACAGCAAAACCTCAGAACTAAGCAGTGAGGACATTGCCAACATATCTGATGGAGAATTTAAAGTCCTGGTAATCAAAATGCTCACAGAACTGATTGAGCTTGGCTGAAAAATGAAAGAACAAATGAAAGATACCCAAAATGAAATAAAGCAAAATATTCAGGGAACCAACAGTGACAAGAAGGAAACCAGGATTCGAACCAACTATTTGGAACAAAAGGAAGAAATAAACATTCAACTGGATCAGAACAAAGAAACAAGAATCCAAAAAAATGAAGAGAGGCTGAGGATTCTCTGGGATAACCTGAAATGTTCCAACATCTGAATCATATTCAGATGTGAACAACAAGCAAGAAATTGAAAACTTATTTGGAAAAATAATGAAGGAAAACTTCCTCAATCTGGCAAAGGAAATAGACTTCCAGAAGTCCAGGAAGCCCAGAGAGTCCCAAAGAAGTTGGACTCAAAGAGGAACACGGTAAAGCACATCATCATTAAGTTACCCAAGATTAAGGACAAAAAGAAAATCCTAAAAGCAGCAAGAAGTAAAGAAGACAGTTACCTACAAAGGAGTTTCCATAAGGCTATCAGTTGATTTCTCAAACGAAACCTATAGGCAAGAAGGGGCTGGGAAGAAGTATTCCAAGTCATGAAAGACAAGGACCTACATCCAAGATTACTCTATCCAGCAAAGCTTTCATTCAGAATGGAAGGGCAGATAAAGTGCTTCCCAGATAAGGTCAAGTTAAAGGAGTTCATCATCACCAAGCCCTTATTATATGAGTTTAAGGGAACTTATCTAAGAAAAAGAAGATCAAAAATATGAACAATAAAATGACAACAAACTCACATTAACAAATGAACCTAAAAGATGAGAAAAACAATGAAAACAAAAACTAAGCAAACAACCAGAACAGGAACAGAACCAGAGGAATGGACCTCACACAGAGGGAGTTAAGTGGGGAGAGGGAAGGGAGGAATGGGGGGAAAGGTACAGGGAAGAAGAAGCATAATTAGTAGGGATAAAATAGATGGGGAGAGATAAAACATGGTATAGGAAACAGAGGACTCAAAGAACTTATATGTACAGCCCATGGACATGAACTAAGGAGGGGGATGCTGGAGGGTTGTGGGGGCTGGGTGGAGGGGGGATAAAGAGGGAAAAATTGGGAAAACCGTAATAGCATAATCAATAAAAAATACTTTAAAAAAAGTCTTTCAATAATGACATTCATTAAAGTAACTGGGTTTATTAAGAGGGACATGAGTGACTATGTCCCCAAAATGTTGTTGTCCTCTTGTTCTAGGTATGTGGGGAAACTGTCAGTGTATGTATATGTATGCAATGAGAGATTAAAATAGAAGAGGAGAAAGGATTTCCATTATTTTAAAGCTTGCACTGAGGTAAAAACGTTCCATTTAATAAATAAAAGGAATCCCTACCTCCAGATAAAAGAAGCAAACACAACACAATGAGATGTTTGTAAAATGCTTGTGTATATGGAATGAGTGGTAAGTATGATCTTACTCATGATATCACAGTTCATGAAAATTTCCCTCTGGCATCAGACACCCTTTAGACAAGTGGTCCTGGACGAGTAGTCACAGAATCACCAGGAAATCTGTTCGAACGCGAATTCTCTGGTCTAATTCTGGACCTGCTTGGAATCAGAACCCCCGAGAACCTGTGCTGTAACAAGCTCCCCAGGAGACTCACTGGCAAATCAGAGCTAGGAAAAAGGTGCTTTAATACACTGTTCGCCAAGCCTTTCTTGACAAGTAAAGTAACATTAAAAAAGCTTCCAAATCCTTACAAAAACACAAACTATGTCTCCTGGTGCACAGTGTTTGTGGGATGAAATAAAGTCAGAATAAAAACCACTATTCAAGGAGAAGGCAAACACAGTAATTCTGCTCAGAGCGGTATGGAACAATCGGTCCTCAGGGTTTCGTGTTCCCAGGAGAAAATGTAATTATTTTATTCAGAAAAACAGACTGTGTGTGTAACTTTGTGGAAAATTATGCAATTACCTAAAAAAAAAAAGACATTTAAACACCTCAGAGATATATTTTAGGTTTTCATTTTTAAAGTTTTGTGATTTAATTTCCAAAAATAACTAAGGCAGAACAAAACGATGTTAATACCTTCCTGTGTCCTGAGCCTGCTCACAGGGGCTACAGAACTCTCTAACTTTAGATTACCTAGAAGGGGCACAGTGGGGAAGGCTGTTGGCATTAATGGTTACAACGAGAAACCTGAAGGATTGTATGTGCATATTCTGAGGACAGACTATTCCATGCCATGTCCACTGTCTTGTGAGAGGGACCCAGGCCAGAATGGAGACTGCTTACTACAAGCCCCGCTCCAAAGACCACTGGATCATAATCTATGTTTATTATGACAAAAAATCAGTGCCCCTCCGCAGCCTCCTGGAGCAGGCTGTTGTCCTGACCTGGCCAAGCACGTACGGTGATTTCCCATACCTGGTAGCATTCATGAACCAGTACCCAAGGCTATGCCCCTGCCACCCCGTATAATTCTTTGGTGCCTGCCAAGGAAACCACTTTGTTCTGCAGCTGTCCAATGTACTCCTATGCAAGTTTCCCTTAATGAACTGTTAGTTGCCAGACTGGAGTGGCCTGCCTCTTTCTTTGGTCTTTCCCTGCCCTTCCTTACAAAGGTAGATTTTCAGTCTTGGGGCTTTTCCCTGGGTCTGTGTACTAACCCAGATGCTCTCACTGATAAGAAGTAATTTGTTTATTTTTTTCTGACTTAAATATAGTAATAAGATTAGGTGCTTTTCAGATGAGGCTCAAACAACTGAGTCTCAATTAAAAAAGGATTTGGCTGTGGCTGGTGTGGCTCGGTGTGCTGAGTGAACTGAAAGGTCGCCGGTTTGATCCCTGGTCAAGAAACATGCCTGGGTTGTGGGCCAGGTCCCTAGTTGGGGGCGTGCAAGAGGAAATCTCACACTGATTTTTTTCTCTCCCTTTCTTTTTCCCTCCCTTCCCATATCTCTAAAAATAAAGAAAAAAATAAAATCTTTAAAAAAAATTTGATTTAAAAAAGTTTAAGACTAAAAAAAATTTTGGTTGGAGACACTGTCTGGATAGGCTAGCTACTAAACCTCAAGAAAGGGAAATGTGCACCTCACCCACTAGTTTATAAGAGTTTGCTTTTTTTCCATAGCAGAATATACTGTCCACCCACAGTGCAAAAGTGAAACCTACCCCCCAGTTCTCTTTACCAGTTCAGGAAAGGAGCCAGCAGTGGCTGGTGGGGACAGAATGCCAGCTGGGTGGGTGCGCCCTGCTTCTTTCTTGGCTGCTGGGTACTGCAGGTGGGTTGACAATGCAACTACCTGTATCAGAACTACAGGTTTAGTTCTGATAGGTCCCCTGGGGTATCATTTAAGCCCTAGTTTCAGGACATTGCTATCTCATGACCACACCCACGGGGACCTAATCCAGATACGGCCCAGGAAAACACCAATCGCTGAACTTCAAAAGGGCAGCTATCACGTTCTTCTTCTGAGGCAACAGTAAGCTGACTGCCAGAGGGGATGGAGGGTGGGGAATAAATGTGATGGAAGGACACGTGACGGGGCGGTGAACGTGAAATACTATGTACAGATGATGTACTATAGAACTGTATATCTGAAACCTATAATTTTATTAACCAATGTCATCCAAATAAATTCAATTAAAAAATTGTGCCAAATGCCTCTGTGTTGTGAATGTAAAATATTGCCCAAAAACTTTTGGGCAAGAAGTATCATTGCAAGAATAGCTATTATTCAAAAATTTAAAATTTATATATTCTAAACGTCAAATTATCACTAAAACAGACACATTTAAGAACACATCAAAAGGAAAAAAATTTGACTGGTATTAATTTGTACTTTAGTTTTTCTGATATCATGACATTTAAGGTCATAATAACTTCTAATAAGCACTTTATAATGTTCAAAACATATCACTACTTAAGCCTCCCTTTCCTCGCTCGTGAACTACATAAACATAGACCGAAGGACTGTCCAGGATGATTTTTTATATGCTGTAGGTATAGAGATTTAGATCGGTTAGCACCTTAATAGCATTCATTTATTAAAGGCAGTGCCAGTTGTCATGGCAACTTAATCCTTAAAAATACAATGAAAAGACAGTAAATGGGAAAATCTAAAAATAACCATTTCCTTGGAAAACAGGAGAATGGCTGGGACAAATAACCAAAATAGAAAGTAAAAAGGCTAATTATTTCAGTAATTTTAAGTCAGTTCTATGATACCTGAAAAGGTCTGCACATAACTTTCTGTAGCATTTGATAATCATTTGTATTAGAGCTCATCCTTATAATTCAGAAACAGATCTAATTACTTTATGCACTTACATTTTTTCATGCCCCGCCCCCACCGCTCCCCAAATACTAAGCAGGTCCTCACAGTCTTCCGGGAAGTCCCAGCAGCGAGAACAGGCACAGGTGGCGTCTGTACTTCCCTCTCTGCACATAACATGGCTGCCTCACCGGCATTGCAAAGATGAGCGCGAACCCCATGTCGCCCTCCGCCCGAGCCCCTGCTCTGCTTGCCACAGAGCTGCAACAAAACATGGAAACACAGGGGTGGAACGACGTGGGTGGATTACCTTTATAAAAGAGAACCACGATCTTCTGAAAGGCTTTCATGAAGTGGATGTTGTCGTAACAGTATTCCTGCACCTTCTGGAGCAGGATCAGCTCTGACTGGCCTTGGGAGCTGAACACAGCCAGCAGGGGAGCGTATTGCTGGAAGACAGGCAGGGTAAAGCCGTCAACTTTCCTGGGAGCTACAGGGTCCTTGACTCACAACAGCAACCTGGAGATTTGCTTTAAAAGCATCCACTTTTAGGATTATCTCTTTATTACATGGTGTTGAATCAAAATGAATTTCCATCCCGACATCTTACCAGACTGCTCTCAATGCACCTCCTACAAGGAGAGCGATGCGAACTTGAGCGCACTACAGTTGGGCCACTCTGTCTGTCTACTGGGCATTGTGAAAGTGAGACAAAGAGGGGGGTTCTCCCTCCCCAGACATGCAGATCCCCTCACAGGTCATCTTTACGATTGTGTTCACGTGATTCCCTTTGCCTCAAATGTCTTCGCTTCCAGTCCCTGGAGTACAGCCACTGCTTTCTCTAAGACCCACTCAGTCCAGCAATGATCTCCTCCTAGGAGCCTTCCCTGAGCACCTGCACAGTTTACTCACCGCTCTGTGCTCAGACACACTGAGAACTCTCTCCCATTTACACTCTAACCGAGTCTAGACTCGGCGTCTTTGCCTTCCCAATGCAAGTGTCAACTCTGAAGGCAGGATCTAAGTCTTCCTCTTGTCTTAATACAGTTGCAGAGTGAGAAGACAATTCACAGAAATAAAAACATAAATATTTGTGCACAAAAATATACAATTTACACAACCAGCTGATTTCTTCCACTACTCAGTTACTTTGCAAATTCTAACGTCAATTTGTAGTCTACTTAAACAGAAATATTCTCTAAGAATTTCTGTCATGTAGAAGAGAAAGGAAACCAACAATTAGATGGCATTTTTCTTTAATTTTAAATACTGAATATCTGACTATTCTGTGGCTTTTCTGACACTGTCTTTAGTAAGAATTTTACCCTTAGATATTTCATAGCTCTTATACCTGAAACATTTCAGGCAGTGGCCAATTTGAAAAGAAAAAAATCAGGAAATACATGTTTGGCCTGAGTCCGGGCAAATGGAGGTTGGAACCCATGGGCCACACCGCTAAGCGAGGCAGCGGGCCCACATCAGATTGTTTCCACTGACGCCCTGTACCTTCAGGTGCTTAAGGGCCTGCTCTGCAACCAGTTCCTCCTTCTTGTTCCACTCCACAGCATTCATGATACAGGTCCACAGAAGTCCAATCACTGCTGTCTCCGGAAGGTCATTCCTCTTCATCTCTTCTTTCACGTAGAGCACCACCTAAATTTTGGGGAGACGGGCGTCAGAGAGTACAGGCAGATGGGGAGCTACCTCTCACCGTCCTGGGTAGCAAAAGGTTTGGGGCGGACATATGAGTATATTCTACTCAGTCCCTCCCTTCCTGGTACCTATTCTCAGATTACAAAAGGGACAAAAAAATCATAATGATTTGTTCTCAAAGCAGACTTATTTTTAGTCTAAAAATTAATAGGCTTAGTTCTGGCCGGGAGCTCCTGGGTAACAGAAAATAAGAGGGGATCTTTGTTTCTTAGGAGTTATTCTTTTCCACGCTGGAGCCCCCGGGGGCCCAGCCGAGCAGGGTTTGCTTGAGCCAGTCTGACTTTCCTGGGGTTTAAAAAAGGCAGCCAAGCTGTTAATTTTCATCTCTGACCCTCCCCTTTAAAACTCTTGATGGGTAATGTCTTGGGTTTATACAAGTCTGTTCTCCACAATTCATTCTTTAATTATTACTTTTGATGATCTTCATACGTCATCTCAATGAAATGTTAATTTGTAAATAAACTATACAATGTAAAGGCAATTTTTGTATGATACATAAGAATGCAGCACCATTCAGTGGATTATTTTTCCCTAAGTATTAAATTTAAATATGCAAATTTATCCTCAACTCTCCCAGTATGAAATATAGGTCCGCCTAACTTCATTGTTTGGAAACTTCATATCAAACTTGTTTGGAAAAATCTTTTTTTCCCTTTAAAATGAAATCACAAGTAGAGGTCAGAGCCTCAGAGGTGAGGATGAAATCATAATGTATCTCCAGTACACTATTTTGCGAGTAGGACAGCCCCTCCTTCTTCTTCAGTAAAAGTATATTGTTCTCTTCCTTGTGGACCTGTTTACAGAGCTGTGCGCAGTGGGTTCAGCAGGCTCTGAGAACACAAGGACCCGGGAGTCCCATAGTCTCAGAGCTGGCTGGGGACACCATACAGAAAGGTGACAACTCTGCAACTCATGACCATGCTTTTTGGTTTGGCTTTTTTTTCGCATAGAAAATCATGTTCAAGTTCCAGCTCAGAGGAATGTCATTCGGTGTGTTGCTGACCTGAACGCCATGAGACTTGGGACTGCGCAGCGCTCCACCATCTCCACCCGCTGCCTAGTAGCGGCTGGAGCTCTGCAGCTACCTGAGGGGCCTTGCAGGGCCGAGGGCACGAGGGCAGTGAGCGGCAGGAGCCAAGGGCAAGTGGCAAAAGGAAAGGTCCTTTTGCTGAATTTTTGTATTATCACATAAAATGTATTTTAAGTTCAAACAGGAAGTTTTCTCCAGGCCTGAACTTTTTAAAAATACAGTCATAGCCATATGAGCTATAGCTATACAAACTATTTTTGTATGCAGCCGTACAAAAATGGAGTAGTGACATAATGGGAAAGCACAGCTATTGTGAGTGGGACCAAACAAGCCATGGGTCCAGCTGCTCTTTTCCCATGCTATAAATTCACAATCGCTGACCTTTTCCCTTCAAGTTAAAAAAAGAAACCACCATGCATATTCATACCCAGTGACACAGAATACCAAGGTGATTTCAGACAAAACCAAATGCTTAACAATGTAATAATCTACAACAAAATGTAAAACCTACCATTTAATGAGGTATATTGATATGAATAGTAAATCAATTTGACAAAAGAAATATTTTGATAACCACAGCAGCTTGGTAAAATAAGTTCTTTGTGCGGAAATAACCATTCATTTCTGGAATGGTCTAGAGGATTCCGAATTAATACTTCAAAAGTGAACTAATCTAAATGGCACGGACATGTGCATAGAGCTCAGAGCAATAAACAAAGCGAGGTCTCCTTAAGGAGGCTGAAGCCGGTGCTGCACAGCCTGCGGGCTCCGTGATCCCTCGGGCGAGCGTGCTCTGGGCGATGTGGGCCCGTGCCGGCTCACCTCCTTGATGGGGCATTCCTGAGAAAGGCGCTCCTGGAGCTCCTTCTGCAGCTCCTTCCTGGTGCCCAGGGACTGCTGCACGCGCAGGAAGTCGGAAAGCTCCTTCAGCCCTGCGTCAGTGAAGTACTTAGCAAAATGATCCACGCTCTGTCTGTTAACTGGGAAGAGTTCCTGAGAGACAACAGAGAGACTGTTACACCACTTGCTACTCAAATTTTATACCAGGAGCTACTCAAATTTCAGCAAACATAAAGGACAACATTTTAATACTAAAACAGCACTTAGAATATCTCATATTTGGGAGAAAAGAATAAGGACTGATTTTAAAAAGAATAAATCTCAGGTGTATTTCTTGAGCACTTGCTAAGCACTTTCTAAAATTATGCAGTTTTCTGAAGATAGAGAAAAAATGCTAAGCAACTTAAACTAGCATCACTCATTTTGAACCATTATTTATTTTTCTTTTACTTTAATCGAAATATAGCATGTACAAATACAGAACTAAATTTGCTAAATTAAATGCAAGTAAGATGGTTTTAAACTGACAGGAAAAATTCAAGCCATTTGATAACCAGTTTCCCTAGCTATGAGTGAACAGACGAGTCACTTCTCCTGACGCGGAGGTGATCTGAGATAATGACAGAAAAACGACACTGACGACTGTCATCGCAAACTCCTCCATTCACATTCTGAGCAAATGCCACTATTATTCTAAAATACTAACTTGGGAGTTCAGGAGAATTTTGTTAAATCTGTAAATGATGGTGGCTCTGAAGTTCATGGCGAGATCTAATCTAAACCCACTCTACCAACTTTTCCATTCATTACATAATTTTCTTGGGAAATTTAAGAAGAGCAACATACCATGGCTACTCTTATTTTTACCTCATTTCCATTTTACCTTACACAGCTTGGCAGGGTCTCAGTAACGCTGAGTCATGTTCTAATCCTATGTAAGTTTAACACCCAACTGAGAAATTAAAGCCGTTTTCAAAGCTCTCACATTTTTCAGACTGCTGCAGTCTGAAAATTAGATTTCAACTTTCATGTTGGTGTTAGATTTGCATATATACGGTCAATGGCTGTGTGGCTCTGGTAAAAATCTCCGTAGAAAGATCTGGGCTGTCACCAGGTTTAGGGACATAGCCAGATGGCTTCTAAGCATGACTGAGTTTTCAATATTCTTGTATCGGCATCCCATAATCTCCCTGGTGGAGTCATGAGTTTTGAAATGTCAGAGCAGAGCTGGCAGGAGCTGTATCAAACACACACGCACGTAAAGCAAACATTTCACACCAGACTGAAACTCTGTCACGGACATTTGTGCTAGCAGTCAAGAGCTCTTCCAAATTTGGGGGCAGGGAACTGCCTGAGTTTCTACTACGAATCAAGATGCAGTGCGCCCATTGCTCATAACTGTGTAACACAGGAACTTTCATATAAGGATGATAAACTGAGCCAACAAGGTTAAATAGCTGTACTCAAACCAGAAATATTTAAGGAGAGAGCTGAGTGACCTTCAGGTCAATACTTAGTCCATTATCGTGCGCTGGCATTTACTATTATATCAGCATATAGAAAGAATGTGACTTAAGAGTCTGATCTAAAATTATGTTCAGAGCAATATGTCATCAAGCATATTACTCACAGTTTATATGTGAACTCTACCCAAAGTCCTCATGAATGTTACATAATATACTGAAAATTAGCATTCAGATCAAACAGAGGCAAAGTCTGCCTAAATTGTATAATAAACTGGTCTGCAACATGGTTTGTACTTGTTAAGAAAACCCTAACCCAGCACAAACCTCCATCACCTCATCCTTAGGTAAGGTCTTCCTGCTTCTGCCCTTTGCTCCTGAGTCTATTCTCAATGTGACGGCCGCATGCATCCTGTTAGGTCTCGAAGTCCCATTTCGCACAAATCTGCAGAGAATTTTCCAACAGCATCCTATCTTACTCAGAATAAAGGCCAAAGTCCCTACATGATATGGGCCCTGATAATTCTGAGCTGATCCCCTATACTCTGGCTCTTACCAAACACTCTTTCTTGCAGTGTCCGGTATGCCGTGCCTGGAAGACTTTACATAGTCTATTCCCTTTGCCTAGAATACTCTTCTCCCTGCAGATATCTACTCATTCCCTCCACTCCAAGTCCTCACAGAAATTTCACCTTGTCAGAGAGGTCTTACCTTTGAAGGCTGCATCCTGCACACTAACACTCCTTAACTCTTCTCGGCTTAATGTTTTCCTCAAAGCACCTTTTGCTTTTTATTATCCCACATACTTGAATTTAGTACCTGCTTCCCTGCAACAGAATGGTAGCCTCATAAAGGTAAGGTTCTGTTTGTTTGATTCCCAGCTCCAGAAAAGCTTAGCCAATATCCTGACCATTGTTCCTTTTTCCAGTGACGAAGGAATGGTATTTCACATCCCCTCTCTTCTCTCAGTATAAATTTCTCTTTCATTTGTCTTATAGAAGGAACTGCTCAACTCGAATATGCTATCTTCTCTAAATTGTACGAGCCCAAAGCCAAAGAGAATGTTATCGCATGTGTTAATGAAACAAGTTTCTCCTTGACGTTGGAACGGACCCCCAGTTCCCCATTCGTTTGCTGAGTCGGCACAGGGGAAGGCACGGTCCTCGTGCAGAGTGCTGCCCTGCCCCTCATGGAGCGCACAGGGTTTTGGGGGTGGAAACTGCACCTCAGACCCAAAATACATGTACACACAGGAACCTCGTGCGAGCAGCTAAATGATGTGTGCTTGTCAAAAAGGGAATATGTTTAAAAAGATTTTATGAAGTCACCTTCTGACTACTGTTATTGTAAGGAATCATGCTTTAAGAAATAGCTGTCTTTTGTGGCAAGCTGTCACAGATTGTATCTTTGCTCTCCATCAGTCCCCCCTCTCTTTTGAACAAGTATGAAGGGCAGCCCTCCTCGCTGTGTCTGTCTGCAGGGGTGGAGCAGACACCTGTGAATGGACTACGTTTTCCTACCCCACTGCCAGGCTTCCCAGTGACCTCTTTTGGCCAACAGAAGGTGAGCTTTCAATGCCTTGGAGGAGTTCACGTCAGTCCCCTGTGCTCCTGTCCTCTGCCATGAGGACAGAATGGCCCAGATGGGAGCTGTTCCTGCAGCCTGCATCCCAGAATCAAGAGGCATACAGATCTCAAGAGGGGCCTAGCCAAGATAAAGATAATCCACAGACCTGGAGACAAGAAGATATCCCTTCCTATGAAGGTCCAACCTGCTCAGCAACCCGTTCCCTGTCTTGAACGACTTTTCCTTCTATACACAGGGACCCGCCCTAAGTCTCTAGAGAGCAGGCTCCACGAGGGCCAGGACACTTCGATGGCTCCTTGGTGTCCAGGACTGTGCCTGGCACACGAGCAGGTGCTCAAGGACTATGCGCTCCATGAAAATTATCATCAGTGCAGAAATTAACCAGAAACTCAGTAGAATCTTAATTTTTCTTCCCTATCACATTGTAAAGACTTTACAGGCACAAACAGGGCTCTTTTAAGATGCATTTCAGGAGACGAAGGAATTTTAAGCCATTGGGAAAATGCGATGAGGTGGTTTTAGAATTATTCCGTGGACCGGCACCCTCGCATGCTGAACTCATTGGACTAGAGAACCAGATAAAAGACTAGGTAAAGAGAAGACGATAGGGGAGTTTTTTAATTTTAGACTTTGTCCTAAAAGTGTAAAAGCAATTTCACTTGCAGAAATCTCTGTCACTTGCATAGCTATTGCTTCTAGGAGAAAGAAATTATAGGGAGCAGGTAGAAATTATGAAGACAAATGTTCTTCTTGATTTTCTTTGAAATGTATTAAGATAGAGAAATAAAAGAATAATCAAGCAACTGTGATAATGGGAGCTTCAAATGAACTACAATTAACTTGTCTGCTTTCTCAAATAACGTAATATTTCCCATGAATCTTGGTTTAAAGAGGGAATCTTGTTTAAACCATTATTTTCTTAACAAAATCGCATGTATTTCAGATAAGCGCCATTCAATTACAACCCAAGATATCACAAATGTCTAATTAGGTGGAATCCATGTGACTTTACCATACAAAAAATTCAAATTTCTGTAGCTTCTAGTTAAAAAAGAAAGGGTTAATTCTGATCAATATTAACGCTCCATCAACACACTTCCAAATTTGAAAGCCTCCGTATTCCTTATGAGTCTTTCATTTAATCACCCCGTTGATAAGGGAGAGGTTAAACTGGAATCAGCTCCCGTCTGGCGCGATGCAGAAATCAGAGGAGCCATGCCCCACCTTGAACACAGGCCCAGGCCCTCGGGCCGCAGGTCACAAGGAGGATGCTGGCAGTCCCACGAGAGAGGAGGGAGGCCTGCCATCCCTTTGTCCGGGCAGAACTTACCAGAAGCCTCTTGTCTAAGTTGGCTTTTCTCAAGGAAGAGGTAACAGAGTTGGCATCTTTTTCTGCCATCCAGGCTTTAAAAAGCTTGACAGCAAATGAGGCCGCAATGCCTATTTTATTTAAAGGAAAAAAAGAGTTTCATTGCTTTTATACGTAAAATCACTCGTGATGGGGCACAGGCAGCCTTTCACACTAGAAATCCGGAGGCCAGTAAATAATGCCACCACTGGATTTCACACAAAGGAAACATGGATACCTCTCTACCACATTATTCACAGGGAACATTTTCATTTTTGAATACTTTAAAAGTTATAATATTTTTCCAAGTTGGACTTTTTAGTTTGAACCTAGTATAACTATAAATTTATTTATTTTCACCTTGGTCAAAAACAGACTTAAAGGCAAATATTTCCCAGTGTTTTTGCCTCTATTTCACCAAGATTTCACGTTTCTAACAGTGATCCTGAGGCACAACAAATAAATCACGAGACATAAAACTAAAATGTCAACATGTCAACCAGTTTGCTGATAAATGATACCAGTAAAAGAACATTAACAGTGGCAGACATAAATAGAACTATAGATGAACATGCACCATTTACTTTCCAATTCTACTTTCTGTGAAGGCACTTGAAAATATTCATGAATGAAGCTATAAAAATGTTAATGCTGTTTTAAGTTGAACTCTTCTGGGTATTTTGAAAGAGATTAAAAATGGCTATGTTAATCAGGAAACCACTCGATTATACATTCATACTTACTTTAGAATTTATTTCCAAATATAAACAATCAGATAACTAATAGATAGCTCTTCTGTAAATACTTCAGCTTTCTAAATTAATGTTCCATTCTTTTAATGAAGAATTAAGGTATAGCTGGAATATTAAACTGATTTTTCTGAATTGTAGGCTTTACTACTCCGGTGGTCTGAGCAGCCTCGGTTCCCCTTTCCTCTGCTATGAGAATTCCATTTTGCTCAGGCCAGGCAACTTCTAATGGGTCTATGTTCTGGCACCACCTTTTCCTGAAATGACTAGTTTAGTGACTTCAGCTTAAGTTCATCTGCCTACGGTACCCTCCTGGCAACCATTCTGGGCTGAAATTGGTCATGTGTTTGATTTCAGCCAATCAGCTGAAGGCAAGATAGATCATTTTATGTATCCTGTATCCACTGAAACTGAATGAGGACACATGTGCCGTAACTGTACCAGCAGACCTCTTTGAATGACCGGGAAACCATCCTTGGGGCGGAATCGATGCTATGAAGAGTCATGGTTAAAGGAAAATACCCAAGATCTGAGTGACACTGCTGCTCACCCTGAAGTCTGCACTGCTTTTTATTTGTTGTTACATAAGAAACAAGTGCCCTTAGATACTAACTCAATCCCCATCTTCCAGTTACTTGTTGGTAAATACATTCACTTAATCTATCATTTCTACAGATACCAACTTCATCAAATTTTCTTTGTTTGAACAACAGGGCAATGGAGCTCCACCCCCCAATTATGACTATGACTATAACATGTGTCTTATAAGCTGGAGAATTTTATGTTCTAAACTTACTGACATGGATTTTTAACACTCTGATTAGTTCACAAAGTCAGTGTAGAATTTAACACAAATTTATGTAATTAAATTTTTAAAAATGGCAGATGGTGTGATCTGTTTTCTAAGTAAGAAAAATAAAGTATGCTTGAAACCAGGAGTCTCAAATCCTGGCTCGGACCTGCCGTTCTGCATTGAAGGTGGCTCTTGGTAGAAAGGTTGGCAAGATTTCTTAATTTGAGAGACTCTTCTGGTTGGGATGACCCCATCCCCTTTAGCCATTCGTTGGGTGGGGATATGGGGAAAAGGCGTAGCTTCTTATTCCTTTCCTATTTGGAAAGCAAGAGTTTTATCCTTTAGTTTCTAAAGATGGTATAGTATAGAGAAAAAACATGTGTCACTTCCATAGCAAAGCTATTTTTCTTCTCCTTCCCTAACCCTTAACACTTTAATATGAAAAATTTCAAACATACAGAAAAGTTGAACAAGTTGAACAGTAAAATTCATATCCTGGCCATCTAGATTCTACAACTATAGGTTTTTAGGCAATCATTTTCAGCTATAAAGGCTAAAATAATTTGATGTAATTAATGTTTACAGTTTACATTTTACCATGTTTTTCTAGTGTACAATGGCAATAACATAAATGAGACCTGTGAAGTATCATGAATTTTTTAGGAAACTACTTTAAAATAGTATAATATTAACAAGACAGTAGTACCAATTACAGAGTCTGAAATGTCATAAATCTGAACTATTTTAAGCTGAAAACTATAATCTCTAAATAACATGATTTGACTCTTGATTTACTATTCTTTCCTTGGAAACTATAAACCTTTTAGCGCAGGCATGAATAAGGCTGAGATTTCATGTTTATAAGAGAAAAACTTTAAATTCTAAGAAGAAACAGATGTTTTCATAAAAGCTCTTTTAATTTATTTTTAAGAACAAAAAATCTTTGTTTTGTGCTCTATTATAAGTTGAATATCATTATCCTCCTACAAGAAAAAAGTCCACTTTTGTTTTACTCTATAACCAAGTAATTATATGTATGCCCATCAAACTCTTAACGACTTAAAATTAAAGCAAAGTTCTGACGCAGCCATCTGGACTTTTATGGTAGACACATCGATCAGTTGCCTCTCGCACGCCCCCAACTGGGGACCATCTGGACTTTTACAGCAAGTGTAATAGACGTCTTAGAAATGTGACCAGAATGAACGTCAAGCACAAGCCCTTGAGCGGTGACAGTTTAGAAGAGCGGTCCGAGCCAGGGAAACAAGCAGCCGCGTGGGGGTGTTTGGGAACATGGAGGGGCGTTTTTGGTAGTTACACTACAAGGAGGCGGGTGCTGCAGGCTGGCACTTTGTGCCTGAAGGCAGAGAGGTTTTGTGTCACACAGAGCACAAGTGAGTCCCGCACAAGGAAGCACTGTCCCAACAAAACACGCCACTGGCACGTCAGGTGGGAGAAGTGGTTCGGACCCAAGTAATTTCCAGTGTTTCACTCAGGCACTCAGGGTCATACTGAAAATTCTAGTGTATTAGTAGTCTTTATTTGTCTGTGTATAGGTGTGCATATTTCACATCTGATTTTCTATAGTAAACATGTACAATTCTCTTATTTTTGAAGACATACACAAACACATTCCTTACAGAGATGTGTTTGAGGGAAGGATACGGGAGGACACTATGGAAGAGGTGCTGGCACTTTTCTAACTACCTGTGGCTTGGCTTTTCTTTTCGCATCTGATAAAGAAGAAAACGTGAGAGTCATTACCTTCTTTGACCAAGCTGTCGGTGAAGAGACTGGTGAGGATGGTGGCGGGAAGAGTGCCGTTGCCTAGCAGGATCCCCGACAGCATTGCCAACTTTGTCTGCTCTGTTTCAGTAAAGGCTTTAAGGAAGAGGAGAAGCTGTGGGTCAAACAAAAGAAACCATGTCTATAAAGCACAGGACTAAAGTAGGCAAACAGCATGTCCATGGTGCACGGCTAGCAGGCCATTTGCAAGGAACAGGTAACACACATTGGAAGCACATCCATATGTCTGATTATAAACTGGATACTATAAAAAGTAAATTTTATCAGGCATAGTTCCTCTCTTCCAAGTTCACTGACATATAACCACAGATAACATTCAAGGGAAGGACAAGAAACATTTTGCAGAAGAGTATGAATAGGCTACCTAAATAATTTACATTTGACTCTGTACGTGACAAGGGTGAGTGCTACATAATGAGCGTAGTAGTGTTTCCTGAAATATATTATTGTCTTTCACGTTTTCTCACTTGTTTGGGTGCCTCCCCCCACCATCTACCTACTGTTTTGGTGGTTTTTGAAGCAAAATAAATAACTAAAAAAGAGGAAAAAGTCAATAAGCGCATACTTCCAAGTTCACAGCACACAAAACTCTTTAAAAGAAGATTGTTGAGCGAGAAATGGGTTTTCTAAGTTCTTGCCGCCCTATTAAAAATAGCGAGATTCAAACTTGGTGTTTCTTGGATCATGCAGGCTCACCACCAGCCCTGGCGATGACGTAATGGAGGATATGTGATAAAGAAAAGTTCCTAACAGAACCAAGGCTTCTCATACAAGTCGGAAAGAGCAGTTTGAGAGAGGTAATTGAAAAAGTAACAACCCCAGAAAGGTTGAAGGGAAGCCAAAGCAAAGCGGATTAGACACCACTTCTCATTTTGATTCGTAAGAGTATTCGGTCTTGTGGAAGGCTCTCTCCTCCTTCCTCACCCTCGTCTGCCCGGGGCTGAGGCCATGTTCCATGCTACGTTCTCGGTTTCCTCAGTCTTCAGGCATGTTCCTGAGATCCCCAGGGCTCAATATCACTATCAGGGCCCTGCTGACTTTTTCATTACTAGGCACCAATGAAAAGTTACTGGCACCAATGTAGGCTTACACGCTTTAGTGCCAATGAAATTCCATTAATTCTCTGCGGTGGGTTTGGCAATATTAATTTACTATCCCCAACAGTTAAAGGATTATTACATTACATAGGGGTTACGTGACTCTCCAAATATTTATACTATGAATAAGTGGCTGAAATGGAATCAAACCAGTCCATGTCACTCCCAATTTATGTCTATTCATGTTTCAATGAATTAAAATGAAGTCATCTTCTAAGTTCACAATAAAACAGGCATGAGGGAATGAGACCATCAGTGGTTAAAGCTCCAGGGGACCACCGGAAATGGGGCCAAGGAAAAAGTAACAGAATCACAGACACTTCAGGTCAGTCTGGCCCTCTCTTCTGAGTATAAAAATGAGTACGATTCAAGTGAATAATGAAAACTGGCTTCCCAAATAAAAACTTTAACACTGCTTGTTTAAAGACATTAATATATTCCATTAGAACAAAATAGTGCAAGTTAGCTCATTCTCTTAAAGTTAATATTTACATTGCTCAATTCTACTAATTAACATTAAAATCAGATGCTATGTGTATTGCAACAGCACTTTCATTAAAAAAACAGAATACTGCAAAAAATAAATCATTTTAGAGAGCATGTTCATCACATGAATGCAAAAGTTAAAAAAGTTTTCACGGTTGAAATGAGCTAAGAGAAGTAAAAACATGAGTGACATTAGACAAAGCAGTAAGATGTTTAATTTATTTGAATGCTTTACATAATTTTTTCATCATATCCATTTCTTTGTTTAATCAACCACTCTTTATTTTCCAAGTACCTAGCAATATAATGCATCACATTTTTCATTTAGATTTTTCATATTAAAAAAGTAATACTTTTTACTTTCTTAGTAAATAAAATCCAACAGTAGTAGAATAATAGAATAAAATCTAACAATACAGAATAACATGAAAATGTAAAAAACCTCCTCTCTATTACTACTCCCTTAGAATTAACATTAACTTTGATGTGTGTACTTCCAGATTTTAAATGTCTAGATATTACAAGTAACTACATGTGTGACACAGGCTGATTTTACTGAATTATACCTTTATAATAGCTAAAACTTGTCGAGTAGACCAGACACTCTTCTGAACACTCTATGTGTATCAACACCAACAGCAGCCTTGATCTTCACGGTACAGAAAGAGAAAACTGAGGCACGAAGAAACTAAGTAACTTGCCTAAGGCTAGACTGCTACAAATGGTTGCTTGCACCTTGCTATTTCATTGAACAATTCCTCATGGACATTTTCTCTAATTACTGCATGTGGCTATGCCTCACTCATTAAAAGACTGTGCAGTATTGACTGTATGGATAGAATATAATCTAATTAACCGGTCTCCCACCAATATACATGGAGGTAATTTCTCAATACTGTGATGAACACCTTTAAATATAAATATATATATTTTAGGTATCCTTGCTGAAGAACCCTTATAAATGGAAAGTTGGGTCATGGAGAATGTGAATTATTTTAAATGATTTTACAGTCAAAATGCTTTTCATTATATATGGAACCACTTGCAATGGGATAGAGCAAATACGTACATAGCAAAAGATATTATGGTTCCTCCTTAATTTGGGCAGATATCTAAAACTGGGAACAATTACAAAGAAACACACAAATGTGTAACAAGTTAATACAGTAACTGCTATATATAAACAGAGGAACTGCAAACTGGAAGAGGTAACATGCTGCAATTACTGGAAAGAGGTTGTCTTTCACGAGGTGCTACGATTTATTTCCCTGCTTACTGGACGCCAGTAAGTTAGGCACCTTATACGTTATACATAATCTTATTATAGCTACTTTACAGATGAGAAAAAACACTGAGATTTACACCTATACATTATCTCCCAAGACGGGCTTTGTCCCTTTTGCTAAACCGTATTTTCTAAAGAAATGTTATTATTAGCTGCTGTACAATATCACAATGCTTCAGCTGATGAAATCATCTGCTCTCTATTGTTCCTTTGACATATTTACTTTTCGTGCATGGTTCTGCTTTTTATTTTAAGCTCTGCAAGATCAGCGATCATATTCTATAAAACTATTCCTATTGAATAAAGCATGTTGTCAAGTATTTCTTATTATAGGCATTGGCTAATGATCTGTTATAATCATTCATTCAACAAACATTGAAAAAAACTTAAAATAGATGAGGCATTACATTTGAACTTTTACCTTTTTCATTGCATCTTCAAATGCCTTTTCCAAATACTTATATCTCCTGATGAGTTTATTGAAGACCTTAACATAAAAGAGAACCATTTACTATTATGTAAACAATTTTAAAAAGCAGTAGAAGGGGGTGTAGAAACCCACCCAAACCACAACATGGATCTACAATAAAAAAATGTGTCGTTAAACCAGCTCATGTTGTGATATAAGAACTGTAAGCATTTCAAGGGAGTTGTTCTGGCCTGGGGGAAAACAGCACCAAAATGCACATGTTGAACACAACAAATTCATTCACGAATGTAACCAGTGAGCAACCACAAATGACTGATGAAAATGAAATTAATATAATTTAAAACTGTGACATGCAGAGATTGAAAACGACTGAAAAGTGCAGGACATGTACA
This sequence comes from Trachops cirrhosus, assembly GCA_028533065.1. Classification (NCBI taxonomy): domain Eukaryota; kingdom Metazoa; phylum Chordata; class Mammalia; order Chiroptera; family Phyllostomidae; genus Trachops; species Trachops cirrhosus. Next base: position 18,144,278 of record CM052549.1, read on the forward strand.
ATTAACATGTGATCCCTTTAATACAACTTCAGCCGTAAAAACACACAAGACTATTTCCCTGAAATTCCGTAAGTCAGTCACTAAGACACTAAGTGAAGAATTTGTTTAAAAACATCCTGCAGAAATTCCAACCACTTTTTAGCAAAAATAACTGAAACGAAGGGGGTTACAGATACGATCACACGAAGAGTAGGTGTGATGAAGAGGAGATGAGAGTGCAGGGAGGATTACACTTTATGCAGACACAGGCATGTTTTTAGCACATGACCAAAACCTGACATTAGTTAACGGGAATAAAGGGTGACTGTCCGCCGCAATCCGGGTAGAACTCTAAAGCAGGGTTTGCGATGGTGTCAGTGGGGTTCTGGACTGTTTCTTCAGTGGAAAGATGTTTGTGTTATAGACTGAATGTGTTCCCCCCAAATTTGTATGCGGAAGCTCTAACCTTTCATTGTGAGTGCATTTGGGAACTTCGGGAGGTGGTTAAATGACATATAAGGAGCAAGGAAGAGCACCCTCGCCAGAAGGCAGGTCAGCTGACACCTTGATCTTGGACTTCCCAGGTTCTGGAGCTGAGAAATAAAATTCTGTTCCTTAAGCCACCCAATCTGTGGTATTTTGTAAATACTGTTTTAATAGTTGTGGAAATGATTTCTGAATCTAATTCCTTTCTCTTACAACCACATGATATACGCTCATCTAAAACTTTCAGTGTGTTTATTCCTTAATGAAATCAAGATGGGGATCCAGAGTAAAAATTAGTGTTGGCCTCTGCGGGGAAAGAATAATGACCCAGGCATGGAATTCAAGAGTGCTGATTTTTCTTCCAGGCCTTATCTTTCTTTCCCAGTAGAATTTAAAGAGCAAATAATACACCTTGTTACTTGTGTTAATTTAATTCTGACAAAAATTAAGTGAGGAAGATAAGGCAGGCATTAATGTGATTATTTGGCAGATCTGGGAACTGCTAGTAAGTATTTGAACAGAACAGAACTCAGAAATTCTGATCCTTAGTGAACATGGTACCTATTTGATATACCAAGAGGTGAGTGGGAATTTTAAGTCAATCTTCTGATGTGTACATTTACTTCAATACACACCTGCTCAAGGGTTCTGTGGCCATTTACATACAAGGTAGAAGCAAAGTGTAGAGGATAGGTTAGATCCTGGCCCACTCAATCCCATATGCTTAATCTTTTGGTCTCTATTTAAAGATTTCCTTGGGTTTTATTCGTTACACATTTGATGTATAAAAGCGAATTAAAGATCTTTGCTAAAATGCCATGCAATTAAAATAATTTTTTAAAGTTAAAATTCTTCGTAGCCTCAAATTAGTTAGTTGGCTTAGCACGCCTTACACATTTTAATAACCAAAGTAAAGACAGTTTCTAACATCTGAAATTCAGTTACTTAGGGGCCAGTAAGTCCTATGGCCTTTTTTCATATATATACACTGAAAAGTGTATAGCGAGACTTATTGATTTAGGACTTGCCTGCAAAGTTTAGTTGGGAATAACTGACTTGTAACAAGGGTCCATGACAGACTAGGAATAGAAACATGCCAGTCCTAAGCTGGCTAGTCATGCTGCATTTAGCTTTATAAGGTAACGTAGTTCCTTAGACTCCCACCACTTCCTGACCTTCACCAGGGCCTAAAGACTTCTTAATTTTTACCAATCTAATGAATGCAAAAAGACATTTCATTATTTAAATTGAAATTTCCTTAATTACTAATGCATTCGAACATATTTTCATCTGTTTTGGGGGGTTGGGAATTATAGCACATTTCCTCTTCTTTGAAATGCCTGGGTGTCTTTTCCTAGTAAGTTGCTTGTCTTTTTCTTTTTGACTTGCAGTTCCTTAGTTAATCTAGATGTGAATATTTTATAGTTTTTTAAAAGATTATTTATTTATTTATTTTTAGAGAGAGGGGAATACAGAGGGAGAAAGAGAGGGAGAGAAACATCAATGTGTGGTTGCCACTCGCATGCCTCCTACCGGGGACCCAGCCCACAACCCAGGCCTGTGCCCTGTCTGGGAATTGAACTGGCGACCCCTTGGTTCCCAGGCTGGTACTCAATCCACTGAGCCACATCAGCCAGAGCATACTTTATAAGTTTTATGTATCAGAAGTATCTTCTTGTTCTTCCTTTTTAACAGCTGCATGATAGTCTCTTAGTATAAATCATCAAACTTTACTCAATATTCTATTGGTTGACTTTTTTTATATATTGTTTTTGATCCCTTGAGATTATTATAAACAACACTATGATAATTAACACTGTATGCATATCTACAGGATAAAGCTGTAGAGGAATTCCTGGGTCAAGAAAATATGTAGTTTTAGTTTTGAAAGATAGTGCCAAACTGTTCTCTCCCCAGAAAAATATGTGAGTATCCAATTCTCCATGTCCGGTACAGGAGAGAAGTAAAAATCTCTACCTTCGTAATGTTTTAAAGCCCACTGTCTCAGTATGAATGCAGCCGAGTATCTCTTCAATGTTATAAGCTACATAGCATTCCTATTTAAAAAGTGACCCACAGAAGCCCTGAACCGCATGCTTCCTTAAATACCATTCAAGTGTTTCCCTTCTAACAAAACAGTTTCTCAGGGACCAGCTCTACCTGAGCATGGTTTCGGATGGTTTCGTGATCTTCTTTTGCTGAAAACACACAGTGGTTGGTCATCTTGGTCTTGTCACCATCATCGATGCGTGTCCCTCCAGGGGCTGAAAAGAGAGAGATAATAACAGTTAGGACAACAGCAAAGTGAGCAGAGCACATGCAGAACAGATCAACCTGCCCGTCAAGGAAAACGATGAAAGAAGATGTCAAATCTAAGTGCAACAAAATTTCATAGAGCCATGTGCGTGTATTGGTGTGCACATGGTGTTATATATTTGTTCATGTTTCTGATACAATGCAAACTAGTCGTGCCATTTTATGCCGCCACCATAGCGTATGATGCTGCTGTTCTACATCTGTGCCTTCACTAGATCCTATCACCATAAGTGTGGTTCTTTCCAAACTACATCTGTAACTAGGAAGTGAACAATAACATTTATTCAGTGAACTCAATTCAATTATTCTCAATGCACTTCCTGATGTTTCCTATGTCAGGACATGGCTTCCTTTTCAGGCTTGACAATATTTTGTTGGACTCCAGCTCACCAACACTGGCAGGAACCAGACCTAGCCTTTACAGCAGATCTTGTTGGTTTCTGCTAGAGCAGGATTAAAATTGTTCCCTCCTCCAACAGCCCAGTCATCCACGCAGGGTTGGACAGTTCATATCCTGACTTCCTTGTCGTCTGCATTCACTCACTAAGTAGCTGCTTTGGCTAGGAAAGAGTGTATTTTGTTTTCTCCAATCCTTCCCCCCATGGCCTATACGGTATAATGAAATGAACAGAAAAAAAGAACACCGTTTTTCTATGACTCAACTTTCCACAAAGTTTCCTCCTGTAAGTTTTAATGGTGCCCATTAAAACATCGGTTGATTATAAGAAAAGAAGCAGAACAGCAGGTATTTTTGTTTTCTGATTCTACTTCATTTTAATTAGAGTAGAAAGCCTGAGCAAGCCAAGTTAGATTAACATCTTTCATATACTCAACAAATATTTATAGAGTATATACTTGTACCAGCCACTGTAAGCGTAACTGCCTTGATTTAACTTGTGATTTCAGATCTTTGAATAAAAAGATCTACACATAGCCAACTTTTCCCTGACTCCAGTATACGGTTTTATGAGTAAATTAGTTTTCAGAAAAGTTAGCTCCTTTAGGAGTCTATTTTCATTCAAGTAATTTATGCATAAGATTTAATTAGCTCTCTAATGAATTCAACCACCTGGACCAAAATTTTATTAAGATGATAATCTTCTAAACACTCTGGGCTAATGATCCCAACCTGACAGAAATTATATAACTGAAAAGTCTGATTTTGAAACTACAGTCTTTGCATTTTTACAAAACAAAACATTTGTTACACATTAATACTGCTACATTAATATTTATTTTCTCTGATACCGGGACCAAGCATTAATTGCTATTCTAAAAATTCTGGTCAGTCTGTTTTTCTCAAAGTAGAAGTAAAAAAACAAACAAACAAAAAATAAATGTTTCTAGTATTTACTCTTCAAAGGGTACAACTGAAAAACGAAGATGATTGTTGCTTCAAGAGCAATGAGAGAAGGTAAAGATGTTTGTGGGTGGGAAGAGAGCTCTCAGGTGGCTGACAAGCAGACAAAGCGTTTACGTGAAAAGAGCACGGCCGCATTCATTACCGCATCCATTCCGTGACAGCTCTAGCCCCCGCAGGCCGTCTGGGGCTGTGCGGCCGCACTCACACTTGTACCGCGCTCTGTGCCCTCCCCACTCCCGGATGCGTGGATGTGGAGTGAGGAGTGAAACCTGGGCTGCGGACAGAAATGTGCTGAGCAGCCTCACACAGATGGTAAAGGAAGCCTTGAGAACATCAATGCAGAGCATATGGATAATTTAGCACATATGTGGGGAGCGTAACTATGGAAACCCAGGAGTCATGTGAGAAGTGACATCCAGGTATAGGGGGAAGTTCAAAGGGTCTCAGGTAAAAGAAGACAGTAAAGCATTTCGAGTGTGACCGAAGGTCACCAGGGCTGCCAGGAGGACCTAAAGACCTGAAAAGGGTCAACGGGAATGATTAATGAGGTCATGTGTTTGGCAAGAACCAAAATTCACTGAAGACTAAATGGAATTTACCAGTGCATCAATGAAATTTTAAAAAAACCCTCAATAATCACATCAGAAAATGTTCCACTTCATTATTAACTTAAAACTTTTAAATAAAAATATTTATTACTCACCTAATTGCGAAAGATCTAAGAACGCGACAAAATTGGGAGGACCTAACATTGCTAGAGGTATAGGTATAAGGAACACGTGACTTTTGATAATATGCTAACATTTCTTTTTTGGGCTGCTTTTCTCTCTCAGACTGACAGATAGAGACTGACATAGATGTTCGTTAATCCCTTGCTAAATATGTAAAGGTATAACCAGATAAAGCACAAATATATGTGTATGCAGATACTTATTACACTAGTTTATAATAATAAAAACTGGAAATGACAAGTATTTTTCAAAATCAGTATGGCTTTAATTCTCTCTAGAATCATTTCAGATGACGTGCATCGCTGTACAAGGCAACAACATGTTGCAGAGTAAGTACATGTGGAGTATCATATTTGTATACTTCCCCATTTTCAAAAGTCGGTGTACTTAGGTAAAGAGAAGGTAATTAATTAAAATATTAAAAATGGTTACCTCTGGGTTTGAACGCGCTACCTATAGCTTTTATGCTTGAAACTGAATTACCTACGGTGATGATGTGAGATATTTTTTACATACAATAATAACAAAATTAATTTGTTACATAGTGAAAAGTAGCAGTACAGATCAGAAAGGGGCCTGAAGTAAATGGGGCCAAGTACGAAAATAAATATAAGGGCTCAGAGAGAGAAATTAAAGGGAGACTCTACCTCAAAAAGGAGAAATGTATACATGTGTCTAAAAAAAATAGGAAAGGTGGGATTCAAAAGAAAAGTTGGCATGGTGGTGGGGGTTTAAATAAACACACTGGAAGGATCTAGATGACATTCACAAAGTTAAATGCAGAATCATTCCTCCTGTGTTAAATGCTCCAGAAACATTGAAAGATTAGGAACACATGGGAAAATTGGCTTCCAGCTAAAGCAAAGTGGCCAACTGTGTTGTAATGTCAACAAAACCCCTCCATTCTATGCCTCTTTCAATTAATAATCTTCTCACAGCCACATTAATATCATTCCAAATTGTACTCTAGGTAAAAATTGTTGAGACTCCCACAAATGTAGACTTATAAAAGATTCTATCTTGTAAGAAAATATTCCAATAGAATTAGAAGCACATACACAGGAAGATGCTATAATGCAAGGCTTACCAAGCATACTGCCAGCTACCAGGATATCGAAGAGCGTGTCTGCATAGCGACGATAATCTAATCTTGAGCCTGTAGAGTCCAGAAACTTGGCTACAGCTTCAAGGTCATCACCAGCTTCATTAAGCCCCTGGACAAGTGTATCCCTGAAGACTGTGGGTTCGAATTTCTCTTTTTCATCTGAAATTTAAAAATTATAAAGTTACTCCTCTATTTACATAACACATTCTCAAATGCAACTGTATACTTCCTTCGTTCACTGTCTGTATCTGACAGTGTAGTTATTTAAAAGCTGGAGGGCAATTACGGTTTTCTAATAGATTTTCATGGCCTAAAACCCCTTGTTCAACCATTTATTCAAGCAAATAATTTACTGCTGTTTAAAGGGGCTACAAAAATATGTTGATTCTAATATATAAAAAAACATCATTTATGTCACTCATAGAATGGGCTAACGTAATCTGCTAGCCCTGACCATCTGAGAAAAAATACAGTATAATACTCAAAACTTAAAAGTTTGTTTCATGTAAGACAGAAAAAAAATGATCCAGGGAGAATCACCTAAAAATAAAGGAGAATATATAAAAAACAAAATAAAGATTAAGAAGGAGGAAATAAAGAGGGACACTTCTTTAGTTTTTTTTAATTGAGATATAAGTGACATATATTAGTTTTAGGTGTTCACCATAATGATTTGGTACTTGTATATATTGTGACATAAATAACACAAGTCTAATTAATTAGCATCCGTCACCACACATAGTTACAAATTATTTTCTCATGAGAACTTTTAAGATCTACTCTCTCTAAGTTTTGAATACACGACACAGTGGTATTAACTGCAGTCGCCATGCTGTACACTGTGTCCCCAGGACTCAACTGTTTTGTAAATGGAAGCCTGTACCTTTTGACCCCCTTCGCCCGTTTTGCACTCCACCCCATCCCCGCCTCTCGCACCCACCAATCTGTTCTGTATCTACGAGTTTGTTTAATGCTTTCAAAGTCCACTTACGTTGTCACACATTGCAGGATTTCCTTCTTTTTATGGCCAAATAATATTTCATCGTGTGTGTGTGTGTGTGTGTATACCAAATGCCCACTGATGAGCATGTGACTGCTTCCGTACCTTGGCGATTACAAATAGTGCTGCAATAAACATGGGAGTGCATATATGGTTGGAGTTAGTGTTGTTTTCTTCGGACAGCTGCCCGGAGGTGGAATCAATGGGTCACATGGCACTTCTATTTTTCAGTTACTTGAGGAACCTCCATGCTGTTTTCTCTAGTGGCTGCACTGCTCTGCATTCTCACCAATAGTGTACCAGGGTTCTCTTCTCTCTACAGCCTCACCAACACCTGGTATGTCTAGGAGGGACATCTCTTTACAAGATAAATAAGTCTAGGGCACTTAAATATGTACTCTGCAAGATGAGCTATATGTGTACATGAGAAATGCATAGCTTCAGAGCAAATGACCTCAACCCTTGACACCCTTAAAAAGTACTGAGGATTCCACAGAGGTTACTTACTTTATAGAAATTAAAACAGGTAACTTATTAAATTTAAAAAAATCAGTGAGAACAAAGACACTGTTTCACGCTGTTGCAAACCCCTTTAACGCCTGGCCTAAGGGCAGGCAGGTGGATCCCCTGCTGCGTGCGGATGTTGTGCCGTCACTCGCCCCCCGGGCCTCTGGCAACATCCCCTGCACACTCACGTGACAGTACGTGCCAGGGGCAAATAACGCCTCAGCATTACTCTGAGAACAGTTTGGATTCTGTAGGCCCCTGAGGGTTTCGGAGCGTGTAGGAACATACATAGGATGCAGCTTTCTGTCCTCAGCAGACTCTCTTGACAGACTTGTTTGTTTTTTTTCTAATCCTTCACTATTTTTTATTTATTTCAATCTTTATTGATATACAGATAAACTAACATGTAAGTTTTAAACCAAAAATGCCTTAACCACAGAAACCCACCCCATTGCTTTACATCTGGAACCAAATTTTCCTAGTACTTGACCTGTGAGGCTTCAGACACAACCACCTCAAGCCCATCTGGAAAACTGCCCTCAATCTTCCTTCGCTTGTCAAGCCCCGTGTTGCTTTATAATGCCCCAACGTTACAAAGAAAGGTCTGTCAAAAGGTCTGACAGACTTCTTGTTGAAGGTCACTTTGGAGCCAGATCTTGAACACAGTTAAGGATCGTGTATACTACTGAAAAGAAGTAAAGATGACAAAACAGAGGTAGGATGAGGCATAAAACGAACGACTGGGTTAAAGGTGAAGAATCTAAGATTAATACTTATGGAGAATGAGTCTGGATGTGGGGAGAGAGGGACAAGGGATGAACCCAAAACTTCGAAAAAGGAAAATTTGCTACCACCACTATCTTTAGAGAGCTGCCAGAGGAAAGGAGGGGGGGATGGTGGAAAGAAGGGGAAGAGATCAGACAAAGAACATGTATGAATAGCCCATGGACACGGACAACAGTGTGGGGATTGACTGCGGGAGCAGGGGGTGCGCTGGGCGGAGGAGGGCAAAGGGGGAAACTGGGACAACTGTAATAGAATAAACAAGAAAAAAAATATATCTTTAGAGAGCTGTGTGGATATTGCAACTGTAAAGATAAAGTTGGAGGAGAAGGAAGAAAAAGAGGAGGAAGAGAAGAAAAAATGCTATGAAAAAATATGTACAACAAAAAAAGAATTAAAAAAAGAAAGGACGTTATTTAAACATTTCAAGGAAGTTTTACACAGCTGAAAAACGTCAAGGGCTCTCCAGCAGCCCGTGCAAGGACCGAAAGTGCGTCCGCAGCAGGGCGCGTCCCTTACCACGGTGGCTCAGAACACAGGGCGCAGAGCAACTGTCTGAAGCTGCAGGGGCCGAAGGACAAAGCACCTATTAAGTATCAAGAAACAGAATGACAATAAATTGCTCAACAGAAATGCCATAAACCAGAGAAATTTCTTCAAAATTGAGGGAAAACTATTTCCAAGCTAAAATTCCAGTGTTTAGTCAAGGCTGGAAAAGTTATGTTTCTCAGACTTTTTTTAAAAAAGCTATTGAGGCAGCCACTGCAGTTATGATCTTAAACTGATCCTACAATTTAAGTACAGGAGACAAGCAGTAGTCCTCTTCAGGACAGTGACGAAAAGACAGTTCAAGCACTGTAAGCTGATAGCTGTCCAGTCGGCCTAGACAGCAAACTGACTGGAAGAGCTTTTTTCCAATATAATAATATAAGAAATCCTCCAATACAATAACGTTAGAATGCCTAGTGTTTGTATTGAGAGTTACTTAACAAAGGGGAAGGTTGGGGTGACTAGGTGTAAGGCATAGCAAACAAGGCAGAAAAATAAAAATTAAAGCTATTAAATCTAAAAATAAAGCAGTGCTCAGCAAAAGAAAAGTGATAAAGTAACAGTTCAGCTATGAATAGCATGTTCGAGGTCACAATAATGTTAACCCCAAGCAATGGTCCACCTAAAACTGAGATATAATGAACAGACAGAAGACAGGAGGTTTGCAGGGGGATGGGGGCAGTGAAAGAGCCAAATCCTCATCTTTCATAGGAGGAAGTGCAGACAATCAAGCAACAGCCATTTAAGAATGTTGTTCGGCTGGCTACATGAATGTAAATATTAAAGGGAGCAGTTAAAAAGTAGAAGAGTTCTCCTGGGGGCAGATTTGTTGTTATAACATGTCTTGCAGAAGTGTGACTATTCAAACCATGCGCACACATAACTCTGACACAATTAAAAACCAGACAACACCTGCCTGGTTTGTACAGACTGACTACTTATAGTGGTTTCATTAAGGGTTAATGCCACAGCCTCAGAACCAGAGAATGACATCCCCAGTACCAGTGAGCCTCAAGTGGTGTGAGATACCATAAAGTCAGATGTAAACAAACCAGAACACTATTCATCATGAACAAGAGACAGAAGTCTTTCATGCCATAAGCAAAACGTTATGTAGCCAAGAACATGCAAACACTGACTACAGAAAAAATATAATTAGGGTCTTATTGTGTAGAGGGAGAGAAAGTGAGTGGGAATATTAGAGCACAGACTAGGAAGAGCTTGAGGAGTGAGGGGGAGGGTAACTGCCTGAGTCTGTGCTGAAGGAACTCACAGGCAGGGAAAGGAAACTGCACCCCCTACTCAGGGTCTACCCAAAGGGTAATTCTCCTTCCCCCATGAAGAAAAGGTCCTTTTCCTGTAACATGAGAATATAAATAGTACCTATCACAAGAAGCAGAGAAGTACAGACCACAAGCTGTTTATTGAGTATTAATGACCAGCTTCCAAAACCAACTGGGGCCGTCCCCATTGTACCACAAGATGCTTGATGTTGACTCAGGTGGTGGAACAGACTTTGATCATCTGAAAATTATAAATTTAAGGCACTGGAAAATATAAGCTGGTAAGTAAGGTAACACCCAGACTACCTACGAATTCATGCAGAGGATGTTGTTTTGAATCTAAATGACAACTGAAAAAGTGTTGTGTGTAAAAATTCCTTTATCCTCCAGCTATACTTGCCACAAGATTTGCCAAGGAAGAGGAAAAGTAAAAGGAGGAAACAGCATATCATGTCAGAGATATCTCAACAGTGAGCACTAATGAATCAGCTCAAAATGATCACTTACAGCTTAGGAATCTTAAAAAGTCACGAGGCGTGATGCGATTAACAATTGTTTTGCAGCCCTGGCTGGTGTAGCTTAGTGGATTGAGCGTGGGCCTGTGAACCAAGAGATCACGGTTCAATTCCCAGTCAGGGCACATGCCTGGGTTGCAGGCCAGTTCCCAGCAGGGAATGCACAGGAAGCAACCATACATTGATATTTCTCTCCCTCTCTCCTTCCCTTCCCCTCTGAAGATAAAGAAATAAAATCTTTTAAAAAAAAAATTGTTTTGCAGGCTGAAAAACAAAACTCCCACCTGCTAAGATGAGTGTCCATCCAGAGGAACACAAAATTCCAGTACGGGAACATGGCAAGAACATGGATGGAACTTTAGGTAAACAAGACATTTTACCGAAAGGCTCTTTTTCATGTGAAACAATACATATGTAATTTCATATTTCATTTGAGGACAGTCCAGCAGAAACGCTAGCAAAGCCTAACGAAAATATGCCATTGCTTCCTTGAGTTTCCATTTGGCAAGTCAAACCTCCCTTGAAGTGGGAATATATAATTAGGGTCTCAAATTTATATCGTGTTGGTGAATCACAAGTGGGACATGGAAGAGTTAGTCATAACAGCCCTTGCACTGATGCAGAGAAATGGGCCTACTTCTGACACTCAAATACGACTGTGCGTTATCTAAATGCAATGCTTTCTCTGGGAATTAAGGTAACTTGTTAGTGCAGCATTTTCCCAACCTGTTAATGAAGTGATAAATAACATAACCTACGTTCCTTTCTGAAGGTCAGTGCGGTGTATAGTAAGTGAACAACTACCATGGGTTTCCTAACTACACATGCGTGCGCACACACACACACATTTACACATTAAAGCTTTACTCCATCAGTTGCTCACACCACTGACTGTAAATCGAAGCGATCCAAAACCACTAGCACAGACTGAGAGTCTCAGGGATGAGCCTGAGTGCACGGTCACTCTGGATGTCTGCGGTTTGCTCCTTTGCTTCCTCTCTGTTTTCACTGATTTTAATCGAATTTCCCTGCAAAATTTACAAGGAGGTCAGTTTAGTTATTAAATATTTCATTCAGCTAAGCATAACAATGATTCAGGGCAGAATTTTTCATCCTTTGAGATTCTCACAAGCCATACTGGAAAGCATAACTTCTTTGGAGAAAATATCATAAATAAGGCATGCATATTTCATAAAGGAAAAGACAGTCTAAAAGGAGTTCTATGTGATGGGTCCTACCATAATGTTACATCTTGATGTTAAGAATAATACATTTTTGTACTAACTTGTACATGGAAGAGCATTAGCTTTGCTAAAATAGTTTCAAACTGAAGACAGATCTTCACAAGTCAGTCTATCAAAACAACCTTGAAAAAGCCTCAGTAGATTTTTCCTCTGCTTAACAAGACTGCCAACCATTTATTTATCTGAAGCCGGCCCCATCATAATAGCAAAAGAAAAGCCAAAGCACAGTAAATCTCTGGGAGGCAATTCACTATTATGAAGAGCAGAAAATGAGGTTGACTCTATTTTTTCCCCGTCAGCATCTGGCACAAAATGGCTCGAGTGCTGCTTCAGTCTCCAACAGCCGCAAGTTATGTAAACCCAGACGGACCGAGAAACGACGCCTGAAAGGTGTCTGGGCTCGGGATGCTCCGGCAGCAGTCCCACGCAGGTGCAGTCTTGCCCACCAGATGAATGAGGCAGCCCGGCTCAGAATCGGAGAGGCCTGTCCGGTTTAAGCCCGAAGACTGTAAGCCCAGTTTACTTGCCGAATCACGCCTGCTGTTGTGCAACACATTCTTGGGCGGGCTCTTGGCTCTGGAACTCGGTTCCTGTGTGTGAATCAGCATCACACTAATAAAGCTGCTGGAGTTGGAGATCCAGTCTGAGATTAACACGTTCCCTCAGTGGGCAGGGGATGGCAACCCTTTCCGTACCTCACAGTGGGGTATATATTAAATCCTGTCATATTACTAGGCCCAATAACATCTTAACTGAACTATACTGTTCCTTATGGATTCAGTCCTCTGGAAATCAACTATGATGATTTTTATAAAGAGTTTTCCACCCCACCCCACCCCCAGAATGCTTCAAAGAAGACAGAGAATGCGTGTCGGTTGCAGGGCCTTGTGTTGGTACCAGCTTCCAGATTTCAATGGGGAAATCACTTCGTCAGAGGACTAAATAGAGAGCAGTGGCTCAGGCTATGTTTCTACTCAGCTTCTGGGGGTGAACCAGAGATTTAAAAAAAAAAAAAACAACAAAACTGAAAGGAGGAAAGTACAAAACAGAAATACTGTGCAAAAAAACCATTTAGTTTCTTCAACATTTTTAAGTTTCCATTGTTACGCCAGCAGCATTTACAGTTAAATTCAGCCTTAGTGCTATGTAGAGACTCTTGGAAACGTGTCTAATCTAAACGCTCTATTGTACTGAGACTTCTTTTCCTCTATGACTACACTCGCTGCCCACACAGACACGGCACTGCAAGGGAGCATCAGCAGCAGGTGCTGCCTCAACTGGACAAACCAAAGGCATGTAATACGGGCTATCAATTCAACGTTTGGCACTTGGTGGTCATTACATGGTATTATGCTTCATAATCAGCAATGAGGCCCTCAGAAAGATATTTGTCCATCATTTATCTTTGTACATGATATTGCCTCAAATATTTTTCACTTTCCTTGGTGTTAGTCAACACTATTACTTCATTTGCCTCCTATTTTAAAAAAGTTGTCCTATCAAGTATTGGCTCAAATATTCTTAAATCTAAGAGGGTCTCTACATAATTATGCAAAACTGATTAAATGTTTTAAATTTTTTTTGAAGATTTTATTTATTTATCTTCAGAGGGGAAGGGAAGGAGAGAGGGAGAGAAATATCAATGTATGGTTGCTTCCTGTGCATTCCCTGCTGGGAACTGGCCTGCAACCCAGGCATGTGCCCTGACTGGGAATCGAACCGTGATCTCTTGGTTCACAGGCCCACGCTCAATCCACTAAGCTACACCAGCCAGGCCTGATTAAATGTTTTAAATAAATGTTTGAAAATATTCTTGCCCTGGGTAGTATGGCTCAGCTGGTTGAGCATCATCTGCAAACCAAAAGGTCAAGGGCTTGATTCCCGGTAAGGGCACATGCCTAGGTTGCAGGTTCGGTTCCCAGCAGGGGTCCCACCAAAGGCAAACAATTGATGTTTCGCTCTCACACTGATGTTTCTTTCCTTCTTTTTCTCTCTCCCTTCTCCTCTCTCTAAAATCAATAAGCATGTCCTTGGGTGAGGATCAAAAACAACTCTTTACACAGAAAGTATGGTAAGATGAACATAACATACAAAAGAAGTCACTTACATAAATAGGAATTTTACCAGTCATCCTCAAACTACTTTTCCCACAGTAAAAGTTACTTGAAAATATACCTGCATTTTAAAGATATTTATAGTAAGTTTAACTTTAATCCCTAAATTCTGAAAAGGTGAAAGTTCCCTGATTTACTTTTCTCTTAATTTTAGCATTTTTGTTATAAACACTTAAAAAAAAAAAAACAATAAAGAGAGCAAAAACCAAATACAAATGTTGATGCCAAAACACTAAAGTCAATCAACTGTCTTCATAGCATCACACGAGTGAGGCAACCTGCAAAGATATAATCCTCTCTCATTTTGTAGATGCGGCACAGAGCTCAAACAAGTTAAATGACCGTCCAAAAGCAAACACCAGAATGACTGGGAATTCTGAGGCTGGATCTCAGAACTTCAGATTCTTCACCCAAGAGCTCAAAAGAGTAGAATGAGTGAGGTTAGCTGGAAACAAGGATGTAATTCTAATTCTTGTTCAATTTTACATTTTGATTAGAACTTTAAGCACACACACCCATACACATCTACATTCAAACATATAACACAACCTACCCCTTTTCCGAGTTTTGAACCTCTGGCCTGTTAGCACTGGCTTCTGATGCTTATTCATAAAATTTCTGAAAACAAAGAAAATAAAGATTATGCATTTAATTAAGCAGTTCATATAAAAGAGTATGACTAATAAGTACCTGTTTAATCTCACACAATGGAATCTACTTTTTAAAATGAGATATAATTTTAACTGTTGACCTAGCAAGTTTTAAAAGTCAAATGTATTCTACAGCCACGCTCACTCAAGTGTGCAAATATATCTCTGTGAGCATGCGCAGAAAAAATTCCGTTCAAAAAAAAATTCAGTTCAACATGCTGGATGCCTAAAAAATGGAAACTTAAATGCTCATAAACATGAGACTCGTTAAATAAGTTATAGTAAAGCCATCAAATGGAACTTTATGAAGCTTTACAAGAGAGTGAATTAGCACTTCCCATCACCCACTGCGCTCCAGCCACACTGCCCTCTTTCTTCTTCCATCGTGCCAGAGGCGGTCACCTGGTATGGGCAGGCTCTTACCCCAGGCATTCCTTTGGCTTACTCGCTACATCCAACAGAATACCTCCTTTGAAGAGAGGCTTTCCTTCTCTGCATTGTGCTAAGCAGTCCCTGCCATTTTATTATTCTCTGTCTGTCTATGGTCCATTTCTCCCCTGAGAGCGTCACCTCCACGTGGTAGGGACTTGTAGGTTTTACTTGATAGTGTGTCTTTAGCACCTAAAATAGTGCTGAGTAAAAAGTAAGCATTTAATAAATAACCGTCAAATAAGCTGTGGCCCTGGCATGGAAAGATGACCAAGGCACTGCTAATGGAAAAAGCAGGTGGAATAAGAGTGTAAAACAATTTTTTTGGTTAAAATGGCACATACATCTGCCCTGCAGGAAAAATTTCAGAAAGACATAAAAAACCACTAGGTCTTTCATTTATTTGTTTACTTCAGAGGGCAGAGATTTTGGTATACTATATTCTTCTATTGGATTTAATATACAAAAATATAATAAATTATCGCTGAAAAAGGTGAAAGCATAAGACCTTTTATAAGTTGAAAATAAGTTTGCTAGCATAAGTATTATGTGAAATATGTTTCGATTGCCTAAATTATGAAGACCAAAAAAAAGTTAAGAAAATGTCAAGCAAATTATTATCTTTCAAAGTTTTTAAAAGTTGTGACTTGAAAGTGTCTAATTTTCTCTATTACTTACACTGTAAACAATCAAGAAAATTTGTAGTGTTCAAGTAAATTATTTATGTCTCAAAGTTTAAAAGAAATCTTAAGCATGGAAAAATTATTCAGTTTACTACCAAACTTTCTTCCCATCCTCTAAAGAAGAGAAACTTCTATCTTCGTGTAGTAATGTTTATCACTGAAAACTCTAATCACAACTCAAAAATTGAAATCAATTAAAAATAAGGTAACAAATCCAAACAGTAATATGGCATATGTAGAGACAATTTTTTATCAACCCTATAAAGTGAACTTAATACGTCATGCTTTGTGAAATCCCAACGTTTATAATACAATGAGAGGGGAAGGACAATAGTAGTACAGTCCTAGAACAAGGGCAGAGAAAGTAACTGACTCCTGTTTGTGTATGGGGCAGCAGCTACATACTGAAATAGTTATAAATGCAATAAACTTAATCAGTGAAATCTCCTTTTATTTCATAGATGTTGGAAATAAGAGCTTCTAATGCATTATTTATATTCCCTGCAAAACACTTTCATTCAGAAATTTCCCCGTTGGCATTGTCAATACATTTACTCTGGGCCAGCAAACATTTCATCAGAGAACAATTAATGTGTGTGCATACATGTATATGCACATATACACAGGCACACGTGTGTGTGCATGCATGTATTCTGTGTCCATACCTCCCCCAAACAGCAAATGTTATATAAATATTGTCTTGTGTTAGTAAAGCAAAGTACCCGTTAAAGACCTGGTGTCTCACACCGAGATGCAAAAACAAGAGTAGAGAAAAAGAGGGTACAACTGGCCTGAAACTTCTGTAGCAGGAAGGAGTTAGTTACTCTTTGCCAAAGATGCTTTTATTTTGGAATCAAAAGTATTTTAGAAGTGTGAGCCCCTCTAAAAGTTTTACTTTAGGATCTGGAATGTAAACACATAGGATCCCCCGATTAGCTCTACTTTCGGACTTTGTTTCTATTTTGCTGCTGATGGCAGATTACCACTCAACACAGCCTACCTATGAGGGAATTACTCCGTTTTGGAAATTGTTAGCTCCATCTATATTTTCTTCAGTTCTAAACACAAATGTTTGTTTCTTCATAGCCTAATTATGTGGGCTCATGTTTCACACCCTCAATATATTCTATGTGGAAAAGAACACGATAACATGTAAACATAAAAAAGATGGCAGATTCTGATGTACACAACACCAAAAATTAAAACAAACAAACAAACAAACACACACAGAGACTCACCTACTGGTATTGAAAGACTAACTGAAGATATTCTGTTCACGAAAAGTCTCTATCGTTTAAGCTGTTCCTATTTGGAGCAGAGGCTTGCTTTCCCTCTAAATTTAGCTCTCCCTGCTACATTATAATCTGCTTCAGTGAAGGTCAGCCTTTATAAGGCACTCACTGAAGCCCTGGCCACAGAGAAGCAAGGGCACTTTGAATAAGAAACTGTGCTAGCTTCAACCTGGGAAAGTGACAAAGAAAGAGTAGCAAAGGCAGTTCTGTTAGGGCAATGTCAAAAGCTTACTTTTAATAGATTGCATGTTACAACTTAAAGTCAATTAACACACAGACAAAATAAGCTCATGGCTGCCACAATGGAAAAGCTCTAAGGTTGAAAACATTATTTTTAAAGATTGTATGTAAAATATTAAAACAAAATGGATTTAAGTATTTTACACGTTATCTAAGAGACTAAATTCCTTGGATATTCCACAAGACCACACAAACACTATTGATAGAATGAGCCTATCAATAAAAAATTAGAAAGCAGGTACTCTATTAATGAAATAAACTTTTTTGAATACATTCCTATTGAGGTCTAAGTGGAAAGATTTAATTGAGATGTTGTTAGGTCTAACAGATCAATTTCACCCCATTTCACTCTCAATTTCCTAACTGTCCTTGGTGCTTTGCAGATTCCATCTCTCACAGCCAGTCAGACTCCGGTCCAAGGGTGACAACGTGTCAGCAGCACAGGTGGGCCTCACGGCCACTGTGCTCTAATTCCGCCAGTTGTCCAGCCCACCCTGAGCACGTCGACCATTTATGTGTCGTCCTGCCTGATATTCTTCTTTAATTCTCACCTTTTTGGAATGAATCTGATCTACCAGAGAAGGACTTACACTCTAGTTGTCCCTACATGGAGATGACTGTTCTCAACTAGTAATCCAGAACACTGGCCTGATAATTCTATTGTCGATGTTCTTCTGATTTGGCTCATTATGAAGTGTGATAACCTGCCTTATATAACCTGTTAGACTACTAATATATGTTATGTATATCTATATAAGAGCTACACTATTCAAACAACCTCAACTTTATTAATTATGTATACTCTAAAGTGTGGTCACAATCTTTTTCTACAAAGGACTGGAAAGAAAATATCTTCGACTCTGTGAGTCATATGGTCTCTATTCCAACTACTCAATTCTTCTGTTGTAGCCTGAAAGCAGCCACAGACAACAAGGAGACAACTGGCTGTATTTCAATAAAAGTTTATTTACAAAACAAGTGGTGGGTCGGGCCGGGGCCCCTAGGCCACAGCTTGCCAACCCCACTCTAGGGCAGTCGGCCAGCAGACGTGCGTGTGACGGTGGAAATGTTCTGTGTCTGCACTGTCTCACATGGTAGCTACTAGACACATGTGGCTATGGAGCTCTTGAAGTGTGATCGAGAGTGACTGAAGCACTAAATGTTTAGTTTTATTTAATTTTCACTAATGAAAATTAAAAAAGAAATAGCCAATGTGCCCAGTGGCTTTCATATTGGACAAACCAGTTCTAAAGCATTCCTTATGGTCCAACACACTTCAATTTGCTTTTTTAAATAAAGGTGAAAGTACAGCCCAAAATAGACATTTTTAATTAATAGGTTTCTACAGTAGTAGCTCTGAGGAGCATTTTGCCCACATTTCAAAACCACATGGCTATAGCAGAAAAAGAAAAGAAGATGGACCAAACTTCAAAGTGAAATTCTCTGTGTGGAGACACTATTGCTTAAGACAATGGGTGGGAGGAAGACATTTGATTCTAAGGTAATAAAAATTATGGGGCTGTAATATCATTCCTAAAGTATAAAGTGTTTCACGAAGATATATTAACACCAGCACACAAAACTTGTAATGTAATTCAGCCACTTCACCGCAACAGTCTCATGAAGTAGTTTGTGGTTAGTTGTGTTTCAGGAGTTATCTTTTATTCTATATTCCAAATGAGTGAAATGATTCACCATAAGAAGCACAAACTTAAAAAAAATCCCCATAATTATAAACTATTCTCTTTCCCATTAAAGCTAAAACTACTAGAACAAATGTCATAAAACCCAGGAATCATTTAGGCTGATAACACTGTCACATCAATTTTTTCACAAAAAGCAAAAATAATTAAATTGGCATCTAAAAAGTTAAATTTTTAACACTCGATAGCAATAAACTACATATATGCTTAGTTAACACTACATAATTTGTTGCCCAGAAAACATTAGCTTATTTAATATCCTTACCATGATTTTGTTACAATCTCTCATATAATCAAAATCACTCAGCCTCTACAAAAATCTTCATTATACCTCCTAGCAAATTCTATGAAAGTTTTAGTATTTTTTTAAATAGTATTTATTTATTTTTAGAGAGAGGGGAAGGGAGGAGAAAGAGAGGGAGAGAAACATCAATGTGTGGTTGCCTCTCGTGTGCCCCCTACTGGGGTTCTGGCCCACAACCTAGGCTTGTGCCCTGCCTGGGAATCGAACCGTCAACCTTTGGTTTGCAGGCCAGCACTCAATCCATTGATCCACACCAGCCAGGGCTGAAAGTTTCAGTATTTATAATAACTTAAAAAAACACTAAAATTTTAAAATAACATATCCTATAGAAAAGTATTTCTAAATAAAATCATATATTCCTTTTTAATACAAAAATATAGCTGTTATATTCATATCCCCTTCATTCTTATCTTTATCAATATAAAAGAAAGGATCTCTCTTAAAAACCATGAAATATAACAGTTCTGTCCTCAAAAATTTGTAACTGTATTTTCCAGTGAGACATTAACAGTGGAAACAAACTGTAGCAACTACCGTACAAGGAAAGAACGACCAAAGCTCGAAGGAACCGCGCTGTGAGAGCAAGGCCACTCAGTTCAACTGTGTTCATCTACATCTTCCTCAAGAAGACAGAAGGCCTCACGATGAAGTTTCCATTAGAATACCTCTAAAACTGTATCACACCTTAAACTCATTAGTATTCTTATTTCTGAATGGCTTTTTGCTTGCCTTTTAATAAAAACAGAAATATCCCCCAAATTACATCTTATGAATTAATGGACCACCTCATTGTAGAAATAGAAGGCCCCTCGAGGGCACACACTTTCCCCCTCTGGGCTCTGCCACTAGCCCCAAGCGGAACCTCTCCAGACCCTTCCTTCCCGCAACGACCGACCAGGCTCACCCAACTCTCAGGTGGCCTGATTGCTCCATGTTATTCTGTTTGTCCCTGAGAAAGAGAGGAACACACATACACTACACACTGTGGCATACTTTGGTTTTTAGAAAACCCATCCCTTGAATACAATGATTTGGGGTATTTTAATAAGCAAAGTGCTCTAAAACCTCTCTTCTAGATAAGACCCTTAGAATATCTGGCTATGAGACAATGGAATTTTGATAGTGGCTGCATACCTACCATATTTCAAATAGTAAATTCTGATAACTTAGAGGAAGTGGTGATACAATACAAGGAAACGTCTGGCCGTGGTTCAAGTATATTTATCAATCTATCAAGTATTTTGGGGTGCTTATTGTGTGTCAGGCATTGCACTTGAGCGGTGGGCTTCCATCAGGGTTGTTTTGTTCCCCATGGAACACTTGGCAATGTCTACTGGAATCCAGTGGGCAGAGGGCAGGGCCGTTGCTAAACAGTCTGCAATGAGCGGGACAGCCCCAACAACAAGGGTTATCTGCTCAAAAATTTCAATAGTGTCAAAGCAGGAAAACCCTGCACTGAAGAGGAAACAGTGTTGAGCAAAACCAGAGACAGACCTTGCTCTCCAGAGTTAAGAACTACACGCAGGTCTAAGCATACCAGAGCAGTAAACAGCAGACATTTCCCTGAATGACTTGCTTCTGTTTGCCAAACACTGACGTCAATTTTAAAGCACACGAATTTATCACTGAGCAGCTTGTCATAACTAAAACCAAAAGTATATTTAGAATACAAAATAAACCCTTCCCACAGTCTTTGATACTAGTTCGTGTACTTCCACATTGATAATTTTAGATCCTCTGATATCCAGGGGGAGGGCAGAAAATGGGCAGCAATCTGGGATTTAGAGAGGGAAGCAAAGAAAGATGCAGCTGAGTACCATACACAAACTTTTCCTACTTACCGACATTGCAGTAGTGAAAATAAAAAGACAAGGAAAAAGTAAACTTTAAAATGCAATATATCACTGAAAAATATAATTTTTTGACTTGGAGAAAGCAATCATGCTAAGTAGAAACAAAAAAAAAAAACCAAATTCCACATATATGATATGATCTTAGTTACATAAAATACACTAGCACTCAGCAGTGGTGGACATGAGCAGTGGGTTCAGGGGAGATTTTATTCCTCTTATTTTACTTGTCTATATTTTCTATAATATAAGTATAACTTAAAATTAGAAAGATGTATGTATGCATTTAAATAAAAAAATCCTTTAGAGTCTTCTTAAGCCCAAACCAATTCCAAAAGTCATAATAATATTATTTGTGCATAAAAAGAAATATGTCATAGGATGTAAACATCATTTCCTACTGTCCTGGCTGGTATGGCTCAGAGGATTGAGTGCTGGCCTGCAAACCAAAGGGTGACTAGTTAGATTCCCAGTCTAGGACACGTGCCTGGATTGTTGGCACGTGTCCATTCTCCAAAACAACTTGCCCACATTCTTCAAAAAATGTCACTGTCTTAAACAAAAAGGACCAAAAAACTGTTGCAGATGAAAAGAGAACCAAAAGGATGTTACTAAATGCAGCATGCAGTCTTGGAGGGTGTGTGAGAGTGTGCGGAGAGATGCGTACATATGTATGTAGGTATACATACATAACACTATTGGGGTAATTGATGATATTGGACTGACCACAATGATAATAAGTATGGCATCTATATTAAATTCACTGAACTTCATTATTGTACTGTGGTTCTGTAAAAGAAGTATCTTATTCTTAGAAAACACACACTGAATTAGTAAGGGATATAGTAAGAGGCAAAATGTATGCAACCTACTCTCAAATAGTTCAGAAACAAAAGTTAATGTGTATGTGTAGAACCATGGAGTAAATGAAATTGGGGAAGTGGAACAGCAAAGGGAGCTGAAAAATTCCAGGAACCTGACCAACACAGGGATTTTGTGCATTCCGAAACTGCTTAGAAATAAAGCCTGCCACAGAGAGAGACACCCGGACTTTCAAACCCTTCAGGTTTGCTCACCTGTGAAGAAGGAAAGAACCCTGCTGTAGTCATTCCACTTTCCAGGAAAACAAAACAAAACAAAATCCCTCAAATCTTGATTTCAAGATGCTTTAATACATTACCCTAGTTAATATATGCCTTGTATTTGACTGCTCTGTGTATAAAAAGATATTTCATTTTTAAAAGTGATCTTACTGCTCCATCAGAAGGGACTCTTTCCCCTGCTGCTAACGCAGACTACACATTGGCATGAGTGAACTGTGAACGGCCTGACCGTGCCTGGCACTACCTGCCATGGAAACACTCTTCCACATTACAGTCGGATTGAGGAGAGGTTCAGAAGTACATAAAATGAAACTGGATAGTATGAAAGATCACAATCAGGGAAAGAATAAAGTCAACAATGAAAAATGTGTGTGCATGCAAAATAAGATGGGAGATTTTTAAAGATAAGAAATTCTAATCTCTACTAGTCCAAAACAAATGCCTAAAGACAAAGTTATGATTCCTGAAGAAAAAAGATTTTTAAATTTTTAAATAAAATTGCCCATTATTTTTCTACATTTAAAGATACCTATCAATGACAAGGTGGGAGGGTGGAAATGGGGGAGGGAGGTGGGAAGGGCTGGGGTGCTGGGGAGGGGTGGGAGGAAAAGGCAGAAAACTGTACTTGAAAAACAATTAAAAAATTGTAATAAAAATACTTATCAAAGCAAAAACAGATATAAGTACAACATGTTACATAGTAACTGATTAACAAAATATATTCCAGAATTTACTGATCAAATTAATTTCTTCAGTACAGGATAATTATAAATTAAACCAATAATGCTTTTATTAATCAAAATTCCTGTGGATTATTATTTTTATGAACCCCTTCTTTTATATAGTGTTCAAAGGTGATGAATATACTTTTCAAGGAGCAATTTAAAACATACATTGATCAATCCAAGTATTAACAGAGTATATATGAAATTCTGCAAGGTGAGGGTTTTGGAAAGTCCATGTCTACTAACATACGGCTTTGCGTTACCCATTGTGTTTGTTTATCTCACTAATATATGGTCACAGAGCTTATATATTGTAACACATACCACTGGATTATGTGATAAAGATGTGAGAAAAAGGATACTTGTGGGGAAAATAATTCCTTACACATCACTGATTTACAAAATCAGCTCACTGTGTACAATGTTGAAAATTTAGAGAAAAAATGGATAAAAACTATCTATATTCTAATTTTCAATAATGACTACCATGCACATTTTAAGAGTACAATCCTCCATTCTTTTCTTTTTGGCGCACACAAACAGAAAACAAAATTTAATCCAGTTCTATCATCTTTTCTAATACGACACCAAAGCACAACTTTAAAGAAATGTCTTGTGTGAGAACCTGCAGTTTGGGGACTTGACTCAGTGGCATCCTGCAGCACCTCACCTGCAAAGCCGTGTGTCCGCGCATCACGTTAGGGTAATCGGGACCCTTTCTCAAAGAGGGAAAGGTCTTTGAAATTTGTTAATCACCTAGTTCTAAGCTTATAAAAAAAACCAGATGGTCTCTCTATATAATTTTAATCGACTCATTTAAACTATAATGCTGATTAAAAAAAACCAAGTAAACAACAAAACAAAACAACTAATATAGAATGAAAGAGTATGCACCAAAAAATAGTAAAAAAAATAGTCTACTTCCCAACCTTTCACTCCTGATCTCATGTTCATGGAATGCAGTCCCACTCCATGGAAGTAATATTTTTAATACTTTAGCATTGTCTTATGTATCCTTTAAGAAAATGTTTATGCATAATCACAATAAATACACACGTGTGTATATAGAAAATGAGTTGAACATTTATATCAGGCATCCAATACGTGCAAGACCATGTGCTATCGAACAATCCATAAACTCACCAATTGTAACAAATGTGCCACCCTGGTCGGGGATGCTGGTAATGGGGGAGGCTATGAATAATACATACAGGCCCAGAGGGTATATGGGAAATCTTTGCATCTTCCTCTTAATTTTGCTGTGAGCCTAAAACTGCTCTCAAGTTGGTTTACTAAGGCTGATTTTGTGCCGGACCCAAAACTGGTGGATGGGAGTGTTTATGACTGCTAGTCCAAATGGGAAGTTAGAAGTTAGTTACGTTGTCATGGCAAGGATGACTGAAGTGTGTTCCTCAACGCGCAGCATTTTAATCAAACAGGAGAGGAAAATAGAATCTTCTGGGGAAAAAAAAAACATCTAGACTGCTAACTAGTGAGACAACTTGCTTTGGAGCAATTGCTTAAACAACACGGCAATTGACCTTTGGGATGCTAAAAGCTGGTGGTAGGCAGGCATCCAAACATTTCCTCACTTAAGAGTTCTCTCAACCAAGCCTCTCCTCCCGCCATTCTCCCAGGAGGGGACCTGCCTAAGCCTGTCTAGCAGCCGGAGTTTAATTGAAGGGTTTTACACACCAAAAAGTTACTAACCACACACAACCCCCTTTCACAATGAATGGAGCGTGAACTGGATAGGAATACAAAAGCCAAGCCTAACCTAGGACTTAATGGGACACAGCACACTGATGGTATGGGACTGTACTCCCTGACACAATTTTATAGGAATGGACCACAGAGACTTAAAAGAGAAAGAAACAAACAGACAACCTCAAATACCACAGCACTACAAACTCGCTCAAGTATATTTTGGAAAAAAATTCATTTGTATTAATTTAGCAAACATACATCTGGTACTCATCAATAGGAATGCTAATAACTTTTTGGTTGTTTTTTTTTGGTTGTTACTTTTTAACTTACAATTGTTATCCATGACTGCAAACCAGCAACCTAAACTCAGACCCTCACGTAACACTCCAATAAGGTTCTGAGATGTCGTACCACTTGCTGGAGATCACGCACTGCATGGGTGATGCTGCAGAGATAAAAGCTGAAAACCCTGCCGGTCAGGGCCGGGTCCTGACCATCTCAGTCTCTACCGCACGCACTTGCCCAAGACCCGGCCTACGTTCATTGCAGTGTCTTGGGTCATTATTTATATGATCCTCAAAGGCAGCTTTTCATTGTTTAGCTCATAGATTTTATGATTTAAAATTAGGGTAGAGCACAAATATGAATTTTAGTGTCTTTCAGCACTTGATAAACTGGATTATCATAGGCGTATTACTTCCAAAATGTCAAATAGTTTTATAAGACTCTTTATTAGGAAAAAAATGTCTTTGATAAGAGGATTTAACGAAAACCCTGCCTCTGGGGACACGTAAATAGTAGGAAATTTTGTGGCACTGTGGCTCTAGTTCCACAGGAGCCTCTTATCAAACTGTTTCCTACAGCAGCCCAACTTTAACAAAAACAGTCTCATACCCCCTACACCAACGATGAAGCCCTTTCCTTTCGCCAGCAGTTTCCTCTGTGCCACCAACTTGGGGTTCTCCTTCCTGTTTATAATAGCCCCATTCTATTACCACGTGTACTGAGAAAAAATATGCTCTTTTTATTTCATTAGAAATAATCACAAATCCAGGAAGCCATCGAGGTTAGACTGAAAAGCATTAAAGCTCTCTGTGTGAATACACAAAAAACAAGAGGACAGACACCAGGAACCGGCACAGCCGCCGGCAGCGCATGACACAGTCTGCACGGCGCTCAGGGTCAGCGTCCCTTACCTTACTCGCCAGTGCCCACGGTTTTTCTGAGTTTATTTGGAAGTCCTCAAAGATAAGAGTACACCTAACCATTATTTTTTAAGTTTTCATCTAGTGTAAAAATAAGTTGACATATGAAAAGAGAAAGCATCATTTTTACCTGTTTCACATTTTAGGTAATTATTGTTTCCCTACAAGTGAATAAAATATTATTTCCATAATTAAGAGAAGTAAAGCTTGTCAAAGGATTGCAGTCTTTAATATTAATATGGCGGCATTATTCTTCCTAATATGTAATCATTACATTGTTTTCTTTGTTTTTGGACATTAAAAAAAAAGAATGCACCTGATATTAAAAATCTAGAAAGAATAATGGGAGCACTGTCTCCTTGGCATTTGCCAGAAGAATGGTTCCTTCAGTGAGTTACCTAAACCTTTATTTTCAAAGAAGATAGTTTACAAATGTGACTATCAGAACATTTTTTGGCATTCTTCACTTAACACATGCAAACCTAGAACAGGCCACATCACCCCACTTGGCATTTCACTCCCCCAAAGATATTTGCCAAAGAGACAGACCCAGGGCCTTAGTACAGACCATGGAGTGAGCTAACAATGAAGAGGATTCTTGTGTATACTCTGCTAATCTTGGGAGATTATATGTTTCTAAAAAATTAGAAATTATTCTAAATCATCGTTTGTTTTTTTTTCTTTCCCTAACAAAGAAAAAGTGCTGTGGAAACTCCTAATGAAAACCACAACCCTGAATTAAAATGATTTGCATTAGTCTGATTATTAAATCCCTGAGTTGTACCTCTCAGGTTTAACTGCTTTGGTAATGTCTTTATTATCTTTATCTACAAAAGTAGCAAAAAAAGGAAAAAGTCCAATTGGAAAAGAGTCAAATTAAGAGAATCACAAGTCCTGCAATTCCTTTTAGGTAAAGATCAGGTTCCTTGCCTGAATATCCATGCAGACACTTCATTTGCAAAATAAACTTCACAAAGAATTTCCTACTCATTTTCTTGGTGTTTCGGCTATTTATATGTCAGCTATTTTTGGATTATTTCAAATCACTTTGTGCTCAAGGGTAAAATATTCTAATAAGCACATATTTTTCTCTTTCATTGTTTCTTTTTATGATGTCTATTACCAACTTTCCTATTTCCATCAATTCATAAGATACCAGTTCATACATTTCAGTGCGGCCTTGAACTTTGATGTCACATCCTATACACTACTCTGGAACAAGAACACAGCATTACAGTGTTCTGTAAAATCTGCTCTACCACTTTCATGATTTTAAAAGTAGACATATTGAGGGAAACGTGGCTTTGAATTAAACCATTTTTGTTTCCAGGGTAGTTGGCCATGAAATTACAGCCAGTATTTACTATTAAAATATTTACATTATGTTATAATCTTTTACAGAGTTTTCTTGGTGGTAGGGGGTGGGGGTTGTCCTCCCTTGAATGCTCTCAATTTTCTGGCTTGCCTGTTCTAACTCACCAATCCTTTTCAGACTTGCTTCAAAATGTCACTTTCTCCAGGAATCAGCGCTTCCACTGAGCTCTCGCCCTTGTGTCTGTAGAGCTTTGGCTGGGAACTGGAGAAAGCTCTGTGGAGGAGAGGTCCTTTGAGTTGAGAAGGCTTTGGGTAAAATCTGATATGCAGAAATGGGTGGACGAGGGCATTCCAGGAGCAAGAAGCAGGGTGAGTGGGTAGAAGAGTAACAACATTGTTGAAATTAGAGCTGAAAGATTGGCAGGAGCCAGACAGCCACTTAAACATGAAAGGGAAGTCCTCAAAGGTGCCTAACCCATGGGCTGACCCAACAGGGCAGAGCTGCGGGATGATTGCCTTAGTCCCTGTCATTTCGGGGGACTGGCCTGACTCCTGGAGGACAGCATATGCATCCAGGGACAAAGATCATGTCTTATCCTTTGTGATTCACAGAATGTAATAGAGGCACACCAAGTTTCTTATTAATGTACAAAATAATTTCAATCCTGAGATATAATTACTAGAATTATATCTTCTAGGACAGTCTGTCTTTAATTTTAAAAATAATTTTTATCTTCCAAAATGTAGGAATGCTCATGACAAATACTAGTGTCTATACAATTTTACTTTGAAATGATTTATCAACTAGGCCCATAATTATGTTGCTCATGTGTTTCCCAACTGCAAAAATAGACGGAATTGGCCCTAAAAGTAACAATTCATTTTTACATAACATTTTATAGTCCACAGAGTATCCTCAAGGATTCTCAAAGTCACCCTATAAATATAGTTAACATCCCTGTTTTATATATGAAAAAACTGAAAGCAAGAGAGATTGCCTTGGAATATAAATCTCAACCTGGAGGTAGGAGCCTTCATTTGCCCACTCCACCTCCCACCCATCCATAATCATTCCCTACCATGCAGGAAGAGGTTCTTAATGGGACAAGAGACCAGGAAGAGATTTTACTCAGAGGTTGATGAATGTTGTTTTAAGGGCTGCTTTGTCTGTAGACTATCATAATCCTACAATAGATAACCTGACAAGAGATAACTCCACCTTTCTAGCTTAAATGTATTTATTGGGAAGGTGAATGCTCCCTTATTCCTTCTGATGCAGACATAGTTTTCTACTTTTAATTACTGGAACAGTGTTATTATCCTCAGAGACAAGAGGCACCAGCCTAGAGTTTTAAACTTCCCAGTGACATATCTAATACAGACATAAGTCTAAGCTGGATACATACAAATGTGTATTTCAGTGTTACCTAGCAGTGACACTGGATTGGCTACATTGTAAAGACTTTATAAAGACTTGGCTTTGAAGCTTAATTAAATATTCTCTAAAAACACTTCAAACAAAGTCTGGGGAGACAGTGTTATAAATGATACAAAAAGTTTACAGTTTGGCCCTGGGAAACACACAATGACATTTAACAAGTCCAAAACCTAATAAAAGAAACTTAAACATCAAGGAGCGTAAGTTATAAAGGTGCAAAAATCCACAAAGTGGGTGACAAAATAACCATTTAATTAAACAAACCCTGAGTAAGGATATAATGGACATACCTGTCCTGAATCTGATCCTGATTTCCCTGTATTAATATACTTACCCTAATGATGCTGATATTGTGCACAATCATTTTGGTACACTTTTTTTTTTTGGAGGAAATGCCTTCTGAGTTGGTTTATGAGACAGAGAAAAAAAAATCAGTATCTCCACTTCATTCACATCATGATTTTCTCAGTTAAACTAAATGTATTTGCACCCCTTGTTCAGACTTGTCTGAAAAATACTTTGTCAGTTTCCAAAAAAGATGAAGATTAGCTGCCAGGAAGATATTCGTAAGTCTGTGATATAGCACTGAGTAATGCCACCTACCTTTAGTTTTGTGGAGAAGATGAAATGTGAAGTGAACAGTTTGTGAAAATGTTCACAGGACAGCCTCTTGTAGATTTGGTGTGAATGCTTTAGCACTGAAATGAATAATTGCATAAGCTTCACTCCAAGTATAGAGAAATTACTTTCTTATGTTTGTTGAAAAACCACCACAACAATTTTTTACAGGTCGTAATACCTCTAAATTTTACTTCAAAAACTTCATTACGGAAAATTTCAACCGTATCCAAGTGTAGAGAGAACAGTCTAATGAAGCCAGTGCACTCACTGCCCAGCTTCAATCACAGGCAGTGGTATCTCATTTATACTGACTCGGTCCCTGTCCCCCACGGCCACAGAATTATTTTGAAGCAAATCTCGATGTCATTAATACCCCTTCCTTAAATAATTCAATAATTCAGTACATAGCTCTAAAAGATAAAGAATCTTTTAAAATGTAACAATATTTTCACACCTAAAAGATAAAATTCCTTAAAATCATCAAATATCCAATCACTCAAGAAATGTAGGACCTAAATATAAGAAAGTCAAATGTCAAGAAAAACATTACTCCAAAAAGACATGATACTCAAAAATGAGCTATTCCCCTTCAGCAAAGAGGAAACATTCTCTTACAGCAGAGAGCTGGAGGTCAGGGGCTTTAAGGGGGAAATCCAAGAGCAGCATGCAAAATTTGTGACATGTGTATATGAAAAAGTTTTTTTTTCTTGTTTGATAGCATTCATCAGAATGTTAAACAGATTGAGACAAAAACATTTAAAGAACTTCTGCCACAATCACCTCAAACTGCCAGGAAGAATTAGTCAGGGAGGAAAACAAATCCACCTAAAATAACTTAGAGATCAAACTGAATTCAACTCACCATTTACTGAGCATACAGTAGATGCAAGACAATGGGTTACACAGCTGATAACAAAGGCAAATTAGTCCTAGCTGATTTATACTCTAGAAGGGGTGGAATAGAGTAATAAAGCTATAATAGAATGTCATTTAAAAAAAAGTGGTTGGGTGGCTCAGTTGGTTGGAGCATCAACCCATGCACCAAAAGGTTGTGAGTTCAATTCCCGGTCAGGGCACAGACCTAGGTTGTGGGTTCGATTGACAGTCGAGGCATGCATGGAAGGCAACCAATCAATCTTTCTCTCTCACATGGATGTTTCTCTCTTAAATCAATAAAAACATATCCCTAGTGGAGGATTTAAAAAAAGTGCCTGCTTTAGGTATTTTTATGGGGACCCATATGAAAAAGCAATGGTATTACTTGGGGGGCGGTAACACCAGAGTCCTAAGATAGGAGAGAATTGTGGAGGATATCAATAATTGTGCCATTAACACCCGTCTAAAGATTTCCCTTGTCCCTGGCTGAGGGACAGGAATACATGTGATCACTGGTGTCAGTCCCCCTCACTGGATGGGGGGAGTAGAGGTGATCATGGAGGTGGAGAGAAGAGATTACAGTAAGTAGTGTTTTGGAAATTGAACAGTCCTTCACATCTGGGGAGAGGGAGCTGGTGAAGGGGGAAGGGCGGCCATTCCAGGAAGAGAAGAGCAGGAACAAATGGGTGGAAATTACTGGCACGTTAGGGAACCAGCAGTGTGGTGACCTTACAGCAGAGTGTGTGGGAGGAGCTGGCTGGCTGGAAATGCCTGCTGGGACCAGAAGTTGGAACCTTCCAGGCCAGAACTGAGCCTCTACTCTGTGTCCAGAGAAAAGCCATCGACGCATTTAAAGTGAATCAGTTCTGTCCTTACAGAGTATGTCTCACTCTGGGGTGGATGATGGGTGCCCGGTGTGTATTGAACTGGTGGTGCCATGAATTAGCTGGATGGGGTGAGGTGAGCAAGAAGCAGGCTACTTAGCAATCAACTGCGACAGGCCAGGAGAGGTCTAGAGTGACAGTAGTAAAGAGACAAGGGGACATTTCAGACATTTTAGAAACCACTATTTTTAAAAAGGTGAAGAGAAAAACATAAGAGAGACCAAAGTATCACACAGATTCTACTACACAGTGTGGAACAGTGTTAGTATGTTCCCATTTCTGTAAAAAACAAAACAAAAAAGGCAATACACATATAAGCTACAAACACAAGTACATGACATAAATACACAGTAGATGCCACTGTTTGTAGGGCATAGTTAAAGGGATTGGGAGACAGGTAGGAGAAACTTTTGTCCCTTTGGCATGCTGAACCATACGATTGCTTATTAGGTAGTTAAAAGAATGTCTAAGTTCTTCCTTACTGTCAGCCACATAGACAGAAAATTGGGAAAAGAGAAAAAGTTTCAGAGACAGATCTAGGTTCCATTCTAGCTCTGACTCTTCCTAACTGTGGGGTGTGGACAAATTAATTTCTTTTAATTTCTGTCCTCTTATTTGCAGAAACAGATACTATTGGCTATCCTGGGTCTCTATAACAATAATGAAAAGAATCCTACACAAAGCATCTGGTAGAATACCTGGCAGAGACTAAATACTCAATAAGTAGTTGCTATTTTATTGTCAACAAAATTTATCTGATGTGAGTATATTCTTAGTGTAAGAAAAGTTCCTCGATCAAGTTTAAGATGCGCTCATTAGCTATTCTTATTCTCACATTAAATATTTACACTGTACAAAATGATTAATGTAATCTACCTGATGAACACTATCCAGTACATATCTGTTTCTAGAAATCTAAGTTTCAAAAAGTGAAGGACAGCCGTGTAGCTTCCCAGTCAGGGTACATGCCTAGGCTGTGGGTTCAGTCCCTGCTTCAGGCACTGCAAGAGGCAACCCACTGATGTTTCTCTCCCTCTCATTCTTCCTCTAAATTTACTAAAGTCATGTATTCACAGAGGACTACTACATACAAACCAGGTGCCACAAAGTACTAAGAAATCATAGTAAGTTGTTATCCTCAAGGAACTGACAATCTCAGTGAGACAAACAGGTGTGACCTTCAAGTAACCATGGCCCAGATTTGGCACAAGAAATGGAAATACTGTCAATGAAATACCCAATTCTGGCCATGCATTTGCTGTAAGATGTAAAGTCACATGTTAGGGGAAGTTACTCTGCAAGCGTTTTTTTTAGATGGGTTTCTTCCCTATGATACTATGTTTTAAAATCAATTGAGATTGTGGCAGTAACAGTAACAGCATTCCAAGTGTTACAAAAGACTGGTCACTCTCAAGCCTTACTACATGTTGTTTGAACAGTCACATCATTATTAAAGCATCATCAAACAAAAGTTTCTTTGTTATACATTGAGATGAATAATTTCAAACCATTTTCACATGAGATGCTTTGGCTCAGATCTGCCCCAGCCTGCAAAGATGAAGGAGGTTTCAAAAAGAAGATAGCTAGGGTTTAAGAAAGATTTTTGTTAAAGGCAGGAAATAATGATGAACATCTTCCAGGATTTCGGAAATGTTGGTGAATGCATCAAAAAATAAAGGGGGGGCGCATAAGGCCAAAGGAAAATGCATTTCACTTCATAATACAGCACTGTGGGGGAAAAGAGTGGTGGAGATGCTTAACAAAAACCTCGGAGATAATTATTCAAGTATTTCTCTTTGAAGCAGATGGGTCTTGGGAGAAATATCAATACTAGTCTGTAGAGAAACAACAGTATAACGTACACACTAATTTCTAAAGAAGCTTTTATTGATGCTGTAAATATGTTATGGATGTGCGCCTTAAGAGGGATGACTGCCTTCATACTAGCAAGTCTTGCTTCTGAGCACAAGAAGGTATACACCAGTATTTTACCCACTAGCTGTCCTATGGTCAAAGCTCCAGGCTACTACGCATCACAGTTGAGTGAAGACTGGATTAAGAGGCTAATCTAACGCTATGTATGGAAGCAACACCTATTTAATCGCCGTCCCCTTCCTCTCCCCTCCCTGTTTCCATAAATCTCCAGATAAGAGTTACAAAGAGACTGGCAACTCTAGCGGAGCCGTGAGGCCCTTCCTCCCCCCTCCTACCAGGTTCTCTCAGAAAAGAAGTATTAGTGCAAGTGTAAATTGCTTCCAAACATCCTTAACAGGCACCATAAGGTGAATCAGATCCGGTTTTCTTCTACAGCTCCCACAGAGGACAGAGGAGATGACAAGTAGTGCGCGCGTGTACGGTGGTGGTGAGGGGGAGGCTTGCCAAAAGGTAACTTCCTTCTCCCTCCCCACCCCACCCCACCCCCAGCTCGGAGCCTCAGCCCCGGCCTCCGGGAGCCGCGTCCGGCGGTGCCACGCACGAGACGATGTGCCCCCTCCACTTCCCACCGCGTGGCGGGCCCCCACCCCTTCGCGGTCCCAGGGTCTCCCCGCGCGGCAAAATGTGGCGAGTGGCGGGTCTTTACTCGGAGGCACTGATAAGCGGTATAGAAGGTTAATGTGGTCAAGGGGATGCTTCCCCACCGAGAGGCAGGAAGCTGCCCTAGCACGCACATGCTTCCTCCCGGCCAGCCACGGCCCGAGTGGAAGCCCCCGGCGGAGCGACCGACGTGGGTTCCGCAGCCCTCCCGGCTCCCCCGGCCCCACCTGGGTAGCTTCTCACCTGTCCAAGAAGGTAGCGGCGACGCGCGAGGCTAGGAGCTGCGGCGAATCCGGCAGCGGCAGTGGCAGCGGCAGCAGTGGCGGCCGCAGACAATGGAGGAGTGAAGGACAGACACATTGACATCGACACACGGCGCCCGGCGCAGTCCCGCCTCCCGCCCCGCCCCTCCCCGCCTCCCAGCCCGCCCCTGGCCCGGGCCGCTCCACTCCGGAGAAAATGGAGGGTCCTAGCTAGCGCCGGACCCCTCTGCCCGCTCCTTGCCGCCGTCGCCGGACACAGAAGTTACAGGTAGAGAGTTTAATATTGTATGTCCCTAAATAGGTGAAGCGGACAGGATGGGGGTGGGAAACGTGTAAGAGGAATTTAACGCCCCCCTCTGGTTTTCGCCATTTGTTTTTTTCTTCCCAGGCTGCTCCAATGGGAGTCTCTGGCTGCCGCCTCCTGAACCGCCCACACCCGCTGGGCCAATGACGTGCGGGGGGCGGTGACTGCCGCTGGGCCTGCGGAGACCGCCCGCTCGGCTCGCCGGAGCTCGCCTGCTGCTCGCCAGCCCGCGAAGAACGGCGAGAATTCGAACGCTTCCGCGGTGTTCTGGTCTGGAGCTGCCCCAGTGCGGCTAGCGTTCCTAACATAGACACAGCATTTGTTTCTAATACTTCCAAAGAAACAAAATAACCTTCAAGCTGGCGGGAGCAATGGTTCACATAGAGAAAGGCGAGCTGACCCAGGAGGAAAAGGCGCTGCTGGAAGTCATCGGAAAAGGTATGGGTGCTGGGCTGCGACGGAGGAGCTGCCAGCCTGGCCCGGGGGCGTGGCGGAGCCCGGGAGGTGCCCAGGCCCTGTGGACCCGGGCTGCGGTCTTGCGGGGACCGGGAGATAGCGTTTCTCTTTTTGGTGTGGGGCCGGTGGAGGGGGCGGAGAGGTGGGAGGGACAAGCACTTCTGGGGCGGTAGCGGAGGTGGCAGAGGTCCGTCCTCTAAACCGGCATTTGGGAAGGTACACATTTCCAGGCCCCTGCTCAGATTAGAGTGAGCGACCCCGGGGTGTGGGCTCCGGGATGTGCATTCTTCAGCACTCCTAAGGTGATTTTGTTCGCGGTCCGCCTTGGCGACTGTGGCCTAGTAGTTTAAGGTTCTTAAGCCGGTGTCTAAAGGGCCGTTTTGACTTCCGGAGGCCGAAAGATCTGGATTCCTTAGCTGTCCCCGCCCCCGCTTGTGGGAGGAGGGAGCTTCCACGGAGAAGGCTACTTGATTAGGGCACAGAACAAGTTCTATAATTTGGCCCTTTGGGGCTTTTGCGTGCAGGACCTCCCGGGCTACCTTCTAGAGGTCCCCGGCCGCCGCGAGAACCCTCAGAGAAGCGAGGAGTTTGGCTAGGCGTCCCCACCTTTTAGCACTCTCCGATCGGCTGCGATCGTTGCGCTCTTTCGCGCTTTCCCTTCCACTCTCCCAACGCGTGTCCAGCTTCCGCTGCTCCGTGTGGTAGGGAGGGAGACGCAGGCCCGGGGGGACGAGCCAGAAGCCATGTTTTCCCCTCATTCCCTAGTGGGTTCCAGAAGAGTTCCCAGCTAAGTCCCGTTACCTAGCAGGTGACATCAGCGTGACTGTGTGGCTTCTGCACAGTCAAGGCGCGGGGATAAGGTGCATGGGACTGGGCATCTAATATGGTTTTAACCTCAAGAGTAAGTGAGAAAGCCACGTGTGTCTTCGAATGGCAGCGAGACCAATCATTGCAGTATAAAGACTTCCCAGGTTCCAGTCTTCTTTCTAAGTAGCCAGGCTCAAATCTGGTTCCTCAGAGAGTATGGCAAATTATTCTTCATACTGACAAGGAAGATCTAAATGTAAAAGAGGGAAAAATATCTGATTTGAACTCAACAGGTGTGCTGATGAGACAAGCTCACCCCATCCGATATCAATTTTTAGTCACAGTTGTATTTATCATAAATGCTCTTTGTCTGGAATTGTGGGACTTGGGAGTGTTAATTTTTTTGTTCCTCACGGTTCTCACTGACCTTTTTGGCACTGAAGCCTTTATGTTCTGCCTGTCGGTAATTTCTCCCTGCCTTTGTGCTCTGGGACCCCATTCAGCAAACATGTGAGTTCCAGCTATGTCCCAGTTGCTGTACTGGGCGTTAAGGAGACAAGGGATGAACTGAAGGATCCACCAGAGATGCGACTTGTGTTTTTAAGCAGTCCAGGGCTACCACATTCTCCTAAAAGTGTAAACCAATGAGCAATTTTATAAAGTGGGTCTCCGTGTAAGGGGCAGGTGGTGGTGGTGAATGCTTGAATACTGCTTAGGTGTCCACCAGTTTTTATTTTAAAGATGGAAGAGAATAAATGTGAATTTAATCCAGTTAGTGCTGTGGTATTTCCTCATGTCTGTCAAGGTGAACCAGTGTGCAGACATTGTGTTTCACCGGTTCCCTTGGCTGGAGAGGATGAGAAAAGAGCTGAGATGGACTTAGTGTGTGTTGCGTTCTTGTCAAGTGAAGGGATATTTGACCTCACTACACTCTCAAAGAAAAGTAATGGGGAATATGAGAAAATGACCACTGTAGACAACTTTATTGAATATTAATGAGTCAGTCATAATTATTAACACTTTACATGTACTGATGCATTTAATCCTGATGAAGTAAGAATTATTGTTAAACTACAATGTTAAGAGAGACAGCTTATGAGAGAGGTGGTTAATAGTGCAGGCCTGGTGTGGAATCTTACCTCAGTCATTTGATGGTGACGTGGCCCTGGGCAAGTTACTGTTTCTGAGCATCAGGTTCTCTGTGTGAAAAACGGTGCTCACCTCACAACATTATTGCGAGGATGAAATGAGTTAGTATATGTAAGGCATTTAAAATACTATTTTTGTTGGGTGTTAATATGATAAATATGGTAGTCTCCACTTTATGGACAAGAAAAGCAGTGAACCGAGAAAGTAGGTAACTTGCCCAGTGTCACATAAGTAATAAGTGGTGGAGCAGAAATGTCACATGGCCTAGAAATATACTGGACTTGAAAATAAACTAAACAACAACTCATACCAGCACCATAGCGATCCATACCATATTCTTCGAGAGACAATTTAATTTAAGCAAAACATTATAATCTGTCAAGTTTTAAATGTTACTGATTCAGTGCATTTAATTTATAAACTACTTTTTTAAAAAGATTTTTTATTTATTTTTAGACAGAGGGGAAGGGAGAAAGAGAGGGAGAGAAACATCAATGCGTGGTTACCTCTCACAGGCCCCTCACTGGGGACCTGGCTTGCAACCCAGGCATGTGCCCTGACTGGGAATTGAACCAGTGACCCTTTCGTTCGCAGGCCAGCGCTCAATCCACCGAGCCACACCAGCCAGGGCTATAAAATAATTTTTTGATTAATAGTTGAATAAAGGTTATAAGCAAAGTCTGTATTTGTACTCATTCAAAGCGTTAGGGAGATGGGTGTTTGTACTTCTTTTCCCCTTTACTACATTTCTCAACTTTGAGGAGCACTGGATTAGTAAGTACTAGTACTCGGAACTAGCAGTACAGTTTTAGCCAAGTGTAGCCTCCCACCTTGGGCAATGTGAAATAAACTCAGCAAAGTTTTGAGTGTCTTCTTTCTGCCAGTCACTAACTACCCTCCAGAAGTTAAGCAGACTGTAAGTGGGACTTACAGTCCAGAGAATAATGCACAGTGTTTCTGGACACATTAATTTATAAATAAAGATTTTATTTGTTTACTTTTAGAGAGATGGGAAGGGAGGGAGAAAGAGAGGGAGAGAAACATCTATCGGTTGCTTCTGTCTCGCCCCCAACCCGGGTCGGGGCGGGGCGGGGGGGACCTGGGGGACCTGGCTTGCTATGCTGGCTTGTGCTGTCACAGGAAACTGAACCAGCAACCCCTCTCCCAGTTTCCAGGCTGTCACTCAATCCACTGAGTCACACCAGCCAGGACTAGACACTTTTAGAACAATTTCTTCTGGGTGAATTCACTTGCTAGGTATTCTGCAGACTATTTTTATTAGAATGCCAAGAAATTCCAAATGAAATTGAGAAGCTGTTTTCTACATACTCATTTAAATCATAGTTAATGACAGCATCCATTTCGTAACATTTAAGAAGGGAAAATTGAAATCACTGAATCTCATTGAACTGTCTTGTATGACTTGTAGATTGACCCATTTTTCTAACTTCTGGTATTTTTTTCCTTAAACACCAAGAAAGCACTATGTCAAAATCAATTTAACCTTCTTAAGGATATAAACCAAAGATCTTCCATTCACTTAATTGTTTAGCACTTGAAATCACTGGAATCACTGTTGCTGATTCAACAAGAGAGTAATGTTTTCACTGTTTTCTTTTTCCATTACTTGTGTAAAAGCAGCTATGAAACAGGCTTGGATAATAAGGTTTATTCTACCCACTTTTGAGGTGTGATGAAAGTATGATAAATGGTGCGCACTTAAAGTGTGCACTTTCTTAAATCAGTTTTTGACTTACCTACACACCCATGAACCATTACTGCAGTCCAGATAATGAACAGTTCCGTCACTCCAAAAGGTTCTTTATGCCTTTTTATAATCTTTCATTTCATCTGCCATTGTCTCCAGGCAACCACTGACAGGTTTCTGTCTCTGTTTTCTATTCTACCATTTTATATAGGTGGAACTATACAATAAACAGTCTCTCTTTTTTTTTATGTGACTTCTTTCACTTAGCGTCATGATTGTGAGGTTCATTTATGCCGCACCAATAGTCTGTTTCTTATTTTCTTTTTTCTTTTTTATTTTAGTTTATTCAGTACAGTTGTTTCTTATTTTCTTTTATTTCATTTGCTTATACATTCAGTTTGATGGACATTTCAGTTCTCAATTTTGGACTGTTAAAAGAAGATCCTGTCCTAAGTTCCCTTGGAGTTAATATTATTATTTCTAGTACCTTCATGGTTTAGAAAGATTCAGGCTACTAATAATTTCAGTGTAGAGTTCAAAGAAAGTTATGCAACCTCTGTGGGCTCTGTTGTCTTCATTTATAAAACAAAAGCTCTTTACTTATTCTGATTTTTAGGCAATGGTTCATAATCCAACTTCAGGCCGATTTGGTAGTCTAAAAATAGATATGAGTAAGAGAACTTTTAGAAACTTTACACTTACACAATTTACTATTTCAAGGTATATAATAATTAGAAGTCTCCACGTTTGAAATACATTTATAGCTATATGCAGTTACAGGCATATTGTTATTTTAAAAATTTAGACACTTCAAATATTTTATATGTTTAACACACACACACACACACACACACACTAGAGCAACTAACAAGACAAATAGTCTTTTAAATACTTAACTTGAATATAGACTCCTTAAAACATCCCTTTTGGGGATCCCACTAAATGATTGAAAACCATACATACCCAGATCTCATGGTTATCTGATGAATTGCTGCAAACAGAAAGGTCAAACGTTTTTTTGTCTCTCTCCTCTTTTGGCTATGGTAAGAGATCATTGGTCCCAACGTAGATATTAGAAAAGTCACAGCAAATTACATTGTGCTGCTCTGAATATAAAATAACAAGAGCATGCAATACGCACTGAGGGCTTGCCCTGGGCCCTGCATTAGGGCAGGACCTTAGTTCCCCTCTGAACCTTATGGGATGGATAGTACTATCTGCTGCACAGATGAGGAAACCGAGGGTGGCACAGGGCTCGTTCAGTTTCCTGGTAGGCCTGTAGTGTGGTAGGAGAGAGGACAGAAACGGTGAGAACATCATTGTTAGTATCATTTCTTCTCTGCTAAAATGCCGGTCTGTCCAGGTGAGTTATCAGTCCCACCCTGATGAGGCAGGTGGGTTGTGTTTTCTTCTTTGGTTGAGCAACTTGGAGAAATTCTCAAAAGGAAAACAAATCATTAAATATTACTTTCATCAGTTATAGGTCTGTTAATTTTTGTCTCTGTTGAAGGTAAATGTTGGCTCATTTTACATCCCCCTTATCCCCCCATCTCAATATCCCCCCATCTCAAGAGTATGTTAAATCAGATTTAACATATTTCTTTCCCAGAGTAAAGCATTTAATATTTTAAATCTAATTACAAAATAGTGTTTGAGAGTCTACTATAGACAGTAAGGTATGACAAAAAGTAAAAATCCTTTTGCATGAGCCCTGTTGCACATTCTTTGGTATTCTAGACTATCAGTAATTTTCCTACGGATGTCATTAAATTAGGAACACCAAATTAGAAATCATCATAAGTTTTTCCTCTTTGGATCTTTTGCTCATCTATTTTCCAAGGTGTGTTTTCATTCTCCACAAGCCAAAATCATTTCAGAAAAAAAATTTCTCATCCTGGTCCCTGCATTTCAGAAGGCTAACTGATATGCAGTGTTATGTGTGTGCGTGCCTCACCATTCATTCATTCATTCATTCATTTACTTATTTATTTTAATTGCCCCCTAACAGGACAGATTTAACTTAGATTGTTGGCCATTGGGCTAAACATTTTAATAGAATTATTGGTCTCTTCTTGTGAGCCAAATGTTTGTGATTGTAATCTTTATCCTTCCTTAACAAGTAGCAGGCCTAGACATGCCCACAATCCCTATGGTATTCTTCTTTTACTGCATAATCATCTCCTGATCAGATGGAAAATAACTTGTTATTCCTTGGAGGACAATGGGATTCAGTTGAAGCATCTTCTTCAAGTGAAACTGGGGTGTGGGAGTTTTTGTTCTGTGTTAATTCCTCTCTGAAGATGTTTGAGAAAGGCTCTGAGAAGAAGTCTACACTACACAGGTATGGGTAAGGTTCCATGCCGCTTCCATGCTTGAAGGCTTTCCCCTCTCATTCTGTAGCTGTTCGAATGCAGTAAGGGTCAGACAATGTACTGTTTACAAAACAGCTGCTGTCCTAATCCAGGGGCTTAGAGGTCATTCACTTGACATTTCTCCAGCAGAGCTATTTCTCTGTCAGTCTGCGAGACATTTCTTTGTCTCTTCCAGGTTGGTGAGAAGCAGTCAGGTGACTTGCCTAAGAAGTAGGTCAGGGAGAGAGAAGCATGCTTATCTTTATTCTGCATTCCATCTTTGACTGGAGGACTTGCAGAATTTAGCACATTTTTTTAAATCCTCACTTGAGGATTTTTTTTTTTTGCTTTTAGAGAGAGGAAGGGAGAGAGAGAAACATCGATGTGAGAGAGAGATATTGATTAGTTGCTTCCCATATGCACCCTGACCAGGGATCGAACCCCCAACCTTTTGATGGATGGGACAGCGCTCCAAGCAACTGAGCCACCTGGCCAGGGCGAATTGAGCACAATCTTGAACTATAATTGTAAATTTAAAGAGAAGAAACAACTAACTCCTAGTTGGGGGTGCTCCTATTCTCTTATGTCCTTTTAGAGGAGAGGCTTATCTCATCCTTTGTCCCTGAGAACATTCAATTTCATTGTTCTCTTCCTTGTCAAACCAGAATTGTGTTGGCAGAATGTGCGGCTGACTCTTGTTAATGATGATAATAGCAACATTCTCTCCTGCAACGACTTGCTTCTATCAGCGTGCTGCACAGAGGACTGGAAAAACCTGACAGTTGTGGCCCAATTACAGCTTATTTTCAAATTTACAGAGGACTGACCTTCAGGATTACATTAGAGGACTCTCAGTATGAGAGTCTGAAGACTGACCACAGAGCACTTTCACATAATACCAGGCTTTAAAGACATGTTTACCTAAGCATTTCCAAACCAAGAATTCTATTATAAGGATGCCATCAGTTCGTGGGCCTAATGGTGACAAAGTATATAAATACTGACTGTATTTTGAATTCCAGTTACTACACTGAATGGCATTTAAGCTTCAGATGATGGGTTAGAGTAGATGTCCTTTAAGACTTATTTCAGTATTAAGAGTTCTGTGCTTTGTGGTTATTGTATTAACGCCAAAAGGAAAAAGTGGCTGATTTAATATACTTTAAGGTCAGTGGAAATAAAAACAAGATGAAGCTATTTTAGTTTCTATAAATCTTTTATTCTGGATAATTGCTTTGTGGAATAAATAGTCTGTGATTGATACTTTATTTCTTAACAACCTACCTTGACTAGTCTT
The DNA here is from genome assembly GCA_028533065.1 of Trachops cirrhosus. NCBI lineage: Eukaryota > Metazoa > Chordata > Mammalia > Chiroptera > Phyllostomidae > Trachops > Trachops cirrhosus. The sequence continues at coordinate 18,186,147 of CM052549.1, forward strand.
AGTTTTACAGATAAGCTTTTGTTTCCTGTGTGTTAGATTTTTTCTATTCTAATGATAAATAACCTTACTTTGCTTTAAAAAAATTTTTTTAGGTACTGTCCAAGAAGCTGGAACACTGTTAGCCAACAAGAATGTTCGTGTCAACTGTTTGGATGAGGTAAAATTTTTGGAAGTTTAATAAAGTGTTTTATTGCCTGTGAGAATGAACAATATATAAAGTCTAATGAGTCATTTTTCTAGAATTTGAGCCCAAGTTATGCTAACATGTAAACCAAATGTAAGCAGACAGGTTACAAAAGATGAAGCATGTAAAAACATGTTTACTTTTACTAGTAATCAAATAAGTAAAGATGAAACCAAAATTATATCATTTCTTGTGAAATGTGGGAAACACTGAACTTTTATATGCTAATGGATTAGGTGTAAATTGGCATCACATTCTGGAGAAAATTTTGAAATTTGTGTCATTTCTAAATGTATGTACCTTTGATCCAGCAACTCCACTTCTAGGGAAAGTTAACCAAACCTAAACTCAGCTTTGTGGGACTTGTTATCCAAGATGACTCTCTGAGATGATGGCAAGTCTGTTCTGAGCTGTCCGGTATCAGCCACTCTTGTGTGTGGTGGTTTTGCCATAGGGCACGGTTCTAGTGCTGGAAAGTTAACCGCACTTCAGTTTCTCATGCAGAAGGCAAAGTGGTTTTGTTAACCCTTTATCCACCTGTGTGTAGCAGACTTAGTATCAGACAAAATAAAGTATAAAGCAAAAAAATTTAATCGAGACTCTTGCAGATTAAATTAATAATCCACTGAGAACATACTAGTCTTATGACTTTCCTTACAAGCTTGTAAGCCTTGATGTTCACAAAAAAAGATACAATCAAAAGGAAAAATTTGTAACACCACAATACCACCTTTCAGAAACCTACAGATTAAGTAGAAAAAAAGTAATCCAGGAAAGAGAAAATTCAGATAACCTAATTAAGTCTGTGCTGTGTATAGGACAGAAAAAAATAGTACACCTTCTTTTTACATGAAACATTGATTTGGGTGTTATACTATTTTATAGGAAATTTTAGCTAATTTCAGACAGATTCACCAAATGTAATGGAATGCATTGAAAATGAACAAAAAAATCCAAATAATAAATATAGAACTTGGAATTTTTAAAAAAACTCAAAGTAACTCTTGGTTCAAAGAAGAAATACAAGTAGAAAGTGCCTACTATTTAGAACTGAAAATGCATTTATCAAAAAAATATTGATGTGGGAAAAATATACTGTGTTATAAACATGACAAAAACAGTTTCAGACATTGCACAGCAAATGGTGTAATTGGGATGGCTCATTACCTTTTTGGAAAGAAGGTCTCTCATTGGTTGATTCTGAAAACCAATCCTGGTAAACAAGAAATATCAAAGAGAAAACCAAAAAGAAAGAAACAGAAAAACATTTTTTATTTAATGAGAAGAAAAGGAGTATCAGGAAACAGGAAGGCAGTCAGATAAATGGGTTTATGTGATTAACACAGATAACAGTTAAAACATGGCAGACAAAATAAAATGAGGACAGTTTGTAATGTAAGATCCAAGAGCTCTGCACATCCTCTCGACTTGTAAGCATGTTATCACGTTGTAGTGAGAGCTGATTTAATTTTTTTTTAAATTACAGGACAGGTCTGTAGTCTCGGGATTATTCCCTGAGTTAGACAGCCTGTCACTGGAGGACGGGATTGCTGGGTGATGGACTGCTGTCCCGTGGAGTCCTTCCTTTGTTCCCAGACCACACATTAGCTTCTGTACAGATTATATCACCCTTAGGGGCTCTCACCCTACTTCTGCTCTCAGTACATTTTTTGCCTCATTCAAAGGGTAATGACCATGTAGTCCATCCCCACTACCTTAAAGGTGCGTCTGTACAATGAGATTCTGATTACCCAAACCACTCCCAACATTTAAATACCACGTCCTTGTAGGCACACCCAACGAGGAGAGTCTTAAAGTTATAATCTTCTTATCATTTTTCCACTACTACTCTCATTAAGTTGCCTCTGGTACAACCACCTGAAAGGTCCCAGCTTCCCTATAATTCTCACATAAACAGCCCTTTGAGAATATTATGGCTTATGTTCAAAATAATACTCTGGAATCATCAGGAACAATTCCAATTATGTTAGCATGCTAAGATTTAGTAAAGCAAGATTATATGTTTTAGAAAGGTTTTCATCCAAAACAGCTTTGAAATTCCAGCACCTGTCGAACATAATCATGGTTACTGGGAAAATTAACTTGGCAGGGAAATGAACCACTTGTTCGTTTCCCTACCAAACAGTGTTAGGTGCCCAGGACACACAGGGCTGGATGTTTCGTTGAGTGTGCACATCACAGACAGAGCCTGAAAATGCAGCCTAGTGTACATACTGCCACTGTTTCTCCATATTTATACAGTGGGTGTATGATCAAATCGTGTGTGTGATCAAAATATAAAAATAGTTTAGGAGAGGGTTGTTTTAAAAATGATGCCATTATAATGTACATTGCCTGCATCTTGCTTTTCTCATTGGCAGTAATTCATGAACATTTCTCCAACTCAATAGATAGAGATGAATTTAGTCAGTGGTTTTGTGATAATTTGGTTATGGATATACCGTTCTTTATTCCAGTTTTCCTTTGGTAGGCACTGTACTTGTTTTGAGGTTTTTTTCTTTTCTTTTTTTTAAGTGCATGTGTGTGTATTCATTCCTGTGTTTCCCCAGGAACTAAGTGTGTGTGGCAGAGATGAGAGCCCTGGTAATCTGGGTTCTGGTCCCTGCCCTGGCCGTTTGACTGGTTATGTGAGGCTGAGCAAGTCTTCTCTGAGTCTGTTTGCTAATTAAAAAAAAAAGTAGTAAGACCATCTTTTTTCCTTAGCAGTTCATGGAAGATCCAAGTGGGGAAGTGAATATAAAAATACTTTGCCAATTATAAAGATGATTAATTTAATTCATGTTATTTTATGTTTTTGATTTAATTGCAAGAGTTGCTCATAGGTAGGTGAAAAGGCAAATAAGTAAAATTAATACTTTTTTCCTTTCTCTTAAAGAATGGAATGACGCCTCTAATGCACGCTGCATATAAAGGAAAACTCGATATGTGCAAATTACTTTTGCGACATGGAGCTGATGTAAACTGTCATCAACATGAACACGGATACACAGCCCTCATGTTTGCTGCACTTTCTGGTGAAGTTTTAGCATTTATTCTAATATGTTATTGTTATTAGTTACCTACACAAACTTATTATAAGTACATATATACTTTTAAATGAAGTGCATTTTTATTACAGTAATTTTAGTTCAATTCTAAGGTAAAATAACAGTGGGGATTGGTGTTTGAAAAGTTATTATATATGAAATGTTATATAATTAGTTTGGTGATTTTTTTAGTTATTTAAATCAATTGATTCTTTGTATTGACAATATACAATGTGGGGCAAAAGTAGGTTTACAGTTGTGAGTATACTAAACAGTGTTTACTCTTGTGTTATTATTTATTAATGACTTATAATTTTCCATATGAACGACTGTAAGTCTACTTTTTCCCCGCCCTATTTTGTGTGGAGTTGAGGAGCTGGATCAATTATTCTTTCAAGTTGGTTCCTTTGATGTTCTTTATCTTTATACATTGAAGTGACATGAAAACTTCCTTGTTGTTTCGGGGAAGGAAGGGAGAGAAACATCAGTCAGTTGCCTCATGTGCCCCCACAGGGAACTGAACCCACAGCCAGGCATGTGCCCTGACCAGAAATCGAACCCGAGACCTTTTGGTTTGTGGGACAACGCCCAGCCAATTGAGGCACACTGGCCAGGGCCTATTTAGGAATTTACTTGGATTCATGTTGCTTATGATTTGCTGAATAAAGAGTTGGGAAATATTACCTCAAATTAAGTGGAGTTATCTCTAACTATTGTAATCTTTTAAGGAAATGAAGATGTAATATAGTATCATAATTGAAAAGCACTAATTTATATTTTTATAATCCTGGAACAGGAAGGCATTTCTAAGCATGATATAAAATATAGACTTCAAAAAGGAAACATTGCTCAACTTGATTACATATAATTTTAACATTTCTACATACAGAATATACCATATATAGAGGTGAAATACAAATGAAAAACTAAGGAAAATATTTATTACGTATCTTAAAGGGGTCATATTATTGTGTTAAAAGTTCTTATAAATTAATTAGAAACAGCAAATATTGCGGTAGAAAATTAAGTAGAAAATTGAAAAGAACAAAAGAAATACGTCTGGCTAATAAACATAGAAAACACTGTCGCCAATAATCAGAGAAATGCAGATAAGAACAGTAAGTGATTACTTCTTACTTACACATTGGCACAGGTTAGGAAAGACTGATAATACACCCAGCATTGGCACAGGAACCTCTTTGCACTATTTTGGGGCACATACCTCAGCCCATCTCGGCTGGAGGGCGGCCTGGCAGTTTGCATTTAAAATATGCATAACCTTTGATCTTGCACTGTTTTCCAGGAACTGTTCCTAAGGAAGTTGTAGTTCAAATTGCAAAAATTAATGATAAGTGCTGTTCACTGAGTATAGTTTACTCATATAATAGCTAAATATCTGTAATGAGTCCATTAGTGATAGAATGCAAATAGAATAAATGCAAATGGATGGCTAGAGAGAAAAAAAAGTGCAGAAAGGTAGACCGTCACCTGTTAAGAGTTATCCCAGGGCCTGACGGAATGGGTTAGTAGATATTACGTAAGGACATACTCATTTTATCTGTCTTTGTTTTGATATTATTTGTCTTGACTTTGCACTAAGCATTATCATTAGGAGAAATGTATTTTATTCTGTTAAAAAATGATATTTCCACTCAATTGTTATATTACTTGATGTGTTTTACAGAAAATAAGTTTAATTTCTAGTGGGTTCTTACAGCATGTTACTCTTTACTGTAGTTATGATTTATATTTTACAAAAAGTGAAAATATCCATAAGAGGAAAATCTAAAAGTCTGTGGGGACAAAGGGGCACAGATAATTCGATAGGAGGTATTTGAATTGCACATTCCTTAATATTAACAAATATGTTCCCTTTAAAAACCCTAGGTAATAAAGACATCACGTGGGTAATGTTGGAAGCTGGTGCCGAGACCGATGTTGTTAATTCAGTAGGAAGAACAGCAGCTCAGATGGCAGCCTTTGTGGGTGAGTTATTTTATGATAGTTTTACATGAGGTTATAGTCAAACTTTCCTCAGTGTAAAGAATACCACTTTGCGTCTCAAAGAACAAAAACTGTTATGTTTATTTTTTTAAGATGTGTACAGTCCACCACCTTAATGAAATACCCAGACACTTTGGAGAAAAGGAGCGAGCTGTTTTGAATACCTACTTTGTGAGAGACAAAGAATGGTGGGGCTGTTTTAGTTGTGGCCGAATGCTTTGGCTGAGTATATTTTACTGCCCTAAGAGAAGTAGTTAGACCTACTGTTGGAGAACATGAATTGTGGAGTCCGCAGTCCTCGGTTTAATTTCTGGCTATTGCCACTCAAGAGCATCTCAGTTAATGACTCTGACCTTCGGTTTCCTCCTTCTAACGTGTTAACATGGTTATTGAAGGGATTAAATGAGATGATAGGCTTTATAAGTACACTAAATAAATGCCATCAGTTATTGTTATTAATAATAATTATAATAAATTCTTTCATAGGAAGGAGCATTAATAATATAATATACAGCTGCTTCACCATCAACCTCATCAACCACAAATGTTATTGTGTGTGCCCAATGTTTCTTGGTGTGTTAATCCTGTACATAATATAGAGGATTTAGAAGAGAGTACGAGTGAATATTTGATCATTGGTATTTTGGCTGCACTAAATTGGCAGTTAGCAGAGTCCATTGAAAAGCTATAAACATCTGATACGTTGGGAGTGCAGTAAGTGGCCTTGTGGGAACTGATAATTCATTAGACAAGTACTTGACGTTCACAACCTGTATACCAAGCATCACTCTAGGTGCTTTGTTACAGTGGCGAACAAGACAGAGGCTCTTCATGTGCTCGTGGCACTTGAAACTAATAGCAACGATGGACATTGTGAAATAGTATTCTCCAAGGGACTCCAAGGGACTGCTTAAAAGTTCCATAGAAATACATCAGAGAAGGACCTCCTATCCTTACTCCATGGGGGTTTCAAGAAAAATAACATTTAAGCTGGGAATTAGATACGGGTTATTATAACTATATATTTTGTTAAATTTTACTATCAAATTATCTTAAAACTACTACTAGTAGCTGCCTTTGATTATGTCAGTCACTGAGTCACTTTATGACAGCTCTGTGAGAGCAGATATTATTTTAATTCATTTTCAGGCGGATTTGAGAAAGGTATGGCCTTGCTTTGCACACTTCAGAGAAGCGTTTGTGTCCCATAATTATGGGGGTTCCCTGGTTGCCCCCAACATACTTCAAAGATAATTACAAGGGTATCAGTACAGTGAGAAAAGAACACTAAACTGGGAATCTTGCAGTTTGCATTTTAGTTCATGTCTGCCGTTAATTCGTTACAAGCTCATAGGCAGGAAGACCCCTTCACTTTCAGGGGGCTTGGTGTTCAGACCTGTGCCATGAAGCCGGGGACTAAGATGATGTGAGGTTCTGTTTAATCCTGCAGGTTTTCATGACATCCACGATGTTAGAGAGCAGTTAGGTAACTTTCGGCAGATCACAGGGCTGGAAGTGGGGGAGCCTCTCCTTTTGACTGTTAACACAGGGCTCTTTTTCTTAACAGGATTATGTTAATAAAAATCTAAGGTAGAAGTTATTGACAATCCCATCCTAAAATAAGTAATGTTTTCATTGCATTTTAATCTGCTTAGACTAATTTCATAGAAAATTACACCCTTTCATTTGACATTATCTTTTACAATATAGTATACTTTTTAAAATGCACTCCCCTTCTTATCCCCTCAAGCTGAACAGCATATACATGTATCTGCACCCATGTATAAGATTTTTATCTTTTGGACTTCCGGCCAAGATGGAGGCATAGGGAGACACACTGTGCCTCCTTGCACAACCAAGATAGGGACAACAACAATTTAGAAATAGAATAACAACGGGAACTGACAGAAAATTGAACTGTATGGAAGTTGGACAAGTAAGGAGTTAAAATAGACACATTTATCCAGACTGGTAGGAGGGGCGGAGTCAGGAAGCTGGGCGGAGAGGGGTTGTGTGGCACAAAGAGTGTTGGGACCAGGCACACAAGACCACAGTGGGAAGACCCTGGGTGCACAAGCAGCAGCTGGCAGACCCCAGCCAAGGGGAGGCAACTGGCAGACCCAGCGAGGCAGTGATTGTGAAGCAAGGCACTGTGCCCAACCCAGGGTCCCAGCACTGGGAAATAGAGCCTCGGGGCACTGATTGAAAACACCTGTGGGGGTTGAGGCGCAGGGAGAGACTCCCAGCCTCACAGGAGAGGTCATTGGAAAGTCCCACAGGGTACACAAGCCCACCCACACGGGAATCAGCACTAGAAAGGTCCAGTTTGCTTGGAAGGGACTGAAGTCCCATGGAGAGCAGAGCAAGCGCCATTGTTCCCTCTCGGACCCCACCCCCACATACAGCATCACAACCTAGCAACTGGGTTGCCCTGCCCTGGTGAACACCTAAGGCTCTGCTCCTCATACTTAACAGGCTTGACCAGACCAAAAAAGAAAAAAGAGAGAGAGAGAGAGAGAGATGGCTCAAACAGAAGAACAAATGAAAGCTCCAGAACCCATCCTTTTAAGCAACCAAGAGATAGCCAACCTATCCGATGCACAGTTCAAAACACTGGTGATCAGGATGCTCACAGAATTGGTTGATTTTGGTTGCAAATTAGATGAAAAAAATGAAGGCTACAAGTGAAGCCTTCACTTGTGTGAAATGAAGAAAAATACACAGGGAACCAATAGTGATGGAAAGAAAGCTGGGTCTCACATCAATGGAGTGGACCAGAGGGAAGAAAGAACTTATTTGAACAAATAATAAAGGAGAACTTCC
>CM052549.1:18194704-18578229 GCA_028533065.1 Trachops cirrhosus
GAAGAATAAGTAGCAATGAAGGTAGATAGAAAATAGACAGGGGAGGGCAAGAATAGTATGGGAAATGTAGAAGCTAAAGAACTTATGACACATGGACATGAACTAAAGGGGGAGAATGTGGGTGGGAAAGGGTGTGCAGGGTGGAGGAGAATGAAGGGGGGGGTAATGGGACAACTGTAATAGGATAATCAATAAAATATACTTAAAAATAAGTAAATTTAAAAAAGATTTTTATCTTTTAAAAATGTGATCATACGGATATATTCTTTGTAACTTGTTTTCTTTATTCACCAGTATGCTATGGGAGTCCCTCCCATCTTACTGGTATAAATAAATTCAGTTATTTCAATAGTCGCCTAATACTCTGTGATATAGACATACTGCAGTTCACTTAGCTCTCCCCTAGATTTTAGTTTTTTAAGAATCACTTCACTATAAATTATGTAATAAAGATCCTTGATCTTACATTTTTGCATGGTTGTGCATTAATATCTGTAACACATGCTCCACGATGAAAACTGACTGAGACACGGGTGTGTTTTTTTAATTTTAATGTAAGCCTGGATTGCTTTATAAAAGGGCATAGCAGTTCACATGGCCATTAACCTCCTCATTGGAGCTGGGAATTTCACAGTTTCATTTTTGGCTAACGTGATAGTTGAAAAGATGCTACACTGTGAATTTGCTTTTTGATTATTAGTGAAAGTGAGCTCTTGTTGGTCCTTTGTATTTTCTGTGGACGTCTGCTCTTATTTGTTACTCATTTTTCCTTTCTGTTGTCTCACTGCTTTGAGGAACTTTACACAAATTATGGATGCAAACCCTTTGTTTATCAAATGTATCTCAAATGTTTTATGTCACTCTCCTTTTTCTTTTGATTTTACAGGAATTTTTGCCATAGAAAATTTATTAAGTAATCATAGCTTTTCGTTTACCTTCTGTGTTTCTTGTCTTGTTAAAAGAGATCTTCTTGATCATGGGTTCAATAAATATTCTAAATATCCTTCAAATTAAAAAACATTTTTTGTACTTTTAAAATTTATTATTTTAGAGTTCATTTCCCCATGGATATTTAGTTAACTGTGATACCACTTACTAAACCACTCAGTATTGTCCCACTGAATTGAGATATCACTTTTGTGGTGAGTTAAATTGTTTTGTACACTAGTATCTATTTCTGGACCTAGTATTCTCTTCCGAAGATGTTTGTCCCTTTCTGTAGTGATGCCATGTGGTTTGATCTCATTGACTTTGAAGTAAAGCAAGTGCCCTCTCAGTCCTTCCTCTATGAATGCAATCCTCTTTCCCAAATCCTTCTCAGCTCCTGTGAGACTTTTACTAAATGGTGATGTAATTATATACAGAGAACTGTGTGATGTTAAGACTTCCCATCCAAAAACATGATATGCCTTTATGTTTTTTTAACTTGTTTTTGGTCCTTCAATATTTATTGTATTCCTTTGTATCAGTCCTTTCCTTTAAAATTCATATAAATAAAGCTACCTTCTTTAAAAATTTATTTCTAAGTAATTGGTAGTTATTGTCCATATTGGAAGAATTCCCACCACCACCTCCACGCTCTGTCATTTCTAGTTGGTTATGGGTAATAAAGAGAAAGCTATTGATTTCTTTTTTTTTTCTTGTCATTTTAATTAGAGTTTCCTGGGTTTTATAGCTATTCAGTTTTATTTTCTATTTGCATTAGCTTCAGGCTTCAAAGTAACAAGAAATAATAATAGTGATAATTGGTGTGTATTATCTTTTTAACAGGAATATTTTTAGCTTTTCACTTTTTATTATGATATTGCTCTTGGTTTTATCATTGTGTAAACATGCCACTTTGTCTTAATTTTTAGTTCTATTTTTGTCTGCTGTTATGACCATTATTGATTTGTTTTTAGCATTTTGTCATTAATCTCTTTGCCCTTCCCTTTATTTTCAGTTTTTATCATTTCATTTTTATAGTGTAACTACTATTATACCTATATCTATAGGTGGGTGCTGTTTTATAACCCAAAAGATACTCTCTGTTTTAAAAGGTATTCGTTCAGCTTATGCCAATTTCACATAATTACTAATAAACTTGGTGGCACTGTTTCTCTTTTACTTCAGTGTTTTACCCTTTATTTTACCTGGTGGTTGTGGGTGTGTGTGTGTGTTTCCTCCATGTGATTGGCCTGGTCATATTCAAGTGCATTTTATTTCTCCTTTTGTTAACTTGAACAACCAAGAATGCTTTTCCATCGCACTAGTGCGTACTTTCCCATCCCAACACTCCCGTAGTTCCCAGTTACCATCTACCAACAAGAACACAGCTGTACCCCGTGCCCCGCCCCCAAAGCCTTGGACTTGCCCGCTTAACCGTCCCGACAACAGGAAAAGCTTATAACTCATTTATTCTTCACATCTTCTGTTTTGTTTTTTTTAGACAAAAGACCTTTTCTTTCCTCCTCCATCACTACCACTACCTGTGGACTTTGCCAAGAGTTTAGTATTTTTAGTAACGATGTGTTATTAGTGTGTACCGCTTGGTGTATTCTCTCAGTAACCCCCGTGGTCAGTAGTGTAATTCTTCAGCCATGCTGTCCACACTGTTCTGACTGTCTCTGAGGCTGGGGGCTGTTGTTCTCCACTGTCTCCTCTCTCCTTGCTCTGTCTTGAGATCTCCGTTCTCATTTAGGTTTTAGTGACAGGACCTTCTCAGATGGTGTGTAGGTTGTGTATTGTCAGAAACTCATCATAACCAAAACCGTCTTTCTGTCTGGAGAATGAGTCATATTTTGGCTAGTTTCAGGGTTCATGTATCACTCACTGTTCTTTTCTTGCAATCACATGTAGGAGTTAGTCCACAGTTTTCCTAATCTGGGTTTTGCAAATAGAATTTGATTTATTTTTCTTTATAAACTTTTCAGTTCTCATTGTGGAAGCCTTTTCAATTTCAGTTTATCTCTGGAAGTAAAGAAAAAAGCTTTCTAGGCTCTGTCTAGGTATGTATGTATTCTCGTTAATCTTACCCAGGTCTGACTCAGTGAGCCCATTCAGTTTAGAACACTTGAGTCCAAGTGATAGTAATACGGGAGCAAAACGGTGCACTGGTTCTCCCCACTCCCAACATTCATTTTCTGTATTAATAGTCCTGCTTTATTCATATGTATTCAGAATTTATAAGTTAACCAATAAAACTAATAGTTTTGATTATAAAAATTTAAATCTAAATTAAAACTTTATATTTATAATGATAAGCTTTAAATATATCTCTAATATAAAATAGTAGCAGATTAGTTAAAATAAAATAACAAAATAATATAAGCTGATTAATCTAACCTAAAATTAAAGAGATTAATCTTGTGAAAAGTAAAGTAATATTTTTTCCTTCTCACAAAGTTGTAATCTTAAGAAACCTCTAGTTCTGTGACAGTGCTGTTATATAACCAGTACTTTTATGTAAAAAGAAGTTCAACTGCTAACAGGGCTGTTTCTGACTATACTGTTGGGACTGATGAGAAGTAGAGTTACATGCTAATTCTTCATTTTCCTCTCACCCCATCGAATCTTTTTATGGCTATTTTGATATTTTTTAAGGTGCTCTTTTACAACACCTTTCTTTTAGAACCATTTTTATCATTAGATATCATTAGATATTAGATAGAAACTTAGAGAAGTTTCACAGGAATCTGCGAGAAGCCATAATGTAGATTCCTGGCTATGGGAGCAAATGCTTTTCTCAAATTTCATGGGAGTGGAGATTAGTTTACTAATATGAATACTAATTATAATGATAAAAAAGTTCTATAGAATAAATTAAAATTCTGTATAAAGAAAGCCAGATGTGAGTAGGGAATAATGACCGTCATTTATATAGGGGTGGAAGAAGAAACATTTAAATTACAAGTAACCTTTGTAAAATATTTCAGGTAAAAAATTATAAATTGAATACTGCTTTTTTTTGTAATTCATATAATCTTCATACATATTAGGATTCTGTGTCTTTAAAAAGAGATTATTTCTTGACTTCCCAAAGCATGCTGATAAATGTTCCCCAAAACCTTTTACCCTTCTTCCTCCTCTGCTCTCCTTTCTTGAAAATTAAAGATGTTGATGTATGTTTACTTCACAGGAAAACAGAGCAACATAATACAAAAAATTGGAAAATGTCTTACTGTGAATAATAAAATAACAAATTTCCTATTTGTTTTGTTAAAAGGTCAACACGATTGTGTAACTGTCATCAACAATTTCTTTCCTCGAGAGAGACTGGATTATTACACTAAGCCCCAGGGACTGGATAAAGAGCCAAAACTGCCCCCAAAGTTGGCAGGCCCGCTGCACAAAATTATCACCATGACAAATCTTCATCCTGTCAAGGTAGTGTCGTCTTTATTGTATTTGCTTTTTATTTAAATACTGCTTCAGAGTCTAAACTGCTCTTACTACATAGGATCATAATTGTCTCAGGTTGGGTTTTGTAAATGCAGAGCTCGCAGTGGGCTCTCTTGATTGGGTTGATACAGTGAAGGAGTGCTCTCATTTGAAACGTGGAGCAGAGTAAGGCACACAGACTAGAGAAGAAGCAAAGCTAGGCAAAGAGGTGGATTCAGCTGAAGCCTAGCTGCCACTCGATCTCACGGGGAGATCCACACTGTTAATGGCTCCAGAGAGGCAAGGCAGCCAAGCTTTGTATCAGCATTGGCTGAGGCCTGTCCCCAGAGAGAAAGGACAGTGCCAGCTCAGGTGGCTCCCTTTGGATGAGGGCAGTTTCCTGGGGCAGGAGGCGGCTCTGGGCCCATAGCAGCCAACACTCCCGGCAGTGGCGGCCTGTGCCCAGGCCTGGTGAAGAGCATTTGGTTGGGGCGCCAGTAGCATCTGCTCTAAGAATTGTCCTTCTGTGGAATGTTCTGAAATGTAATCATGGACACAGTTTTAAATGTAAGCAGCTATTTGATGACGTTAAGCAATATAGTTTTTCCAGTAAGTAATCAAATCACACAGATTTTCAAACTTTCTAGACCAACCCAGAAGTTTAAATGACTTAACTGGGGAACTTCAAGAGCTGTTCTGAACTATTTTCATAGCTATTTACTTCATATTTTATATGCAGCCTTTTTGTTTGTTTATAAAATAAATTTTAATCAAGCCAAAGGAATATAATTTCTTTAATGAGTCATTACAGAAAACTGCATGTGTACTACAATAATGCTGTCTTTTATCACATTTCAATATCTGTTATAGTCTTCATTCATAATGTATAGATTTGATAGTAATTCAGAGCTATTTGGTGAGCAGGATGGTAAGCTGGGTCAAAAATTGAGATTTTCCCTTAATACAAGGTGTTGTAGTGAAATAGATTTCCTTAGAAGTTTATTAGAAAAAAGAATCTGTGGAGTATATGGAACACCACTAAAATAAGTGGACAATTCTGATAAATTCTTGATGGTTCACATTCATTTGAAAATATAAAGTTCCAACCAAAGTGGGTAGGTTCGAGGGTAGGAGGTGGGGATGGATGGGGTGGGGGTTGTGGTGGGGTGAAAATGGAGACAACTGTACTTGAACAACAATAAAAAATATATAAAGTTCCAAATTGTATGTAATCTTATTACTTTATTGATATATCCCTATGCATATAGTCTTTGAAACTAAAAAAAAACCCCAAATGAACAAAAAAATACTGTACTTTGCCATGTATAATGCACACTTTTTTGCCCAAATTTTTGAGGGAAAAATAAGGCTATGCATTATACATGGGTAGTACTAATTCTCTATCTATATAAATGTTTTTAATTCTTTTATTTATGCTTAATGCATTAAAAGTGTAACTCTAGAAAGCAATAATGATATCTGTATGCAAAATAATAACCTGGAATACAATAATCAGTTTTGTTACTAAATATAAATAAAAATAGAATTAAAAAATTTAAATATTTTTTTCCTGAAAGTGTGGGTCAAAAACGTGGGTGTACATTATTCATAGGAGCACATTATACCCAGCAAATGGTACCTGCCATGTGGCCCTATATCCAAATTAATTTTCTGGGCCATCAAGAGAGAAGATAAACTAGCAGATCTTTCCCATAAAACAGATGAGTAGAGTCTATGCTGTTTTTATTTTTCAAAACTCAAATGTTTTACTTAACATTCTGAAAAAACCACTAGAGGCAAACTTGTGATCCTAAGTGGGCAAGAAAGAAATTCAGCTGTGAATCACATGTTTGTATTTCTAGCGGAGATTATATGGGACTTAGAATTTAACCTTTAGAAAATATTTAGCCTCTTCTGTAGCAGTGATTCTTGTCCTCCCAGCACAGGGGGGAAGACAGGACCCCTGTAAAGAGCAGCAGGTGTGCCTCCGTGGCACCCTTTCGTAGGAGGGCAGACGGGCGAGAAGTCGGGATTCTTCCCAGGGATACGTGTTTCTCCATGCAGAGGATGTGTGTGGTTTCACAAAGCCCTCGTTGTCATCCGTCTAGCCAGAGCATCGCTAGATATTCTGGTTTAGACTGATTTGAAGAAGTTTCCTGCATTTTTCTGTTTCACTGTCTTTTATATCTATATTTCTACTCCTTGAGATTTTAATAATCTGTTATTGCAGTAATTGAGTCTGTAGAGTAACTTTTGATGTTTACATGGAGCCTAGTTTCTCAGGGTTAAATGTCCTAAGAATTATGGTACCTTCAATTATTTTGAGGAAATTAGATTAAGGACATGTTTATACAGGCAATAAATTACAAAGACATACAAACTGAAATAACCTATTATAGTTTTCAGAGCACTTGGTCTCACAAGAGCTGCTATTCTATGGTTATAGTAACTTCCTTTAGGAACAGACCTTCATTTTTGTAGGCATAAATGGTCTACTCACTTGAAAAACTTTCCTTTACTCACAGTTCGATTAAAAGCTGCCCAGTTGCCTTTGAGGTGGACCATTTTCATTACCCCTTTTCAAGCTGGCGTCGGTCTTCCTAGGGAGCATCATAAAAAAAGTAATTAACAGCCATTCCGTAAAGCTAAAGACCTTTAAAAATACACACAGAAATCCTCAATACACAATTCATCTGCTCCTACAGTGCACCTGACACAGCTATGTTTGAGTCAAGGTTAAGTGGCTGCTGTAGCAATAAGAATGTTTGTTCTAAACTGGGACTTGGGGAATTGAGCTGCTGCCCGGAATACAGAAGTTAGAAAGGAGAAAATCACATTCTCACACTCCTGCGTGTGCACGCGCGCACGCGCGCGCACACACACACACACACACACACACACACACACGACAACAGAGGGACTCCAATTGGTCAGGAGGCAGATGTGCGCAAACGATCCCGTTTTTGATTGTCAACATGATCTTTAAGCCCAGAATTGTTGATAATTAAAAAAAAATAAAAATAATAAAAAATAATTTAAAAAAAATAGTCATTTTTTAAAAATAAAAAGAATTCAGAATGCTACTGTATAAATGTATTCTAAGGTAGCTGCTCTCTGGGAGATGAGATACATCTGGCTTTCAGACCTACAGGAATATATTTATTTTTCCTTAATAATTAATAATAAGGATTGTCTTCATAGTATATTACTTTATAATGTTGCAGAGCTTAAAGGAAGGAGAGTAGTTCAAGTATTATCATTTTGTGTGCAGCTATGTAAATGTTTCTGTAAGCTCATGGTTTAGCTCTGTTGATGGAGCATTTTGTTTTGTATGTATTGCTGTATATTATAAAAGAAATAAAGTCTAATGTCTTGACAAACAAAAAGTCATTAATCTGAGTTCTCTTTGAGATTTTTTGAAGATGTTAAATTTATAAAAGATCCTATGCTTTGATTAGAAATGCTGTATACAAAAATATTGAACAAACAGCTTCAAATGATTATAATTGACTGCAGAAATATAAACAGCCAATTAATGAGTCTTCACTACCACAGTTAAATTTTGATATGTTATGGTAGGGAAAGTTGTCAACAAATTTACCACCAGTGATTTTGATTATATTTGGTTCATGAAGTCTAATAATTTATTATTGAGTGCTATATTTTAAGTAAAACTTATATCAATCTAGTAGTCTCAAAAAATAAGTAAAACTCATATTTTAATTTCACAAGAACACTAGTCTACATAAAACTTCCAAGTAGGAGAGTAGGGTTGTGTTTTATGTAAATTAACACTTTTTTTTTTTTTATGCCTAAAGAAAAGGATCTGAGTCACGCACTCTGCTACCTGTGGTTCCCTAACATTTGCATTACTCAGGATGGGTATTTAGCTGTAACACGCTGGTTAACAAACACTGGCTTTCTGCTCTGTGCATACAATCATGCCCAGGGCACGCACATTTTACATTACTGTTATGTCACTGGAATTTTACAGCTGTCCTATGCAGACCTACCGCAGGTAATCTACCCTATAACAAAGCCAGTAAAAAGGAAATATGCCTCACTAGTTTAATTTGTGCATATACGGGAAGTTTGGGACTCATAATGCTTCACATTTAATAGTTCTAATATTCTTCCTTATAAAGCTATTTTTACTTTTCTCTTTGATCTATTTTCATTGCTATGGATAATTAGAACATATTAAGAAAATTTCCACAGAGAAATATAGTTAGTCAGAAAATAATACACCTTTTATTTTTAGACTTATTTCTATAAAATCTCATTTCCTTATAATTAATAAGAATTAATAAGAGTTGTAGTTCTTCTAGCCATGAAATTCTAAAGCTCAGTAATGTTAACTAAAAGTAGTGATTGCTCATTGATTGGATTCTATACATAAAGGGTATGCAAATATGCCATCTTTATCTTTAGTAAAAGTACTTAAAAACTATAAACAGTAGTACTTAAAACTATAGAGATACTAAAACCGTGAGTCTTGAGTAGCCAGCTCAACGCCCTGGTTTAGCTAGATGGCAGATCATCTGATAACTTTGATGTACAGAGTTCCGAGGGAGTCCACAATACAGGGTCCCTCTGTATTCATTTTACAACTCTGACTAAGGCCATTTGCATTCTAACTTGAATTAAGATAGTAATATTTGGTAATTTTTTTAAATCAACTGAAACTACCTACCTAATTTTTATATGGAAAAGTCTCATGGAATTCCTAAGCTCACTAGAATTTCTTCTAGATCGTGATGCTTATAAATGAGAATCCTCTGCTGGCAGAAGAAGCAGCTCTGAATAAATGCTACAAGGTGATGGATTTGATTTGTGAGAAGTGTATGAAGCAAAGAGACATGAATGAAGTATTGGCTGTGAAAATGCATTACATCAGCTGTATCTTTCAGAAATGTATTAACTTCTTAAAAGATGGCGAGAATAAACTGGACACTCTGATCAAAAGGTACTGTTTTTACCATGTCATGTGTAAAATACAGTCAAATGGATAATGTTTTATTATGTGAAGCCTCGTTATAGATTTAAAATATAAGTATTTTAGCAGCGTTGTTACAGTTGGGATCACATTCAGTCTGTAAGAAACAAGAACAATTTTATACTTAGACTGTGGACTGGTTATTTTGTTCTTTACTCTTTGTAATGTTGTTAGCCCCAGTTCCAGGTGAGGAGTGAGGTTTGGAGAGGTTAAAGAGCATGCATAGGTCGTACACCTAGAGAGTGGCCCAAGACCACAAGTGAGGACGGGCATGCTGTGCCACAGGTGGCTGTTCTAGATTCATAATGGCACTCAGTGTGTCCCTATCACTGTACCTGGGACAGCTGTGTGTTACCTTTGTTCTCTGCTTACAGGGGCCCAAATTCTCCTCCAGTTTTACAAAGTGAACCAAGTTGGAAGGGTGTGACTTGTGAGAGTTTTCATTCTTTGTACTGACCTGGTAATAAGTAACTAGCTAATCTGATAACAGATTTATAGACAGTGTTTCGTGTGATTTATGGCAGGGGTCACTTTTATAAGTACCTCCCCAGGCCCTAAACCTGATAACTCCTGGCCTACAGGAGGGAGAATGGCAGTTTGAATTGAATCTAATCATCATGATTTGAAAAGACAATGAAAATCTTAAATAGCCAAGAAGAAACTACTAACAGTTCATGGGAAGGAAATGCTTAGTGATTCAACTCCAGTTACGTTTTTAAAACTACCTTTTAGCTTGTTGAAAGGCCGACCCTCTGACGGCTTTCCGGTGTATCAAGAAAAGCTCATCAGAGAGAGTATCAGGAAATTTCCCTACTGCGAAGCCACCCTCCTGCAGCAGCTGGTGCGCAGCATCGCCCCCGTGGAAATCGTAAGCTCTCAGTCACTCAGTTACCTCTGTCAGGGAGACCTCGTTAGCGGGTTGTGTGCAGTTAAAGACACATTCTCTTTAGCAGTAATTTAATAAAGGGATGACTATTATCTTAGAAAAATTTCAGGAGCAGATGTGGACAGGTCTGCCTGCTAACCCTGTTTCTGTTTATCCATTCCCCTCCTCTTCTTCCATTTATGGGGCTCGTAGTTTAATAAACAGTATTTCCCTATTTTGGATTGTAGATGGTTCCAGTGAAAACTGGCATTTTTAAATACCTGTGTGAACCTGTAAACGTGGGAACACATCTGCTATGTAATACAGATGCACACACGTCCACTTGTAGCTTGTGAAACACCAGCACCAAGTCCCGCCCTAGTAAAGGCAGGCATTGGACGTCTAGGATGAGTTTGGTCTGCGGAGATGTGGAGGGATGAGTTGAGGCTCGTTGTATGTGCTGATAAACAATCTCAAAGTACATTCCAGCTTCTTATATTCCACCTACTGCCTCTGACTATACATTTTCCATTCTTAAAAAGAAATCTATTTGTACTTTGCAGCTATGGGAAGTAAATTTTAACTTTATTTGCTCTTCTTTAAATTACGTAGTGCCCTGTTGTCCTATATTGATTTAAGCAGCATTTCGTAAGACACTCCCTGCCTTCACTATTTTGAATAGTTTTCTGTTCACCTTCTCTATACATCATGCTGATAAATTTCAGTGAAAGACTTTATCAGCCGTTGTCTGTAAGGCCAGAAATTGATCCTGACACTAGTCCTGTCCACGGCTCCCTCCCTTCCTCTGGCAACACCAGCCCTTCTCTGCCATCCCTAGGGTGATGGATCATGCTCAGTGTGAACGTAAGGACTAGGAATGGGCTCCAGGTGATCCTTTATACAGTAAGACTTCACCTGTTCAGAACCATGAAGTACGAAAGACCTGAGCAGACAAGGTGACCTCAGGAAGTTCATGCATTGATTTGTGCATGAGAACTCTCCATGATTTCCCATAGAGATCTTTTACCCCTTCTTAATACGCTTTGCTACTTAGTGTTTAAGCTTTTGGAAAATTAAAGTTAGCAAATTATGGGGTTGGTTTATTAATTATGAATGTGTTGGCTGTACATACCAAACTCCAGCCACCCGTGAATTCAGTAAATAAGGGTTTAATTATTTATTTATTATACTCAGAATCCCCAAAATAGGCAGACCAGAGCTGGCACAATGGCTCAAAAATAAATGGATTAGGGACCCAAACATTCTCCCTCTCAATATTCTTTAGCCATATACATTTTCATACTCATGCGTATGAGCTAACGGTTGCAAGGCATCTGCTGCTCTTCCTCCAAGCTCACCTCGCTGTCCCAGGCAGGCGGAAAGGGAAAGGGCTCTGCAGCTGGGAAGCACAGGCTCTCCCAGACACCCACAGCCTGTGCTGCACGACCACTCTCAGCTGCTCGGGCATCTGGGAAAGTGCGTATTTTTGGCTGGTCTAAACACTGGTGTTCTGAACAAAATTATGCTTCTGTTAGTAAGGAAGTGGGGGAAATGGCTATCAGAGAAACAGCTAGCAATGGCTGCTACGGGGTATTTCCACCATTAACATGTGGTAGTTGACATTCTGCATTCAAGGGGAAAACAGTAGAACTAAATATAGTAGCCCAGAGTACTTTAAAAAAAGTTAAAGCAGATCAGCAGGTCAACAATTCATCATCATAGTCCTGCGTCATAGAATAATGTACTTAGAGTTTATGGAGTGTGATTGTTCATCCTCGTGATCTGAGTCATTGAGAGAAGGTTTATTAATAAAGATAAAGTAGGATTTAATACATTTTAGAAAAATTTCTGTTTAAAAATTTTTGTTCTTTAAGAGTACATATTCTACTTTGTGGAAAACTTTATGTGGAAGGCTTGTGGTTTTGAGTATCCCAGACAGCCGCTGTTTACCTCTTGATGTGATACTACAAGCTCATAAGCCTTGAAGCAGTGCTCCTTTTCCCATAACGTGGCGGTTCTCTGGCTGGCCCTGTCTGACAGTGCTGGTGCCAGGGCCTGCTGCAGAGGGTTTTTTTTTTTTAATTTTTATTTTTTATTTAAAAATATTTTTAGCCTCACCTGAAGATATGTGGATATGTTTATTGATTTTTTTTTTTAGAGAAAGGTTGGGGGAAGGGAAATGTCGATGTGAGAGAGAAACATCAATCTGTTGCCTCCGTATTGACCTGTCTCCCAGGATCAAACCCTGGCGTGCAGGTCAGCGCTCCAGCCAGCTGAGCCAGCTGAGCTGGCTGAGCCACCTGGCCAGGGCTGCTGCGGACGTTTTGATTCCCTCTGCTTAGTGTGGAATTCTGGCTTCTGTCTGTCACAAAGTTCATCAGGAGGTGTGAGGCCTTGCTTTAGCCTTAGATTATACTGTTAACGCTACTTCGCTTTATCACTTCACAGTGTATATTTTAACTTCTGGAAGGCTAGGTAATGTCTCTGATTTTGTAGGATACATTGAATAATACAGTGTCTTGTTTGTTTCTAGGCTGAATGTCTTCCATAGGTGGATCTTTGGTGCCTAAAGAGATTCTTATTTAACAAAGTAGATGACGAGACTTCATAGAGCAAGAGAGAGTTCTTGTCATCCAGTAGGGACGAGAAGATTCATGTGGTTGCTTAGCTGCGTCATCACTTGTTTCTGAAGCAATAGTTCACATTAACAGCTATGCTTCCAGCAAAATAGCCTGTAGTTTTATGTTTGGCTACATCTGTGAGAATGTTAATGTTTTCTCACTCCCACGAACCTTCCCTTTTGAGGGGGAGGTTCGAATGTGTCCCAGTCAATTTTCTGAAAAAATATTTGAACATTAAAGTGTAATTGTTATGAATCTTTGAATATATTGTAATCTGCGGATTTGTGGGCCAGATTATTATGTGATCCAGTACTCTACTGCTGAGGCAGAAAAAAAATTTACATAGATTAGTAAGTATTTAGTGTAACATTAAGTGCCAGTGATTCTCAAACTTTTGGTATGTTTCGGAGTTACCTGTAATAAACAGGTGCACAGACCACCACATCCTTAGAGATTCTAATTTGGGAGGTGGGGATGGCGGACTGCTCTGAGTTGTAAACAAACTCTCTGACACATGCCGTCATTTGAGCACAGCTGCTTCGTTCCTGGTACCACACAGGGGCTTAAATACCCAGTATCTGAGGTTCCATTTCACCGATTTTTTTCACCATTATACTATCTTCATTCCAAAAGAGGATTCTTAGCACTTTAACATGCAAGGGAACCCGGTCATTATATTTGTTTGCAGAAGGAGCATAACAATTTTAAGGAGTGCTTCTTAAAACACTTCTTAAATCTTTTGAATATTTTGTTTGACTACCTTGAGCTTACATAACAGTATAAAACAATGTCGTAAGGAAATCCCACTCAGAGTTCATTGCCCTGCATCAGAAATCTTTGCGGGCTTATGGGATAATCCTAATTGAAAAATACTTTTATTTTAGAAGGTGGCCAACTTTTCCTCTTTGAATATTTGGAGCCACGACTTACCTTCCATATACTTTTTGTAGCAAAAGGTATACTTGAAAAGGTATTTGTCATTTTGTCATAGATAAGTCTGTGTCATCTTTAGCCTTGATGATTTTGTCTCTTGCATGTCTGCTTCTAGACAACATTTTCCCCGGGATGTCATCTCAGTAGTATTTCATGTGATTTTAGAGTGTTTTTTTCCTCTTTGTACTCACTGTAGGGTTCTGATCCCACTGCGTTCTCTGTACTTACTCAAGCCATCACTGGTCAGGTGGGTTTTGTGGATGTGGAATTTTGTACCACCTGTGGAGAAAAGGGAGCAAGTAAAAGATGTTCAGTATGCAAAATGGTAAGAATGAAGTTCTTTGAAGTTCATTAACATCAGGTTTAAATTTCATCCAGTTTGATAATTGAGTTTTAATATTCTGTAAATATAATGGTTGACATTAGTTTTTTTAATAAATTCTAATATATTAGATATAAAGTATTGCATCTAATACTTACAAGTAGTTTGAAAGAGAACTTAAAATAAATGTAGTTCTGTGCCCAGTCTTTTGCCAAACACCCAGGCTGCCCTTACTATTGTGCCAACCACCCCAAATAAATAAGGATGTGAACAAAGGAATGAATATGAGAAAATAAGAGAAAGATCATACATAGGGGACTGAGGCCAGTACAGATATAAGAGCCTAGCATAGGACAATTTATACAGTCTTAAATATTGTGATATTGACTTCAGTCTCTTTATCAGCTCTTCCTTGTAGCACTGTGACTCCCTTCTGATTGTCACCAGTCTTTGAGCTCTCTGGTCTATACCACCTACTTCTGCCAGAATTATCTTCCCAAAGATAATTCTTTATAATAACATTTGCTTGGTGTTTTCCTCACATTCAGATATTGCATACATGTGTGTGTCTGTACATTTGCCTTACTCTATAGGTAATGTTAATTTCCTATTTTTTAAGGTTGCCGTTCTTCAGCATATTCTTCTGTAACCCATTGCATTCTGCTGTAACCTACTTCTCTAGTTTTATCTCCTTTAATTACTTAACATCTCTGAATCTCAGTTTCCATACGTGTGAAATGGGGCTAGAGTTGTGAGGATGAAATGAGACTATCTGTATGGATCAACCATTGCTGCATATAAAAACACTCCAAAATTCAGTATTTGAAATAAGAACCGTTACTGCTCCCATGTCTGTGGTTTACTGGGCTCAGCCAGGGCACTTCGGTTCCGTGCATCTCTCATGCTCCTCAGACCAGCAGGCCTGGCCGAGATTGTTGTCATGGTGATCGCTGAGGCATCAGTCCGCAGGTAGAATCACTTATGAGGACCCTTGAGGTCTAGCCTTGAAACTGCCATGCTATAACTTGTTTCTTTGGCCAAATTTAAAGTCAGTTTTCCTCCCCTTCAGTAAAAGAAGATCGCACGGGAAAGTGTATGCATGCAGGGAAGAATAAGAATTGGGCCCATAATAAAACCAACACCACCATTAGTGTGTAAGGGGCTCCCATAAATGTTTGTCATATAATCCGACAGAAGTCTAAGCTTCATTTACACAAACCTCTTGCTGTCCTTGAACGTGTCATTCACTTCCCCTTTCCTGCATTTTTGTGCAAGGTATTCCCTGCCCTTGGAACGCTTTTCTGAGTTCTTTGCCTACTGACTCCTCCAGCTGGAGTGAGTCACTGCTTCCTGTGTGTTCCCGTTGCTGTTACATCCTCTGCTAGATGTGTGTTTGGCTCCCTGCGTACTGTCCCACCCTCTTCTTTCTCAACCCCAGCTTCACCTGGGACAACTGCTGGCACTCTGCCAATCCTGGCGCATAGTAGGTTCTTAGATAAATCATTCGTTAAGAGTTTTTGGTAGACCATTTATTATATACCCATTATTTTTTAAAGTGTAAGCTAAAAATTTTAATTATAAATTAATACACATACACACATCATGGTTTTAAAATATAGAAAAGTTAACATTTTGACAGCGTAGGTCTTGGTCTAATGTCACAATTTGAAAAATTCTGTAATCACAGCTCTTGAAATGAAAATATAACCGTAATTGCTTTCAGGTAATTTACTGCGATCAAACCTGCCAGAAAACACACTGGTTTGCACATAAGAAAATCTGTAAGAATCTCAAGGACATTTATGAGAAACAACAGTTGGAAGCTGCCAAAGAAAAGAGTGAAGAGGAGAACAGTATGTACAGAAAAACAGAGCTGATGCTGCTTCTTAGTGGGAAGAGGAATGATAGATGCCATTGTTAACACAGGGCCCACAGAAGCAGAGTCTTCTCTGGGGACCAGCGAAGCTTGGGGGTGACTAACGCAAGGATCACACTTATGTGTGATCTCAAACGTGTCCCTATCTTGAATCCCTGTTTGGGGGGGATAAAGTATAGGATATAGTCAACCTAGCCCTTGCTGGAAAACAGAAGACGAAGCTGTGATTTTATTGCACACCCTACTTTCTGGCTGCCCTAGAACTGTGGGGCTCTTAGTGAGCATTTTCTTATATTCTGCACACAAAGGCTTTTAAGGTCTTTGAATAAGGGAATAATTAAATTTCCTCTAATGGCCACCCAAAGACTTTAAGGTTGTAGAGCTTTTGAAATTTCTTAACTAAAACATTTCAGGTGAAATTAGAGCAGATTTGTGAATTCCACAGTATTTTTCCTCTCCCTCCCTCATGAGGTACATGGCTCATTTTGGTCAGAAAGAGTGAGTTGCTTCAGCAGTGATTTGCATATTGGGGAGGGTAAACCACCCCCTCTCCTGTGCCGCACCCCAGAGTATATATCGTACATTCTGTGGAGTGCTTGTAGTTTGAAAAAGTTGCCCAGATGACTTTGATGCTAAGCACTTATGCCCTCAACCCTCAAAGGACCATGTCTCCTTCACCACTTGGTTAAGAAACATTATTAGTGGGATTGGATAATTTCTTCGAAATCAGATCTAATTTGTATAAGTAAACTGTTCGGAAAAGAGGTCAGGCTTTCTGACAGCCATGTTTTCTGGGCAGAACTTGTATCCTGTGTGTCGAGGGCAGTGATTAACAGCTGGTCATGTTCTGTACAAGTCAAGTGAGAGAGAACAGGATTGTTGGTAGAGTGGGTGCTCCCTCCGTTTGTTAAACATCAGCATGTGCCGCACACTATTCTAAGTGTTGTAAACTCCTTTGTCGGCCACAAGTGTAGAATAGGTTTTATTATTCCCCACTTTGCAGGTAAGGAGACAACTCTGTACAGACAATTAACCCACAGACATAAGCTAGTTCAGGGTACCGCTGTGTCTGCATGCTAACTTTGTCAGATCCCAGACCACGGTCCTGGTTTCAAGGCCTGACTGTGGAGCCTGAGCCCTGGGTTCAGATGCCAGTTTTGGTGCTTTACTAGCTGTGATCTTTGAGCAAGTTAGCAAGGCCCTGTCTTCTCAGTGTCCCCATCTGTAAAATAACGATGCTAGAGATAATTTACCTCACATGGTTGTTACGGAGACGAAATGACAATGGAAGGCACTTAGAACAGTGTCTGGCACGTGATAAAAACAAAATGACTTTGTTTTTCTTCTCATTATCAGATGGCAAACTCGATGTCAACTCTAACTGTGTTAATGAAGAGCAGCCAGAGGCCAAAACAGCTGTCTCCCAAGAGGAATGTGACCCTAAAGAGTCTGCGGAAGGGGAGAGAGAATCTCTCCAGTGTGATGCTGGGTCGGTGTGCTCACAGGATACTGCTACAGGGCCACTGGCATCTGAGGAGTAAAAGCCAGGGCACGTGCCAGCGAGGATGGTCCTCATCCCGGCAGTGGCTGGGAAACTCGTGACTGTGTCCTCGTTGCCTTGTGACACCCGCATGGCACTGTGGCAGGACTTCATAGAATAGATGCTTTCCAGCAAAGTTTTGTCTACCATGCCCTGATTTCTGTTCTATAATTGAACAGATATTCCTATGGGAAAAAAATATTTTTCAAAAAACAGGAGAAACATTTGTTTCCTTTCCGAGGCCAGCTTTCCAGAGGGAAAAAGAAATCCCCTTAAAGAAGACACGTGGGCTCTAGGGAACAAAGGGTCAAGTAGAACAGGTGTAGGAAGGAGGAGATTTCAAGAAAGAAAAATGTTGTAGCTACAGACATAGGTATTTAAAATATCATAACTTATGTGTGAATAAAATGCATATAAATAGCATTTGTAGTAGTGAAGGTCTACTTATTAGGATGTCACGGGATGAAGAAAGGCTGTGTGTTTAAGGATCTTTGCCATAGTCCAGCTAATTATAGTTTTGTATAGAAATGATCTCGAGCAGTCTGAACTTCACATACTTCCTGCAGTGATGTTTTATCTACATGCAGTATTCGTACCTTCAGAAGCGCCACATCCCCTAGAAGGAACGAAGGCATTGCCAGAGTTATCTCAGCACGTGCATTAAAAGAAATGCATCACGATGTTTTTGATGAAGTGTGTCTGAGCGCGCCATTTCCACGGTGGTTGTACCAGTTCATGTGCCACGTTGCACTTGAAAGGCTGGCTTTTATCTGCCCGTGTGCTCTTCATGTGACCCTTCCTGTTCACAAACTGATTTGTAGCTGTCATTTACAGAATGTTCTGGCATCAGTTTTCAGAGTGTGCAGTATTTAAACTGTGATAGCTGAAGATAGGATTCTGTTTCATAGTTTTCTTGTGTTGACTGTAAAATAAATTGTGCCTATTAATATAACAAACTCACCTCTTGTTTCGTAGTTTATTGCTGTCAGGGATGGCAAGTATTAAAGAAATTAACAAATTCTAGGAAACGTGGCAAATACTGGGGAACAAAGTAATTATTTTAATATGTACAATCATAAATCAAAATAACTCGATTTCTCACCTCACTTCACTGATCAATTATTCTGTCTTGCTGGCTCTCTTTTGCCTTAAAAGGAGAGAAAAATACTTTTCTCCCAGTCCCAAACACTTACATCTTCTGAACATCCTGTACCATGCTGCTTTGGAAGACTGCGTGTGAGTAAATTTGATGACTGTTTAGGAACGCTCAGGCCGATTTTTGTCTGAACTTGTTGTGACAAGCCTCCCTTCATTCATCAAAGTCCCTCATCTGCACACTGATGTAAACGTTTATTTTTGGGTTGTATACAGTACACTAGCCCTCCCAGGCTGCCCTTGCACAGAAATATGTTTTTTACCTGAGTTCCTTGATTTCTCTCTCTTTTTTTTTGCATTTGTGTTAACATCATTCTATAATATTACCATGGTCCCTGCCTTCGGATACCATGGAGAGTTACTTAAAAAAAAAAAAAGCAAAGGAAATGGGACGATCAAGGGATGGGGCAGTGTAGAGGTGATTTTCCACTTCATTGAAATGAATGTTGATATGAATCGGAACTGTAACACAGCTGTAACTGACATAAATAGGAACTTTTACATTGGACAAAGAGGACTTCATATAAACTGTCAGTATCAAAATCTCCCATGAATGTATTTCAGGGAAAGGGTGGTCGGAAAATGGTGTGTAAGATAAAATGAGGTTGATTCTGGTTATAATTTCTCCCTTTGTCGTAAGTAACTGAAAATAGATGTTTCCATTATAACACCATCAAAGCTGATGGTCTTCCAGTTTTTTTTTTTTTTTACCATGCTGAATTATTTTCAATATGCTATTAGGAACCTCTTCTCAAAAATAGGACCTAAAGGGTTACATAGTCTTACTATTCTAATACATCTTGTACTATTAAAACATCATTTACATAGGTAAAAAGTAAGATCTTAATTTTATAAAAAGCAAATTTCCTCTTCCTTCTAAGAATTATTTCAGTTGATAAACAGGAGATTCTTTTTTCCCCATAGCTTGCTCTAGCATAGTTTCTGTATCCTATAAGGACAAAGTTCTAGTTTTATAACTAGATGAAGGCATCTTTTTAGATGGTGAAAACTTGTCTAGACTCGTACAGGCTGCAAACACAAGGCCTGTGGGGGCCCCCACCGTGTTTTATCTGGCCTGGCACCTTGTTTCTACCCGGTGGCAGCACGGAACTCCTTTCCCTGGTTAAAGAGTAGTTAC
Source organism: Trachops cirrhosus (assembly GCA_028533065.1). Lineage (NCBI taxonomy): Eukaryota > Metazoa > Chordata > Mammalia > Chiroptera > Phyllostomidae > Trachops > Trachops cirrhosus. Next base: position 18,214,510 of record CM052549.1, read on the forward strand.
AGTCCTCAAATTACATTTGGCCCTTTGAAGGCAACGGCGAGGCTGCTGTGGCCCCTGGTGAAAATGAGTTTGACGCCCTGACTGTACTTCAGGTAGGTGCATAATTGGTAAATTCAGGGCAGTGTTGCCAGCTATAGCATTTTTCGGACTCTAAGACGCACTCTCCCACCCTCCCCCCACCACAAATCTGGGAGGAAAATGCAGTGGCAACCCTGCTCCTGGCTCCTGTGACCCCGCGCCACCGCTGCCCCGCCCCCCTCCCCACAGCAAGCCAGGAACGCTACATTCAGACTATAAGACGCACCCCCCCTTTCCTCCCACATTTGGGGGAAAGATATCTTACAGTCGAAAAAAAATATGGTAATTCATACATTCATAAAACTACATAATCACAGGATGATTCCTAATTGGTAAGAATTAAGTGCAGAAAAATTATCAATCCTAGAAGAAACCATCAGAACTGTTGACTAGCAAGATGATACTAAGCCCCAAAGCCACAAATTTAAAAAATAACATTCCTGCTTCTACAAAGATGGGGTAGATGTATTTCTCCCCCTATTTCTCCCACTCAGTAAAACGAGAAACCCTGGAAATTATATGTAAGACAAACGAAAAGGCAGACCTGCTGGAGACCTCACGATCTAGGCAGTGGCATTTGGTTTGTTCCCTGGATTTTCCTTTGCCTCCTATGTCCCAGAAGAAGCCGGCAACATCAAACAGCTACAGATAGAAATAAGCCCTGACAAACCCCTGCCACTCTGCTGTCCTGCCCTGTGGATTTCAGACTCAAGACTGAACCATCAACTGGTGCCTGAATTTCTGGTCTGCCCCAGCCTCCCCTTTGACAAATTTTGGACTTGCCAGCCTCCACAATGGCATGAACCAATGGCATTAGTTCTCTGTGTGCACATCACATACCTGGCTGGTGCTGTTTCTCTGAAGAGCCCTGACAGAGATCAGTGTCCTAGCTTGGGCTGGCATAACAAATTATACAGACTAAGGCGGCCTGTACAGCAAACGTATTTCTCACAGTGGTGCAGGCCGGAAGTCAGACTGGGCGCCGGCACTGCCCGGTTCTTGGTGAGGGCCCTCCTCCTGGTTTGCAGAGGGCTGCCTTGCTGTCTCACCAGGGCGCTAATCCCATTCCTGAGGGGGTCACCCTCATGACCAAAGGTCTTACCCCCAAGTGCCATCTCACTGGGAATTACATTGCAACAAACAAATTTGGGGGTGGGGGTGGTCACAAACATTCAGTCTATGACAACAGGTATAGCCCCTAAGGGGCATCATTGCTGTTGGGATGAGAATAACAGTATTAGCTAAAATATAGTATTAAGCATTTACTTTGACAGAGCCACTCTACCTAATGCTTTACATACATTATCTAACTTAATCCTTGAGGGCCCATAAGATAGCCACAATTACTATGTTAAGGAATAGGAAATTAAAGCCTAGAGAAGCTGACTAACCTGTCCAAGTAATGTGGCCCGCGAGTGGAAGAGCTCCGTCGGGCCTCTCCGACCCCAGATCCCCAGCTGGGAGCCCACCCTGGGAGACCTTTACATCAGCGTTCTCGTTTCCTGGTCACGAAATCTGGTGGGTCCTGGAATAAGTACGCTTTCACGGAAGCCAGCGTCAATGGGTTTCTGTTGTTTAAAACAAAAAATGGAAAGCGCCCTCTCAATGGTGTATCCCATTTTGGTAGAGTTTTAGGTTACATAGTAAGGATTACATCTTCTCTATTTTGTGTTTCTCCCCAAATAGTATTTACTACTGTGTTTTTCAGTCTCACTGAGTAGCCCTTCATTACTGAGTAAAAACGTTCAGTATTGAGTGCAGTTTAAAGCAAATCTTTTCATAAAATGAAACAGTTCCATTGGTTTTCCAAAAGGGAGATTAAGTAAAATTTCCTAGCCATATTTTTGTGGTTGGGATAAATTTTTCAACATTTTCAGTGATTGTAGCCTTAAAAACACCAGACTACACGATCTTTTACTACCCTTGTAGTGACTAACCTGGAGATTACAATATCCCATCCTTATTACAATCCAATTAAAAATTAATACTTTTTATGCAACTCATGGGCAGCTTAAACCTGCTCTCATTTGAATATACATTTCCATGTGAAATGGATTGTTGCTAACCCAGTCCATACGATTGTCTGGTGGGTCTGATATACTTACTCAGCTCATGATAAGTAGCTTTGATCAAACTATTACTTGATGGTCCATTGTCTGGTTCTCAGTTCCAAAATGAATGCAGTAGCATGCCAAGAACTGAACAGTGACTACTTAGTTCTCTGCTGCTGGTGGTGTGTTGTGGCCTTATTCAAAAATCCGATGACTAGATTATGACTCTCAGAGCTTGCCAGAGACTTCACAAGGCAACCTTACTTTCAACAAATATTTCTAGCACCACGGATTATGCTGGCTTACAGTTTTGCTTACCTATTACTGTGTAACCAGTTATCCCCAAAACTTATGAGCTTGAAGCATGAATAAGCATTATCTCATACAGGTTCTGCAGGCCAGAAATACAGGAGCAGCTTAACTGGGTGGTTCTGGCTTGGGTTTTCTCAACAGGGTGCATGAAGCTTTCAGCCAGGGCTGCAGTCGTCTGAGTCTTCAGTTGGGTCTGGAGGATGACCTGCAACTCACAAGGTTGGCAGAAGGCCTCAGTGCCTCACTGGCTTTGGGAAGGAGGCCTCAGTTCCTCACCCCGCGGACCTCTCCAGAGGACTGCTGAAGTGTCCTCACATCATGGCAGCTGGCTTCCTGCAGAGTAAGTGATCCAGGAGAGAGAGCAAGAGAACACTTTGATTCTATGACCTAATCTTGGAAGCCACACAACATCCTTTTCACTTTGATATCTGCCATGCACCCACATCAATACCAAACTCTTCTCTCTCAGCTATAACTAACCTTCTGCCAGGGACCTGAATTTCAGACGCTGGCTGTGTACACCGGCGAAAGTTGATTACAGATTCTCAGTGACAGTCCACTACTCCCTCTAGGGCTTTCATCTCTCCCCTGTTTTGATTTCAGCCCCACTTCTACAGTACAGGGTGGACAAAAGTAGGTTTGCAGTTCTGAGTACACAAAACACAGGGTTTATTCTTGTATTATTATTTACAAATTATTGTTATTTTCCATACAAACTGTAAACCTACTTTTGTCACACCCTGTACGTCTATGTAACAGTGTGATGGTTCTGAGCACCATCAGAGAGGGGGATGTCACCCTGCTTTTTATGAGCTTGTGAACTAGCTCTTTAGCTTAGTTGCAGGAAAGCAGCAATGTGTTTGCATTACCATTACTGTCCAGTTTTGTGTCTCAGTAACAAGCTAATGCTGGAAGCTTTTTTGGCTTCTCTTTCCTCTAGCTATACCCTTCGGGCCAGACTAAGCTCAGATATTGGCCCACACACAAATGACAAATGCCTCGAAAACAGTAGACTAGACTAATAAATTGTGGCATATAGTCATACAATGGGATATTATACAGCAATTAGAACAGGATTACTGCTATTAGCAACAACATGGGTGAACTGAGTAAAAATAACTCAACTTCTATAATTCCATTTATACACCTTTCAAAACAGACATAAGTAATATAGAAATCAGGATAGTGATTACTTTTGAAGTGTGGGTAGTAACAAGTAATGGGACTGGTGACAAGAATGCAGAGACTTTCAGAGTGCGGGTGATGCAGACACCGACCCGCAGTGTCTGCGTCATTATGGATGAAAATGAGACATTCACACGGACTACCGAGTCTGGTGGAGGAAAAGGGACAGCATGGCTTTTCTCTCAAGGGGAGCAAAAGCCTCTGCCTCCGTCATGACAGGCCTTTATTGGGTTTCTCCACCCATTACATGATGGTCCTCATTTACTATGCACAGGTTCGCTTTAGGTGGTTACCTTTTACAGAAAACAAAGGACCCAATGCCACTAATCACATCACAGAAGAGGGATATTTGCAAATGAAAAAGCAAAAGTGGTTGAACTGATTATACTCATCCTTGGAAGGTTTAGCCTGGATTTTAGGAAGTTACTTTGCAGTAAATGTCCTCAATTCAGGGTGAGGGAGTTTTTTAGCAAGAGCAAGACTCAAAGCGGCCTAGGCGCATTGCAGGCCTGATTCCCCACGGGAGAACCTATCCATGGGTGTGGGTCCTGTGCATCTCTGAGTGGGAGCTGGGCCCATGTCACGCAGAATGGTCTCCTACACGCGGGCAACACATTCCGTTTCTTGATCCAGAATGCCAGTTACACGAATGTTCATCGTTTGAAAATGTGTTGAGCTGAGCACTGATCATTTGTGTCCATTTCTATATACATGTTTTACTCAACAAAAACCTAACATAAAATGTAGGAATTATTGCCCTGGCCAGGTGGCTCGGTTCAAGTGTCATCCCATACACTGAGGAATGGGGGTTCATTCCTGGTCAGTGCCCACACGGGAGGAACTGGTCAATGTTTCTCACATTGATGCTTCTCTCTCTCTCCCTGCCCTCCTCTCTATAAAATCAATTTAAAAATGTCCTCAGGTGAAGATTTTTTAAAAAGCAGGAATTATTTTTCATTATTGATGTTTCTATTTATATTTAAATGTTTCAAATAATAAATATACAATACACTAAATCACAGAGAAGTTTAATACACAGCTGAAAACCACTAGGATCCCTAGAAAGGTCAGGGGTTATCTCAGTGTAATTGTGAGCATTTGAGCAGGTTCTGAGCCTTTCTCTTCAAGGTATCTTTCCTCTTGTGTTGGAACCGTGTCCCAGTTCAGAGAGGTAAAAGCCATCACTGATCTCTTCATGGACCTTACAAATACAGCATCTTCTGGGTTGTCAAACACAGTTCTGAAAAAGGGCAATTGCATCAGAAAAAAAATAAATTAGACCAAGTTGTAATTTTAATTTAGATGTAGCAAGGCCATATTTTTCTATGATATTGGTAGTCCAGTACCACTAACAAAATTTGGGCTCTGACAAATGACTTTCAGAAACAGTAATGCTATTTTCATTGTATAGAGTGTTTATTTTGATGATAGAGTTTTTGACCAAATTTGGGATCTGCTATTCCAGTTTAGGTCTCACATATTTATACATTCATGTTTTAGACCAGTGTTAAATGAAATGATTAAAATATTTCTAGATCTCATGTTCACATTAGTATCTTACATATACTTATTTGGAAGTTATTTTCTACATCGTGCTGTGATCTCAAGGCTCATGCTCATATTTTCTGTAAATGTGCTTGGGGATGACATTTTTCAACACTGAATCTAAAAAACATTCCTAAGTTCAAAATTAAAAGAGAGTAATGGTTTTTAAATTCATCAATATTCATGAACTTGAAATGTTTTTCCTAGTTTAATGAAGTATTTGCTTTTGAAAATGTAAATTCCAGTGCATATAAACTGTTAATAATTGCTCTCACTGGGTATATTTACAGGAACAGTAAACAAGAATGACAAAGACCCTCATTTGTGATAGCTAATAACTCTTAATTTTTTAATGCATCAAATCACACTTTTACTTTTTTAGGTTATAATAATATTCAAATTTAAATATGTCAAAATGAATAAATAACATGAACTCATTTATCACAGAAAGACATAGCAATTTTTTTCTATCTATTGAAGAGTTAGTTATTTTTTTAAGTCATTATAGTCTACTTTGGGAAATGGGAATAATTTAGGGGCTCAGTACAATTATGAAATAATTCGATAATAAAAGTAAAGTTAAAATCACTTACTTGTCTACATTATTCGCAAATGCAAAATCTAAAAAAACACATTTCTAAATTAGTATCTTTCAAATGTTTATGTAGCATTTTAAAGCAATGGGACAATGCTGTGAAGGAAATGTCTAGAGCATAGCTTTCTGGTTTTTGAGCATGCATTTAGATGAATAGTTTGATCCATGAAAAAAGTCTTAATCCCAAAGTGAAATTTTCTCTTAGATATAGTATCTTTGGTTTGTCTTAGATTTTGAGTCAGATCTTTAAATACAATACACATCTGAAAACTCTCAGAACAGAATGCTTAATCAATTTAGTTACTGATGGAATCCAAGTGGGAATTTTTATAGTTGAGATACTGAGTCTCCTGTGCAGAAACTGACCTTTTTTTTAAAGACAGGCACATTTACCTATAAATGGAATAATAGACCAAATGAGGAGAAATACATAAAGTAGTTTAAACCATTTGGATTCTTGGCATTAGCTTTAAAGCACTGGAATAAACAAATCCCAGATCACGAGAATCTACATCTTTCCTAGCTTTGGAGCTCAAAGGCTAGTCCTCAAAGCTTGGATTTCTTAAGATATCTTGCAGAGACCATCACTGCTGTGTTTATTCCTCTTCAGAAGTCCTGGTGCCAGACTAGAGAAGGAATGTAGAAGCACCTGTCAGGCCACCAAAGCCCAGAGTGCCAGCTCTTGCTAATCCATAAGCAGCAGGGAGCACACAGCCTCTGCTTTAAGAGAGGAGCTGATGGCATCTTTCCCTTCACAAGTGGCCGACTCAAGTCTCCCACAAATTGGAAAGTTGAAGCAAATTAATTTCCAAAATAAAACTTTTACTTACTAGCAGAGATGGTGTTCAAACCCAGAGGACTCTGATCTCAAAGCTTGTGTTCTTGCCTCTACACTGGTTGTTTTCTAATTGAAATATGCACAGATCTCTTGAAAGGCTTGCTAAAACACAGCTTTCTGGGCTTGGCCCTTGAGTGTCTAATTTAATAGATCTCCTTTGGGGCAAGACCTTGTATTTGTGACAAATTATTAAGTGCGGCTGCTGCTGGTTTGGGGGTCACACTCTGAGGACCACTGCTCATCACTGTGCTCTTCTGCACCCAGAACAAGCCCTCCAGGCATTACTTCTGTTCCATGGGACATACCGGAATAAGGAACAAGTTATATGACATTTTGTGAGACAATCATACAAATTCCACATTATTATACCTGGCCTGGGCTCTTCAGAAAGTCATGGGAACAGTTTGAGAATCTATTCTAAATTAAAAGAGATTAAAGAGCCATAACAGCCAAATGCAATTATGAATCTTGACTGGATTCTGGTTTGAAAAAGTAGCTATGGAAGCCATCTTGGAGTAACTGGGAAAATTTGAGTATGAATTACATATTCAGTAATATAAATGTTATTTTTCTTGGGTGTGATAATGGCACTGTGGCTCTATAGGAGAACATCATTTTTAAATTTACAGGCCAGATTATTTAGGAGTAAAGTTTCATGATGTCTGCTACTGAAATATTAAATAGTTCAGCAATACTTTTGTGTTTTCCAGTTTAAATAAGGCAACATCTCAGTGAAGGGTGGTGAATATGGCAGAATATTATTATCAAATGCACACGGGCATATAGAGGTGTTTAATATTCTTTCAACTTTTTCTATGTCAGAAAAATTTTACAATTAAAAGTTAAAAGTCCTGATTTTGCCCTAATTTTTTATCTCTTGCTCTGTCTTGAATAATAGTTTAGCTGATTATAAAATTCTTGGTTGACTTTTCCTTTTCCTTGGCATTTTAAAGATATTAGATCACTTGTTTTCTGACTTCCATAAATGCAGTTGGAAAGTTTGTTGTGAATCTATAAGTTATTCCTTTGTAGGTAAATTTTATATTTTCTGACTGTTTTAAGACCACGTTGCCTTTGGTGTGGATTTTTGTTGTTATCGGTCTTTTATGTCTTTGGATTAATTTTGTCTGGTGACAAAAGGGTTTATATCATTTACCAAATTTTGAAAATTCCCAGCTGTTACTACTTCAAACATCACCTGCTGCCCAATTTCTCTATTTTTTTCCCTTCAGGATTAATAAACTTGCACTGACCTTATTGTTCTAATATCTCCTTATCTCAATAACTAATTAACATTTTCTGTATCTTCCTTTCCCTACTTTGCATTCTGGGTAATTTCTTCAAAAGTATTTTCCAATTTAATATTCTTCCTTTCATTTCCAGAAAATCTGTTCTAGGATATATTTTCATTTTCAAATGTATGCTTGCAAAGTGTGACAAGGAAAAGGCTTTTGTCTTGGTATCTTTTTAAATCCCTCTTTGTGATGCCTGATGGTGCAGTAGCCACCTTACAGCCATAAAACGCATTGAGAACAGTGGCACAAAAGAGACTGCACTCTTCAACGGTAATGACGTCAACGAACTTTACACTAGTCCTGGAACCCTACCTTTGTACTTCTTTCCTATGTGAGAAACATAAACCTCTATTTCTGTAAGCCACTGAGGTTGGATTTCTATGTCATAAAAGAAATTAATTTCAATTAATGAGATGTGATATGTTCAACTTATACTTGCATATAATGACAAATATGTTAACAGTGCTTATTTCTGGGTGGGGAAATTGTAAACGATCTTTATTTCTTCTGAATATGTTTTCCATATTATCAAAAACTTATAGTCTTAATTGGTGAAATTGTCCAGTGATGGTATAATTACAACTGTAGCTTACTTACTGATCCCTTTACACTGCGCTAGATACTGGGGTAAGGGCTTCAATGTAATATCTCATTATTATCAATTACCTCATTTAATTTAATATATGTAAATAAAGATGAGAATTGCATATCACTTTAATTTGACTAATAAAACTAGAGGATATTTATTTCACTATATAGGTATTTAGCTTATTATAAATTGCAGTTGTTATTATTAAATTAACCCAAAATTTGAGAAATTGTAATTTCATTTTTTTCTCTTTTCAAAATACCTGAAGGTACTCTCTGGGCTGGTTTTTGCTTAAATGGTGATTTAGGATCCCACGAGGCATCTATTTTTCGTCTGAATGCTATTGATTGAACAATATGAGCCTTTTTATGGTTAAAAATGGTAATCATTGATCTTCTTTCCTTTTCTGTAACTTCTGATAAATCAAAAAGTAATGTTATTACATAGCATTATAAAAAGATATGCAGAGTAATTCAAAAGAGAATTGAACATCTTAAAAAATATACTTATCTGATTTATGGTATATGTGAACATCCTGTCCAAAGTAATTTGTGAAGGACTATCAGAGTTATTCCTATAATCTTACAAGTGCCCAGTATGTGCCCCTCAGGTCACAGGCACGAGACATCCTAATGTCTCCCAGTCCCTTTCTAACACATCACCATGGGTGACCAACTCACAACTATGATACACCCCTCACGCCCTCAAGGCTGTGAGGAAGAGGTGGCATAAACCACCTTGATATACCCTTATTAAGGAGGCATGATGATATATTATTAGGCATAATATATTAGAGGCATAATTATTAAAAATGTTCAAACCTAGATATAGAAAGGTAAGTAGATAGATGGATAATAAAACAGATGTCAACAATGTAAAATACAACGCATTGTTTTTGCAGCTTACATAAATCAGACATACTAGTTTACCTACAATGTCTAAGGATATATATATTCATAAAAAAGTTATCACTGACTATACATCTTTTAATGTATATTTACATAATTTCAAAGACTATGCTTCTTAGAACTTAAATAGACCTTAAGAGATTTAGTCCAATTCTCACATTTTTGAAGTAAGAAACTAAGGCACCGGGGGTAAATGATTTTGGCATTCATCACATTAGTGTCTAAATCAGAAGCTGGAGACTGTCTCCCACACAATTAGATAACCTTTCAAGACAGTGGTCAAGAGGCACACGTCCTAAAGTAGGGCAAATTTCAGAGAGCAAACATTTCAATAACAATTTTAAAACTTTCATTTATACAAAAATTATTTTCAAAGATATTGAGCCCTTTTAAACCACTGAATTAAAAGACTGCCTCTCAAATATTTCTCTGCAAGAAAAAGTGTCCTTACGGATTCGGTCAAGCAACTCCACTCCCGGAAGATGGTAGATTATATACAAACGATAGAGGTTGTTATATTGGCAAAAAGGGTTTTGGTAGAGACCTGCAAAGAAAGAATCCAAACGAAGAGGTCAGATGTCAAAATTAGTTTTATTTATCACTCGATAAAACATGGAAAACTGCAGGATTAATGGGGAACGTGAGGACAGGGAAAGCTCTGCTTCACAGATGAAACCAGCAACCTCAGCAAGCCCGTACTTACTCAGAGCAGCACTCACTCTTCTTGCCTGTCCAATTCATTCATTCAGCCAATATGTTAAGTGCTTACAGTCTACTAGGAACTGTGCTACATGCTAGCGACATATCATTGACCAAAATCTGCCACAAATGAGTAAAATCTAACACGTCCGTAAGTTAATTAGCAAGGAAGAATAGATATCAGCTCTGGGGGGATGGGTCGTGATGCTACTCTTTATCAAAGTACGTGTCCATTTGGTTCTCTTCTCCCGGTCTCGAAGGTCGCAAGATGTCTGTGTAGAGATGGGTAGAGAGGTGATGCGCTGTCCTAATACAGATTTCCTTCTCCATTTCGTACCACTGCACCTAGTTCAGAATGTGTAAATGGCAACAGCATCTTCAGAACTCAGCAGGAACAGAGCACGCGCAGGAATGGATGTGGCGTCTTCCCTACCTGTGGCCTGGTGCATAAGGCTCAGATTTTCTGTGCACAGGTGCTGGGATACCTAAGGCACCACGCTGGCTAACACAGTGGCTGGAGGGGAGAGGCATGAGGGTGTAGAAGAGGTCCTGACACTTCTGGCGTCATATCCCTTAAGCATCAGCACGTGAGACATTTTTTAGTCTTCAACTAGAAGTTGTGAGGGTTTTATTTTCATGGAAAAGGTACATTATTTTTTCCAGTATTCTTTAGGTAGTATTAAATAGGGTTTTGTTTTTTCAATACAATCTGAAATAAAACTTTTATGATTTCCAGTTGGATATCTTTAGCTATTGGAATTGGCCTACACACAATTTCTTGAAAATACTTCTGGAAAATACATCTGGTGAGGACCACTAGATGGCAGTAGCAGAAAGAGCTCCAGCTATTGTACAACTACATTACTCTTGCAACAATGAGGCTCTCTCATGCACATGTCAAATTTAACAGTACTGCTGTAACATTTGACAATTTATAAAATACAAATAGGCTTGATAAAATCAGGAAAATATTAAGCATTAGAAGCCACCCAAAAACTGATTAACATTTATAAAAAACAGTTTGCAACCTAGAGATGGAGAACATGCTTGAAACAACAACTATTTAGGTAAAAACTGAAAAAGTTAATCATCTGGTTGTTTTCTCCATAGTTAATAAAATGTTCTAATATTCCTTTTATAAACACAAACTTTTCTGGCTAATAAAATCGTTATATGTAGCTATTCTTTGTGGAAAACATGAGTTTTGGAGGGATTTAAAGCAGGCAATGGGAGATGTCTGGTGCATCATAAACAAACGTTTTGACTGAGGAAAGGGATAAAAGAAAACGTAGAGCCAGGAGCAACAAAAAAAGCTACAAGGAAGAAAATATGTATGCATTTGGGGTTAATGAGAGGAAAAATGAAATGAATAGTTTTCAAGATTTCTTAAGTGAGGGCAAAGCTGGTTTGAATTTTAATCTTAAAAGAGGAGGCATCTGAAATGGTAAATAATTGTGACTACAGGACAGGGAATAGAAGGATGTATATTAAACCAGTAGTAAGGACAGATTTAAAAAGATCCACAGGGATCATGCATTGTAGTTTGAGCCAGAGAGAGAAGAGAAAAGGACAACCTTCAAGGATATAAAAGAAAAACACAATTGTTTTTAATGACAGTTTGGGAGGGAGAAAAAGTTCTTTCATGCCAAAGTCTGCTCTGGCTCCTATCTTGGAGAATCATAGCTGAAACCTCACAACCCTATCATTATTCATTACAGTAGGTGAGACCAGAGTCTGCCTTTGCATACAATGTTAATGGAAAATGTGCCAACAGCTTTCAGTGACATTTCTCGGCACGCCCTTCACAGTCTCTTCCCTCTCAGAACATCAGCATTTCATTTCTTTTCTTGGCTTTTTCTACTAGTTTTTAGTTAAGTAATGTCTTTTGTAAGTAAAAAATAAAGCCTAGCTTCAGATTTGGGTTTACTGCTATTACATTAGTTATTAAGAAGATGTCTCAATACTAAAAACCCGTTGTGCTTATTATGGTTCAACATTCATCTCATTGTAAAGTAAAATCTAAGTGACAGCAAGTCTGAAAACTGTTCCTACCCCCCTGCCTAAATTAACTTAAAAACAATTAAATAATTTGAAAGGCATTTAATCTTTATTATTCTTCACTTTTTCCTTAGCTCTTAAATTTTAGAAGGAAGCAGCCCAGCCAAGATGGAAGTGTAGGTAGATACACTTTGCCTTTTTGCACAACCAAAAGAAAGACAACCACACATTTAAAAAGAAAAAACAACCAGAACTGCCATAAAATCAAACTGTATGGAAGTCCAACAACCAAAGAGTTAAAGAAGAAACATTCATCCAGACCTGTAGGAGGGGCAAAGATGGGCAGCTGGGGTGAGGAGGACTCAAGGCAAGGTGGCACCTGGGGGACTGTGCAAGCGAGGCAGCTGCTGGCGGACCCACATGTGCATGTGGGTAAACCAGGAGGAACAACTGGGGAGTAAGACAGACCACGCAATCCAGGGTTCCAGTGTGGGAAATAAGGCCTTAAAACCTCTGGCTGTAAAAATCTGTGGGGGTTGTGGCAGGAGGAGAAACTCCCAGTCTCACAGGAGAGTTTGTTGGAGAGACCCAAGGGGTCCTAGAACATACACAAATCCACCCACCCAGGATCAGCACCAGAAAGGGCCAAATTTGTTTGTGGGTAGGGGGGAAGTGACTAAAAGTGGCAGAGAGCCAAGGAAGAGACATTGTTCCCTCTCTGACCACTCCCCCACATACACTGCCACAATGCAGCCATGTGGGTTGCCCCACCCTGGTGAATACTTAAGACTCTGCCCCTTACTGTGTAACAGGTGCACCGAGACAAAAAAATATGGCTCCAAAATAGATCAAAGCTCAAAAAATAGAACTAAGCAATGAAGAAATAGCCAACCTATCAGATGCAGAGTTCAAAACACTGGTAGTCAGGATGCTCACAGAATTGGTTGAGTATGGTTGCAAAATAGAGGAAGAAGTAAAGGCTATGCAAAGTGAAATAAAGGAAAATGTACAGGGAACCATCAGTGATGGGAAGGAAATGGGGATTCAAATCAACAATTTGGACCAGAAGGAAGAAATAAACATTCAACCAGAACAGAATGAAGAAACAAGAATTCCAAAAAAATCAGGAGAGCCTTGGGAACCTCTAGGACATCTTTAAAATGTTTCAACATACTAATCATAGGAGTGCCAGAAGGAGAAGAGGAAGAGCAAGAAATTGAAAACTTAGTTGAAAAAATAATGAAGGAAAACTTCCCCAACCTAGCAAAGGAAATAGACTTCCAGGAAGTACAGGAAGCTCAGAGAGTCCCAAAGAAGTTGGACCCAAGGAAACACACACCAAAACACATCCTAATTATATTACCCAAGATTAAATATAAGGAGAGAATCCTAGAAGCAGCAAGAGATAAGGAGACAGTCACCTACAAAGGAGTTCCCATCAGACTGTCAGCTGATTTCTCAAAAGAGACCTTACAGGCAAGAAGGGGCTGGAAGGAAGATATTCAAAGTCATGGAAGGCAAAGACCTACATCCAAGATTGCTCTACCCAGCAAAGTTTTCATTTAGAATAGAAGGGCAGATAAAGTGCTTCCCAGATAAGGTCAAGTTAAAGGAGTTCATCATCACCAAGCCCTTATTATATGAAATGTTAAAGGGACTTATCCAAGAAAAAGATAAAAAATATGAACAAATGACAATAAACTCACAATTAACAACTGAACCTAAAAAAACAAAAGCAAAAACAAACTAAAATCCTGTTCTAACAGGAACAGAATCACAGAAATGAAGATCACATGGAAGGTTATCAGTAGGGAGGGGGAGAGAACAGAATGGGGGAAAAGCTACAGGGAATAAGGAGCATAAATGGTGGGTACAAAATAGACAGGGGGAGGTTAAGGAAATGTAGAAGCCAAAGAACTTATATTTAGACCCATGGACATGAACCCATGGGGGGAATGCTAGGGAAAGGGAGAGTGCAGGGCAGAGGTGGGTAAAGGAGAGGAAAAAATGGGACAACTGTAATAGCATAACCAATAAAATATACTTAAAAAAAGAAAAAAAATTAGAAGGAAGCAATCTTATTTTTAACTCTCTTTTTTTCTCCTATACTATTAAGCATTTTACATTTTAGATTTATGAGTTTTGGATTGAGGCTACTAAAATTACCATAAATTAAGTTTTTAAGATATGAAACCGGTTTCCTGTGTCTGAAAGTTCTGAAAGCCTTCCATGATGTATGGGGTACATTCCTTTAGAAACCATGAAGCGCAACTGCTTACACTTTCACTTTTAATAGGTTAATACTATTTAATCCACCTTCCCTCTAGGCTACTTACAGAGTACACCTCAGTGGCGCCAGCACTGTCTTGCTTATCTTAATTTGGGATTCTGAGTCTAAGCAATTTACATCCACCAAATAATATATCAAAATGTCTCTACTACCTTACTGCACACGCCTGAGTAACATGAGTCACATGTGTGAATCTACTTAGTATTGAAACAGAAGAGAAAAAATTACAGTCATCTAAATTGGCACCAGTCATCTAAATTGGCTTCAATTAATTTGTTTAAACTTTTAGAGCAACATTTAGAGTCATAATTTAAATGGACCTGAATGGTTTTAAGACCACCATTGAAGAAAGTTGATGTAATTAATAATGGGCCAATATATCCATTTTGATACATGGAAAAATGATATAGAGAAGCTACAAGCAGTTATATTCTATGCCTATCTGTACAGAACAGCCTGTGGAAGGAAGTGAGGATGTCCATGGTCAGACATTAAGATTTTAAGGTTCTGGTTCAAGGTTACTTCATAAGGTCAGCACCTCCAGAGATCTCACTATCTTATTTTAATCAAATTTTGTGGGCCACTGCATACCACTAAAGCAGGGCATGAACAGAGAAGAGGGGTCAGAATGTTCTCTTCTTCAGAACAGCAGTGAAAGGCCCAGCTGGCTCTTTTGATTGGGGGATTGTTCTGTTTTGTGGTCCCACCTTGAGGGACATTTCAGGTAAAGAGGCCCAAATGAAGAGACCACTGAGATCGGGGTCCCACCCTGATCTCTCAGCATCCCCCTTTACTCCTTGGCTGCTTGCCTTCAGCAGTGGACTACAGGCCAATGAGGAACGGTAGAAATGTTTAACAGCAGAACCTGTAGAAAACGGAGACCCTCTATTGAAAAGGGCACCCACCGTCTCCGATGGTAATCATTATAGCTCTGCTCAGAAGCAAGTCTTAACAATTATGGAATGTAGGAGTCTAAGTATACTTTCCAATAGTAAAGCTAATGAAACAAAATTTGAAATGTGGAGACCAGCAGTTTAGAAGCAGGAAAGTGTTAAGTATTTTGTTGCTGTTGGTGGTGCTTTCTCCCCTCTGTGCTGGGAAAAAAGGCAGGGGGCAGAAGGTTAGTGAATGTCATCGGCCAGGAAGCACGTGTTTGACAAGTGTAGATCCTGACAGAGAAAGAGTTTGGAGATGTGAAGGCAAGAGGAAAATGGAGCTGGAGAAGGAGGACGTGGAAAGGTAGGCCGCCAGGAGAGAAGAGGGGGGCCCTCCTGACTCAGCCTGGGAATCAGGAATTCCAGTTTCCAGAAGCTCACACTCTGTGGCTGTATTAGGCCTCCCTGAAGCTCCCAGGCATGTCTCCTGGGCAATTTCTTGGCAGCTCTCCGCATACACGCCGGGCCAGTGGAGGGTGCATGCTGAAGTGGGTTAGAGGTTTACCTCCAGGCAATTTTCTCACCCTCTGAAGAACTTGCAATTGAAGTGGAATAGTAATAACACTTCAGCATTGTATATGGTTTTACAACTTGAACAGACAAACACTTTAACATTTTAAAATGCATGAATTTCTCATTTTAGTTAATGAGCAGAATCTAATGTGTGATTGCAAATGAGGCTCAGAGGAACCCATTTGTATTTGCTATACTGCACAAATGCGATTAGTAGTTTAGTAAATGCAAACATCTTTCCATAGTATTTATTTATTTATATTGTTCGATTACAGTTGTCCCAATTTCCCCCTGTTGCTCTCCTCTGCCCCACCCACCCTCCCTCAGTCAGTCCCCACCCTGTTGTCTGTTACCATGGGTCCTTTATGCATGTTCCTTGACTAGGCCCTTCTCCTTCTTTCCCCTGTTTTCCCTCTCCTCCCTCCTCTCTGGTCACTGTCAGTTTGTTCCTTCACACTGGTGAGAATGGCCATCATTAACAAATCAACAAACAACGAGTGCTGAAGAGGTTGTGGAGAAAAACGGACCCTAGTGCACTGTTGGTGGGAATGCAGACTGGTGCAGCCACTGTGGAAAACAGTATGGAATTTCCTCAGAAAACTAAAGATGAAACTGCCTTTTGATCCAATGATGCCACTGCTGGGGTTATACCCTAAGAATTCTGAAACACCAATTCAAAAGAACCTATGCATCCCAATGTTCATAGCAGCACAATTTACAATAGCCAAGTGCGAGAAGCAACCTAAGTGCCCATCAGTAAATGAATGGATCTAAAAACTATGGTACATTTACACAATGGAATACTATGCAGCAGAGAGAAAGAAGGAGCTCCTACCCTTTGCCACAGCATGGATGGGACTGGAGGGTATTATGCTAAGTGAAATAAGCCAGGGGGTGAGGGACAAATACCATTTGATCTCACCTTTAACTGGAACATAATCAACAAAAGGAAAAAAGCAAACAAAATATAACCAGAGACATTGAAATTAAGAACAATCTAACAATAGCCAGAGGGGAGGGAGAAGGGGACAGTGGGGAGAAGGGTTTTCAGGAACTACTGTAAAGGACACATGGGCAAAACCAAGGGCGAGGGTGAAAGCAAACGAGGGAGGTGGGTTTGGCTGGGATGTGGGGGAGTGGTGGGGGGTAATGCAGACAAGTGTAATTGAACAACAATAAAGTAATTTAAAAAATTACATAGATATAACAGATTAACATTGAAAATATATGAAAACTATAATCACTATCAATGTATTGATCTGATTAGAACCTCCACCATCAACACCAGTTTACACATATAAAAACACTGTCTCAGGCAATTCTGAGAATGAATACAAAATGAGTAGGAAAAAAATTCCACTTTATGACATTATATGAAGAAGTTTCCAAACTCTACTGATAACCCACTCATTGATCTAAGTATCTTTTCCCTTAGCATACCTAGAGCCATTTGTCCTGCACTGAGGCCGTGTATGAGTTTATTCACCCTTCAACACTATAAGCTCAGTGAGAGTAGGAAGCGTGCATTATTTATTTTTGTAATCTATCTCATACTTTCTTCCAATACTGAGGCCAGTTCTTTGTTGGGTGTGGTTCAGTATTCATGAATAAAGTTTGTAGTTCATCCAGTTAAAAACATAAATAAAGTTTACTATTTTTTGGTGTCAGCTTCATTATTATAATCCACATACCACAGGATTCATCCACTTCAAGTGTACAATTCATGGTTTTTAGCACACTCGCAGAGCTGGACAACCATCACTGCAGTCAATTTTATAGTATTTTCATCACACTGAGAAGCAACCCTTGTTCAGCTGTACTCCCCAGTCCCTCGTCCTCCTAGCTCTGGGATAAGACGGATCTACTTAACGCAGTTACCTCTCAGCATTGCTCTCTTGAGAGATGTGCCTGTTCTGGATGTGTCATATGAATGGAATCATATCACAGGTGCCGAAACTTACTTCTGAGGTTAAACTAAAACCACAGATTTAAACATATAAATCAATCATCTTTGTCACTTTTGTCATTTTCATTTGGCGTGTTATATCAGTCCACAAAATTTTTTCTACCTGTTGTTCTTTTCAAAAGGAATCGATCTAGTCTGGTTTTCAGAAATATCTAAGTATTTTAGTTATTGATCTACTTTAACTTTAAAAAATAAAGCCCTGCATTTTACTGTTTTAACCTATGGCCATGTGAAAGTATAATGAATACTTAGGGTCCTCAGATTCAGCATCCCCTTTAACTCCTTCACGGTTGTGTCGATGTTCGTTAACTCATTGTGGTGGAGCAGCAGGATATGCAACGAAGGCAAACAGTGCAGGCCTAAGGAAAGTTTTCACAAGATTTTAAACATTTTTTAATGCTGATTAAGCACACTAACTAAACAAAAGCAAAGAATACATTATAGCTGGTGAAAGAAAGAATTATCAATAATATTGTGAATTATCATTAAGAATAGAAGAAAGCATAAGAATTCAATTAGTTGAGTATAATGTGGGAATATAGAGTCAATTTCTTTTCAGTTTATTGTTTTACGGGTTTTTTCCTGTAGCAATGATTTTTTGTTTGATTTTAGAAGCGTTACTTTATTCATTCTTTTTTGGTTTGTTCTGTTTTGCCAATCTTACTTAGACTTATAATGCCAATTAAAGGGAACAATTACTCATTGAATTCAATACCTCCCCTCAAATTGCTCAACTGAATATTTTCTTTCACAGTACAAAGCCAAATATTAATACCATTTTTGTTGATTCTAAATTGAAAATTTTCCCACATTTTTAACATAAGTGAAAGTGGGTTGTGTGTTTGTAATAGCCACATTGCAGTTTAACCAGCAGAAATTTCTTTCTTCGTGGTACATAAAATTATGGTAGATCTTAAAATTATGACACTTTGATCCTATGATACATAATATTAAAGAAAAATGTTTTGTGTTATACCTCTTCATATTTCATGATCATAGTGTATCATGTACTTTTACACATGGTTTGAAATTGTCAGTTTAGAGATTTTTGCATATGTAAAATTAATTCTCCCCCTCCTTCTCCCCACTGATAATCCTTCCTGTGATCTCCTCTTCTCTGATTCTGTTCCTGTTCTAGTTGTTTGCTTAGTTTGTTTTTGCTTTTGTTTTAGGGTCAGTTGTTGATAGTTGTGAGTTTGTTGTCATTTTACTGTTCATATTTTTGATCATCTTTTTCTTAGATAAGTCCCTTTAACATTTCATATAATAAGGGCTTGGTGATTATGGGCTCCTTTGATTCATTTATATTTGAATATCATGACACAAGATGAGATTGCATTAAAACTGTATTAAAAGCACATTTCTTAAAATGAAATGTATATAAGAACATTAAAAAAATAATAGATTCCATCACATATTTTCAACAGAGATGTTAAAACAAATTTTTGCATGTCATTATTAATTACATAGTTAACTGTTAATACTTAATTGAAAATTCAATCAACAGGAAAAATTTAGACATACCTTCTATTTCAATTATTGCGTTGTTGTTTAGATACAGTTCTGTTAGACAATAGTTTCCAGTTAGAAATGTTATTTCATGTAGCTGAAAATGAGAGTGGGAGAATAATTTGCTTTCTACAATAATTACATATACATACCTATGTAAATTTTACCTATGTAAAATTGTAGTAAGACCAGAAGAGTTTGATGTTTGCTTTCATTTTTAATTATTTGTAAACGTTTGGTCCAGGCTATGAATTTATATCTGGACTGTCTTTGAGGACAGTGTGGTAAAAAGGATGTTTCTAGCTAACTTGATGTAAACTCATCTTACCACATGGCGACCAAACTCCCTTGCGTGGTTTACCAAGCGTCAGTAAAAGGGCCTTCACCTTTTGCTCTAACATTTCACACATCTGACTTCCACATATCAACTCATTCACCATCACTATTATTAATCAAGCATTTAGTACTCTCTCTCTCTAGAAATATATGCTCAAGATTATAAATTAGTGTTGTGTTTATTAAAGCTTATCATGGGAACTATTATTAACAGTTGAATGGAACTGGTGTGGCCTTTGTGGGACTGATCCAGACAGAAGGACACCAACCTATCTGATTTAGTGAGGATTTATTGGCATTTTACTATGTCCTCCCATATCTCAAAAAGACTTTTTTTGGAAAAGTTTTAAAATGAACTTTCTTTACTTTCTTAAGTGTTTACGCCATTTACAAATTATGAAGCTGCAAAGGCACGTGTGCTGCTCGTTTCATCACTTCGCAAGTCCATCCGCCTCACGTGGCACCAGCACCCGTGCAGGAGGGACACCGGAAGCGTCCCCGTAGCTCCATGAAGTCGTGAAAGGAACCCTGCTCCCCCAGCCAGGAGAAACCATTCAGGGCAACGAGGAGTGGTTCCCTGTTGACTTCCGAATGCTTTCTATTTTTCCTACCAGCCTCCTGACAGCACTCACTACCTTCCGTCCTCCTTACCGCTCTCCGATCTAAATGCAGCTGCACCTAGACATACCAGACGGCAGAGGAGTCAGTGGAAGCTGCACAAACCTCCTCCCAGGACCAAACTGGAATTATAACTAAATTGTAGAGAAATCATCCTGAATAACCAACTGAACGTTAGCTGGAGAGAAGCCTTACAACCAAGGGCAGACAGAAGAAACCATTTCACCACAGTATGACTGGTAGGGAGTGCAAAGGAGGCACAAGAGGGCTGGCTGAGCTCCCACAGGAAGCAGCTGAAGTTCCAGAGGGACATTTCAGCAACTGGGGATTCCGCCTGAGAAGGTGGGGTCTAAACCCCAAGCTGGGCTCCCCAGTCTATAGCACCAGAGCTGGGAAAGGAACCCAGATAACAACATCCAGCTGTGAAAAGCAGCAGGGGACAGCTGGAGATGCAGAAAGGGCCAATGCACAAAATTCCATTTGCAGCCACTTATCCTAGGCTCCAGCAGAGGGAGGGGAGAGTGGACTAGAGTGGTGTGAGCAGAGTCTGGGGCTGGTGGCCCTGGGGAGAGAACTGAAGAACAGCTGCCAGGATCCCTGTGCTGAGTCATCCCCCATACTGCAGAGTCTATCTTTCTCAGGCAGAGCACTCCCCTCCAAGTGGGATCAGCCTGAGGGGAAGCAATAGCCCCACCCTCAGGAATCACTCTGCCCCACACTATAGAGCTTAAGCCAGGCTGCTGAGTGCAGCTTGAGGCTGTATCAGTGATTAAGTTTAACAATTAAGGCACATCTCTAGGAGCTCTGAGACTTCAGCTGACACTCCCCTGGGCTGGTGCTGGTAAAAGTCGGCTTTGGTGCGCAGCCTGGTTCTTTCTGCACACAAAGAGGCCCGGAAGAGGGAGCCACAAGCTGTGGATCGCTGATAGCTCCAAACAGGGTGCCCAGGGCCAGTGAAGGCAGCGTTTCACATAGGCTTGCACCAGAGTCTTTGCAGATCTACCTAATACATGGAATCAGACACAAAGAGGAAGCCTCAATGAGAAGACAAAGAACAGGCTCCAAATGAAAGAAGAAGAGAATCCTGCAGAAGAACTAAATGGGAGGCAAGCAATTTATTAGATAGAGAGTTTAGTGTAATGATTATAAGGATATTCAACAGTATGAAAAAAGACATAGAAACCATAAAAAAGGACCAGTCAGAAATAAAGAATGTAATATTGGAAATAAATCATACAAGGGAAAGAATAAACAGTAGCTTAGATGAAGCAGAAGATCGATAAACAATTTGGAGACAAGATAGTGAAAAAACCACCCAAGTGGAAGCACATACTGTGTTCATGGGTAGGAAGAATTAACATCATTAAAATGTTCATACTACCCAAAGCAATCTATAGATTCAACACAGTTCCTATCAAGATTCCAATGTCATATTTCACAGAACTAGAACAAATATTTCAAGAATTTATATGGAACCATAAAAGGCCTTGCATAGCAACAGCAATCCTGAGAAAAAAGAACAAAGTTGGAGGAATCACGCTACCTGATATCAAACAATACTATAAGGGCATAGTAATCAAAACAGCACAGCACTGGCATTAAAACAGACATGTAGATCAATGGAACAGAATAGAGATGCCAGAAATAAACCCACACCTTGATGGTTAATTAATATTTGACAGAGGAAGCAAGCACATGCAATGGGATACAGATAGTTTATTCAATAAATGGTGTTGGGAAAATTGGACAGATACATGCAGAAAAATGAAACTAGACTGCCTTCTTTCACCCCACACAAGAATATGTTCAAAATGATTAAAGACTTAAATATTAAACCCAAAACAATAAAAATCTTAGGAAAAACCATAGGCAGTAAAATCTCAGACAGTGCTCATAGCAATATTTTATCTGATATATCTCCCCAGGCAAGGGAAACAAAAGAAAAAAATAAACAGATGGGACTATAAACTAAAAAATTTTCACATAGCAAAAGAAAACATTAACAAAGTAATAAATAGACAACTCACGGAATATGAGAACATATTCGCCAATACATCTGATAAGGACTTAATATCCAAAATTTATAAAGAAATTACAAAATTTGACACCAAAAAACTCCCCATCTAATTAAATAATGGGCAAAGGGCCTGAACAGACACTTCTCCAAAGAGGACATACAGGTGGCCAATAGACATATGAAAAGATGCTCAATATCACTAGTCATCAGAGAAATGCAAAGTAAAACCACAGTGAGATTATCACCTCACAGCTACCAGAATGGCCATCATTAACAAGCCAATAAACAACAAGAGCTGGCAAGGATGTGGAGAAAACGGGACCCTTCTGCGCTGTTGGTAGAAATGCAGACTGACTCAGTCACTGTGGAAAGCAGTGTGGAGACATCTCAAAAACTTAAAAATGGATCTGCTTTTTGACCCAGTGATCCCACTTCTGGGAATATATCTGAAGATACCTGAAACCCTAATTTTAAAGAATATAAGCACCCTATGTTCATTTCAGTGCTATTTACAATTGCCAAGATATGGAAGCAGCCCAGGTGTCCATTGGTAGATGAATAGAACTCATCAAGACAGAAAGCCAGATCATAAAGCAACTACGGGACATTTACACAATGGATACTACTTGGCTTTAAAAAAATTTTTTTTACTCTTTGCAACTGCACGAATCGACCTGGAGAACATTATGCTAAGTGAAATAAGCCAATCAGAGAAAGACAAATACCATATTATTTCACTTATATGTGGAAGCTAATGATATAAACTGAACTAACAAGCAAAATAGAGACAGACTCAGAGATGGAGAAAAGATGACAGCTAGTGAATAGGGGGAGAATGGGGGTGGAGGGATTAAGCAAAAAGGAAAAAAAGATTCATGGACGCGGACAACACTGTGGTGATTGTACGGTGACGAGGGATATAACGGGGTTAAATCGTAATGGAAAAAATACAATAAAAAATTCAAAAAATATAGCCACATTTGACATCATCGTAGAAAAAGGATATCAATGGAAATCATGATTTGCTCCCCCCTCCTTTTCCAGTTGCCTACCTGAACGCACATTAACAGCACATTACTAATTAGTAGAGGGTTTAATTTCTCTTGCATTGCTTAAGAAGAATACTAATGAAGTCAACAGTTTCATCTTGGCTAAAGAATCACACTTTTTCCAAGAACACTAACATCCTGGGACCATGAGTATTGGTATTTTAATACTGCGCTGTTTGTTGAGATGGAGCAGGGGAGGGAGTGAAGTGCAAAGACAGAAAGTCAGATCATAAGGATCTGGGGGTGCTATTAAAATTTTTTGTGCAGAAGAGTGTTATTGCCTAACTTTGTTTTAGAAAGAAAATGGCAGGGAAGGACATAGTTCAGAAGGGGCAGTAAGTTTAATGGCAGGGGATGAATAGGAAGGGTGTTTTTTCTAAAATTTTTTAATGTATTTTATTAATTATGCTATTAGTTTTCCCATTACCCCCCTTCATTCACCTCCACCCTGAACACCCTCTCCCACCCACATTCCCCCACTTTAGTTCATATCCATGTGTCATAAGTTCTTTAGCTTCTACATTTCCCCTACTATTCTTGCCTTCCCCCTATTTTCTATCTACCTTCATTGCTACTTATTCTTCATACCTTTTCCCCCTCTCTCCTCCTCCCACTCCCCTATTGCTAACCCTCCATGTGTTTTCCATTTCTGTAGTTCTCTTCCTGTTCTAGTTGTTTGCTTAGTTTCTTCTTGTTTTTGTTTTACGTGCAGTTGTTAATAATTGTGAGTTTGCTGTCACTTTACTATACGTGTTTTTTATCTTCTTTTTCTTAGCTAAGTTCCTCTAACATTTCATATAATAAGATCTTGGTGATGATGAACTCCTTTAACATGACTTTATCTGGGAAGCACTTGATCTGCCCTTCCATTCTAAATGAAAGCTTTGCTGGATAGAGCAATCTGGGATGTAGGTCCTTGTCTTTCATGACTTGGAATACTTCTTTCCAGCCCCTTCTTGCCTGTAAGGTCTCTTTTGAGAAATCAGCTGACAGTGTTAAATGCTGACTCAGAGAAATATATGCTGGCCCAGAGGAGAGTGATGGCAGTGGCAGAAAAGTGAGAGACAGTTCCAAGGGAAAATTTACAGGACGTAATAGACATTTCAATTTAGCTAGAATCCACATAAAACCTCTATGACCCCAGTAACTAATGTCACCACAATAAAGTTAATTAAAATCAAAAAAGATCTAGGGATAGAAATTGGAGGACATGCTGATTGTCCTGATACTCCAGCCATCATTAAAATAAGATGTTATAATTATCCCTTAAAATAATCTACACTGCAGATTCTGAGGATTGCCACAGGATTTATATTTAATGTGACATTTTACCAATCTATCTTCGTAGTGATTTTGGTGTTGCCTAACAGGTCAACAGTGTGGAAACCAGTTCTGGACTGGTTGTGGCCATGGCTCACTTTGACCCTGAGAGGATTTTACACCTGATTCTTAAGCTGCCTAAGATCTACCCAATGTTTTTTTCAGTGTATCATTTTTCTGCATAACTCAGCCAAAGCATGCTTCCATTAAGTGAGCTTCCATTACCTTAGCACCACATATGCAAAGAAAAGTTCAACTTGGCTCAAAATATTAGAATTTTTATTTACTCATTTTTCCATTAACAAATATTTGTTGAACAGCTACCATGTGGCAGACACTATGCTAAGTTCTGAGGGGATAGCTGTGAACAAAATAGACAAAAATCCCTACCTTTTTTTTCTAGCAGGGAAAGAGAAAATAAATGACACATACAATAAATAAATTACATATTGTGGCATCAGTTGAGAAGCGATATGGGGAAGGGAGCATGGATACTGGGAGTGCCAGCAGGAGACACTGTCACATTTGAAGTGGATTGGTCAGAGCAGGCCTCACAGAGGAGGTAACTGAACAAACTCTTGATGAAGGGGTGGGGGTGGCCGCTGGGATGTGTAGGAGCAGCACTTGGGGACTCATCAGTGCATAGGACAGGGACGTTACAGTGCCTGGTGTGGCTGGATCACAGTGAGCCAGGGAGTGAAGGTGGGGGATGGGGTCAGACAGGTCATCGGGGCCCCTGTGCAGGGCCTGGAGGGGTTGGTGTAAGAAACTGGCTGAGATGAATGGTATGTCATTAGAGGTTTTGAGCAAAGGAATGACATGCTTAGACTTAGGTTTCTTTAGGTCATAATGGCTACTGAATTGAGTGATTCTCAGTGGGGGGCAATTTTCCCCCAGAATGCATTTGACAATGTCCAGAAATACTTTAAATTGTCACTTTTGAGAGGAAATCTTCTGGTATATAGTGGGTAGAGGCCAGGTATGCTACTAAATATACAAAAATGCACAGAACAGGCCCCACAACCAAGAATCATCCATTTCAAAAAGTCAGTAATACTGAGGTTAAAAACCTAGAGGCAGAGACCTATAGATAAATGATTAAACATGATGAAACTCTGGAAAATTCTATAATTATGTGTTCTACAAAAGGGTATATTAGCCAGAGAACAGATAGACATAACCCGTAGACACGGACAACAGTGTGGGGAGAGCCAGAGAGAAAGGGGGCAGGAGTTTGGCGGGGGCGGGCATGGGGGCTGGGGAATGAGGTCATTGCAATGTGTCAACAATAAAAGTAAAGTTTAAAAATTTCACCAAAAAAGGGCATATTATTGTATGTTTGGATATTGAAATCATATTTCCTAAATTTACAGAAAACTAAGTACTAGTTGGGGAAAATTTTAATACTGAATTATATAGGAGAAAAAATGAAAAATTGCAATATACTTCCAAGATTCCTAAATTTATTTTCATGGGGCTCCTATCCAATAAATGAAAAAAATGCACTCATGTGTAACTTAGTTTAAAATATGTACAGTACTTAAAATATAATCTATACTTTAAAAATATGAAAAATACCATTTTAGCCAGTATGAACAGACTTATATTCTCATGTTTTCCCCTCTTTATTCCATGCTGCTAAATTTTTTGCATATGCTCTTTTCCAAAAATAGGTTACATTTCTGGGATAAGTCATTTTAAAGCATAACCAAATATATAGCATACATACCTATGAATTTCACAACCATACACTGAAGTCTTATTTAGGTTATTTATGTTGACCTACTGTTTTGAGGAGGTTTTAAATATTTGACAAAACATGGTTCTTTCAGCAAAGTTGACATGAGGGATCTAATTAATGTGGCCCCGAGGTAACGGGAACACGCAAGAACTCAAACTGTATGGAATGCACGCACTTTGTTTTATTCTGTGACAGCCCTCTTGCTCTGCCACAAGGCCTGTGCTGCTCCGAATTGTTTTTTGGAACAAGGTAGAGTATGCACAAACGAATAAACAAAATTTATTCAGCCCACACCTGATTGAAGGAACCAACTAAAGTCCATGACACAAAGCTTGTGAAACTACTGAAAACAAGTACTGCCCATCAGAGAATTCTTTACAAATATTTGAAACAGCGTGTTGCAAATAAGTATGTCCATTTTCAAATTGTGGTTTGCTAATCTTGTACACCAATAGTCCTTTCTCAAACATAGAAATTTCTGCTATTTATCAAATTTTCAGTATGTGCTAAAGGTCTAGGAGAGAAGAAATGACATCACAGAAGACTGAGCTCAGGAACTTCTTAAAGCAATTCTGTTTGTTTTAATCTAATCCTCCTCTAGTCAGCTTGTGCGAAATGTTATTATAAATAAGTATTTCAATTATTTTTTTAGATGATGAAGTTTATAAACAATGACTTTGCCAAAAGAGGTATTTTTATTTAAATTTAGTTTGTAAAAGTTGTAAAATTTTGCCACATGGAAGAAACTCAGATTCCATTTTGGACAGCTGCTTGGTTTTTTTTATCAAATGCTTACTCTAATCTGAGACAAATTAAACCACCAAAGCACTGCTAGTTCCTCCAGAAATAAAAGAATACTAGCATTGGGGTACCAATATTACAGGCTTATTATGAAATATCTGTAAAAATATGTTTTGAGGTAACCAGCCAAAACACAAATTAACTATAGTGTAAAAGACAAATCAGGTAGATCACTTGTCTAAGCAGACTCAACTTCTTATGAAACACTGAAAGGGATAAACTGTGAACTGCAAATTCTCTCGCTCAGGTTTGCTGGAAGACGAGACATGGAAGGGAGTCCTTAGAAGGCCTCAGTTAATATGCACCTAAGTGCAGCTGCCTCCCGCTAATTATATCAGGAGAGATTAGAAAAGAGGAGATCCATAAAGGGAGAAGTAGGACTCGTGAGTATCTGTGCAGTATAAGGAGGAAACCAGCCCTCAGAGAGCACAATGAAGGAACCAGAGTTACTTGAGTAAACCTAGGGAAGCTGGGGCATTGAAGGTCCTTAGAAACAACCCGCAGCTATTTTGTTTGCTATTCCAGGGTCCAGACCGGAAGGTTCAGTGTTATCATCCACTAGATAACAAAGGGGAGAAGTCCTCACCCTCCTAGCACGCAGGGCTGCAAACACACCAGGCTACCTCACTGCCTCCCAAGACGACTGCCTTCTCTCATTCCACTCCAGGCAGTTTGCAAATGCAATGTCCTCGCCAGGAGCACCCCCACTCCCTCTGCACTTCCTATTTTTATCACTAGAGGAGGCACTATCATATTTATTGTTATATTCTATCAGTAGTCTAAATGCAAGACTGAATAAGCCATCTCAGATAGGATGCTACTGGCTCCCAGAAACCTCTAAGCTCTACTCAAGCTGGTACACACATTAGAACATTTATTGTGTCACACACCAAGGAGTCCCAAGAATGTGAGAGCCTCAGTCTTAGTGTGTGGAGGATTCTCTGGGTTATGCTTTCTCTAAATGCTGGACCCATTCTTAAGTTGGTAGGATGATTCTTGGCTTCATATCCAGGCAAGAAAATATCCAGAGGAAATAAGGGACCTCTGAGGAAGTACTATCATGGCTAACACGTCCATTAGTTTTAGATCTTGAATAAGAATTTTAATTTTTCATGGAGTGTGACTAGTGAGGTAACTTAGCCACCCGTCAATTATTGATCAATAGGAAAACTCACAACAGTGTATTCACTTAGGTCATGACCACTTAAAACTTATTTTGGGTATACTATCCTTCCAGTGTTACGTGGACTAAATAGTCTTTTTTTAAAGAACAAAGTTAAGTGATGGTGATTTTGGAGATAAGAGTTCGCTGAACTCAAAGAACCAAGTATAAGAAGTGAATTCTGCCTGTTGCATCCCTTCCCCACAAACCCCCTTTCTAAATTGATTATCTGTCAATCAACTAAGTGAACATTCAATGACTGGTTGGAGGTGGGACAGTGGCCACTACCAGAATGCAAACAAAACAAAACAAAACCCAAAAACCCCCACAACCAAATCCCTGATTATACCTCTTCCTTTAGACCTACCACCAACATTTGTGCACGTTCTTTCCTTCGAAACTGACCACTGAACACTACACGGAACGCACACGAACAACAAAG
This sequence comes from Trachops cirrhosus, assembly GCA_028533065.1. Taxonomy (NCBI): domain Eukaryota; kingdom Metazoa; phylum Chordata; class Mammalia; order Chiroptera; family Phyllostomidae; genus Trachops; species Trachops cirrhosus. The sequence goes on from CM052549.1 coordinate 18,243,302, forward strand.
ATTAGTCACTTTTGCCATGCCTTCTGATTCCCATCTTTTTCTAATCAGAGGTTGCACACTGTGACCCAGGATAATTTTTGGCAGAGTGTTTAAAAGAGTTTTCAATTTGCATGCCCTTAAGTGATGCATGTACTTTCCATTTCAGTCGTTAGCTGGCTGGGTCTCACAGATATTTGTGTTTGTTCTCCCAGAAATTATTTTGAGCTTATGAAACGTATGCAAACACTTAATACTAGCAGCACTTTCGTTGTTGATTTAGTTAGTTAAAAACAGACCGAAAATGCAATATGATATTGAAATACTTTCATAAACATGGCTGCTTAAAGATTCAATGCTGTGAATCTGGACTACTGCTTGATAAGCATACTACTGCTGAAAACTCAAAAAATAAATTTTTTACTCAGCTGGTGTTTAGAAGTCTAAATACAAAATGTTAAGCTTGGATTTATAGTGTGCAAAATGAAAGTTGTTGAAAAGGCAAATTTTGAAAGTTGGGAATAAGTTACTAACTAGCTAACTGTAACGGTGACTGTTTGGGCTCGTATTTTAGTTCAGTCCTGCTCTTTGACTTGGAGAGAGAGTGGCGCCACACTCAGGCTCCCACTGTGGGGGTGGCAGTGGCCTCCTAAACACTAGCCTCCAAGAGAAACTTCAAGGGCCACACTCAGTGACTTTGAAGGGTGTTCCCTGCAGTTGGTGACATGATGGTTTAGTGCCCGGTCCTTCCTGAGGAAGCTAGATGAGCTTGGGTAGCAACTGGAAGGTAACCAACCCCTTCTATCTCTGATAGCAGGACAAAGTGTATGAGTCATGGGAACTGCAGGCGGGACCATAGTCCGAATGTTGATCTGGGGCGCTTTACAAGGGATCCCACCCAAGAGTGTATTTTGCCGAGGCCAGGAGATACTCAGGTGTAAGTACCAATGGGATAAAAGGTGAGGGGTGGTCAGAAGTAGCTGGCAAGGAGGAATTAAGAGTTGAAGTAACCTAGTAGGGGAGCTTCCAAATAACCCATTAACAGAAAAAAAATTCAATTTTGAACATCTGTTAGTACCAGAGGGTACAAATCAAGTAACTGTTTCTCCCTTGCCTTTCCTCTGCCTCCGCATCTCCCCATTCCATAGCAATCATGGAGAAGATCGGGGTGAAGGCGAGAAGGAAGGAAAACCCACCACTCCTCCCTAGTAATAAAGAAGGCAGGCAGCCCTCTGCCATCAGGCCTAGCTGGATATGGGAGGAAAGGTAGGGGATCTCACTTATAAATGAAAATTGAAAGTTGATTAATGTATCCCTTTAGAAATGGTCATTTCTGAACTATGACTATAATGCCAATGAACTGTCAGATTTCGACTGACATAGGAGAGATGAGAACAATCCTGAGACTCTCCAAGTTTTCTTCCAGGAGGCTGGGAAAGAGTAGCCTCGTCTGAGGAGCTTTGACAGGACATGGGAGACAAAAGCAATTGCGGTATAATACATCTCACCAATTGTTCTATTCAATATACATATATGTGTATATACATATAAACTTTCTTACTGAAGCTTAAATTAAGTATATAAAATAATACTTGTAAAGATTAGCTCTGTTGAGGCTTCCGGTCCAGATGGCAATACAGGCAGACATGGCTCACCTCTTCACACAACCACATCAAAATTACAACTAAAATATAGAATAATCATCACTCAGGAACACCAGAAATTGAATTGAATGAAAGTCTGGCAACTACAGAATTGAAGAAACCATATTCATCCAAACTGGCAGGAGGGGTGTGGATATGGAACGAGCTGACCCCACACCCAGACAGATAAAAATTCCAGAGGGATATTTCAGGAGTGAGGAAACCCAGGCCCACACCAGGCCCCCCTGCCCAGGGTTCCAGTGCCAGGAAGATAAGTCCCCACAACTTCTGGCTGTGAAAACCAGCAGGGGTGAGTCAAGGAGGAGGCTGCTGGAGCCCTAAGAAGTTTACCTTGGGGAACCCAAACATGGACTCACCTACTCAGACTCACTCCCTCTGAGATTCAGCACTGGGGTGGCAGCTTGAAGGGCATCCAGACAAGCAGAGGCCATTGTTCCTTTGCTGGGCCCTCCCTACACAGAGCTGGTAAGTTGGTGCCACATCTGAGACTCCATCAACCTGGCTAACACCGTTTGACCCCCCGGGAGATCCCCAGAGGCTTTACCCCACCCAATTTATGGGCCCACCCAAGCTGCTTTTCCATAAGAATGGCTGGTCTTGGCTCCTAAATCTTATCAAACAAGCAACAGCTGACTTCAGTGAGGCCTAGCAGCAGCCAGATTAGAGTCACAGCTTGACTTCACCTGGGAATCTCCAAGTCCAGCAAAGTGGCAGCCATCTCAGATTGCTTTACAGCTAAGGCAGGGTAGCCCCAGGCAAAACACAGGTGGAGGTTGACCTTGGCCCGTACCACTTGGAAACCCCAGGGCTCACCTACCCAGTGGACAGCTACAGACCATTTCCAAGCACCACCTCCCTGCCCCTGCACATCTGATCCTCCACGGAGGGCAGAGGTTGGTGGTCAGTGGTCATAGCCAGTCCTTGCGGCTGACTGGCCTGGGTAAATCCCTCCCATTGATCTGCCAACAGCAACCATGGCTCAACTACAAGAGGAGGGGGTATGCAGCCCATACAAAGGGTGCACCTTGAGTACCCTGCTTGGGTGATAGGGGAGGCTGTGTCACCAGACCCTATAGGACACCTACTACATCAGGCCACGCTGCCAAGTCACAGAGTCAAAGCAGGTCTACATAATACACAGAAAGAAACACAAAGAGGCTGCCAAAATGAGGAGACAAAAAAACACAGCCCAAATGAAAGAACAGATCAAAACTCCAGAAAAAGAGCTAAACAAAATGAAGATAAGCGATCTATCAGATGCAGAGTTCAAAACATTGTTTATAAGGATGCTCAAGGAACTTAGTGAGGACCTCAGCAGCATAAAAAAGATCCAGTCAGAAATGAAGGATACACTAATTGAAATAAAGAACAATTTCCAGGGAAACAACAGTAGAGTGGATGAAGCTGAGAATCAAATCAATGATTTGGAACATAAGGAAGCAAAAAACAACTAATAGGAACAACAAGAAGAAAAAAGAATCCAAAAAATGAGGATAGTATAAGCAGCCTCTGGGACAACTTCAAGAGATCCAACATTCATTCACCTCATAGGGTTGCCAGAAGGAAAAGAGAAAGAGCAAGAAATTGGCAATCTATCTGAAAAAATAGTGAAAGAAAACTGTCCCAATTTGGTGAAGGAAATAGACATGCAATCCAGGAAGAGCAGAGTCCAGATTATGATAGATGCAAAGAGGCCCACTCCTAGACACTTCATTATTAAAAGGCCAAAGGTTAAAGATAAAGAAAGACTCTTAAAAGCAAGAAAAAAAAATAGTTATTGGAAGGTTGCCAGATGGGAGGGGGAAGGGGAAGAATGGATGAAGAGGTGAGGGGGATTAAGAAGTACAAATAGGTGTTTACAGAATAGCCATGGGGATGTAAAGTACAGTACAGGAAATGGAGTAGCCAAAGCACTAATACCCATGGCCCATGGACATGACCAATGTGGGGACACTGCCTGAGAGAGGAGGCGGTGCTGGGGGGAGAGGGTTAAAGGGGGGAAAATCAGACAACTGTAATAGCATAATCAATACAATATAATTTAAAAAATTAGCTCTATTAAAAACATGATATTATGATAGTAACTTAATTATAGAGCCATTTAATGATTAAATATAATTTTACCTTGTTATGATGTAGCCATAAGTATTTTAAATTTTTAAACCTAGAAAGATCAATGACATCTGTCAGTTCCCTGAAAAAGAAAAAGAAAGTAAACATTAGCAGTGATTAGTTCACTTGTGGGTTAGACAGGATATGTAGCATGACTTTGATACAGCTGAAAAACCTTTCTGTTTGTCCTTTCAAAATTGCTGGCACACTTACCTGCTTATTTATGAAGTTCCGTCCTTAAAACTTCATTCATTTGGATTAAGATTTTTGTTAGCCAGTTAAAACAAATACTTAAGGGGAATACTTTATCACGTTAGTGGAAATTTATACCTCATTATGACTGAATTTATTGGGATCACATAAAAAGAGATTTCATTGGGAGAGGCTAGAGGAAAAAAAGAGAGGGAAAAAATAAGTTCAGAAGGCACTGAACTCACAAGTAAATGTGGGAAATGCTATTAGCTCCTGCTTCAACAGTGTCTGCAGGCTTCTTACTCTGGGGTTGTCCAGATCTTGGCCAGACTGGGTTTAAGACATGAAGATTGCAGTGCACCAAGAGATAGAAACTGAATAAAGTGTTTTATTCTCCCTTGGCTGTTTATTAAATAAAGGGTCAAAATATTGCCCAGCCTTCCTTTTTTTTAAAGATTTTATTTATTTATTTTTAGACAGAGGCGGAGGGAGGGAGAAAGAGAGGGAGAGAAACATCAATGTGTGGTTTCCTCTTGCACGCCTCCTACTGGGGACCTGGTCTGAAACCCAGGCATGAGCCCTGACTGGGAATCGAACCAGCGACGCTTTGGCTCACAGGCAGCACTCAATCCACTGAGCCACATCAGCCAGGACTGCCCAACCTTCTTTCAGTGTGCAGGACTCTAGCTGTGTAAGTGGCTCTGAGCCTTGTGCTGATGCAGCACATTCAGCAAAGGGACAGACATGGGTGGGGAAGGGAGGCTGCCAGCAAAGAGGGCAAAGCCTCTGAGTCACTGCTGTGGGCTGGAGTATTCAAATGTCTTTCATGTCTCAGGGCAGAGCTTGTGGGCCCAGGCTGAGCATGCATACATATATGTCTCTATTTATCAAACACTTACAGGGCACATCCTGTGTGCCAGTGCTTTTCTAAGCAATTTAAAATAGTAATGTTAATTAATATTACCTATATTAACATATTTGTGGCAACATCCTTTCATATTTACATTTATTTAACCTGAGACACTAAGGGACTAATTATTTTCCTACTTTTTTAAACAAACATATATATATATATTTTTAAAGAAGTTATTTATTTTTAGAGAGAGGGGAAGGGAGGGAAACAAAGAGGGAGAGAAAGAGTGATGTATGAGAGATATCAGTTGCCTCTCGCATGTCCTCAATTGGGGACCTGGCCTGCAACCCAGGCGTGTGCCCTGACTGGGAATCAAACCGGTGACCCTTTGGTTCGCAGCCCGCGCTCAATCCACTGAGCTACACCAGCCAGGGCACAGATATATTTTTTAAAATCATGCAAACATTTCTAAACAAAAGAAACCTCTTTCACCAAATTTTTACATTGAAAAAATTTAAATCTAAGAAAAGCTGAAGAATAGTACCATGAATGCTTGTATAGCCCTTATAATTTTTAATGTTTTGCTACACTTACACTCACTTTCTTTTACCTGTATAATATACCTATTTATTAGCTGATAATTTCCTGGGGAAATCACTTGAAAATAAGTTGCAAACTTATTATTGCAGGGTTGTCTCTCCTAAATACTTCCTGCACATCCCTTAAATAAGGACCTTCTCCTGCATAACCACGATGCCACTATCACATCTAAGAAAATTAAATTGAATTAATATTATCTATATATTATTCATATTCAAATTGTCCCTGTTGCCCTTATATTTTATAGTTTGTTTAAACCCATAATTCCGTCAATATTCATGCATCGATTTTTCAGCTGGTAGAATCCCTTAGTGTTAAATTTAGAACAGTCACTGTCTCTCCTTTTTTCCACTTCACATTGACTTTTTGAAGAGTCCAGGACAATTGTACGATAGAATGTCTCCCATTATTGATTTGTCTGATTGCTTTCTCATGATTAAATTCAAGGTAGATCATTTTTCAGTTACAGAGGTGGTAATTACCGCATCACATCAGGAGACAAATGATGCTATTTTGTCCCACTCTTGGTGAAGCTAAGTTTAGGCACACAGTTAAGGCTGTACCGGCCAGGTCTCTCCATTGTAAAAAGTATGAGTGTTATCGCTGAGATGTAACACGTGGGGCAAAACTGACAGACTCGGTGTGTATCTCATTCCCTAGTAACCACAGAGTCAGAGGCTGTAGCTCCGTGGGTGACCTTTACCTGAATCAGTAGATTTACTTTTATAAAGTAGCCTCCTCGAATGCTTTCCTTTTTACATTTATTAGCTGGCATTCTGTAAAGAACATCTGCCTCAGGACCTGCGCTCAGTGACTACTCAAGGAGTCACCGGTAAGATGCCTTCCCTTTCCCAAGGGCCACAGAGGCAGGCAAAGACCCCAGTTGGCCTGGTGCCCAGGCTGTGAGATATTCTTTTTTGGACCCAGACAGATTAAATGATAAGTTATTATTCTTGGGGCATAAAATGTGTTGTCCTTTAGTTGAGAAGACACTAATTACCCATTGTCAGGGGATCAATACTTCTAATTTTTTTCTAGTGTTTTAAATCTTTCTGTAATCTACTTACCCTTTAGGTCAAATTGTGAAAGGCTGAGGTACAATCTTTTGACCACACGAAATATTTGTTATTGTAAAACTAAGTGATCTACAGAAAGGTTCAAAGCATGACACATGTCAGAATTATATACTCCTTGTTCCATTATATATATACTTTTAAAAATATTAAATTGGCCAGCTATTTATTCCCTTGCTCCCAAGACATTCAGGGCCACTACAAAGATAAATGTGTTTCTCTTCAGTAATAAACTAAGAAATATTGATATACAAAAAAAGACACGTGTTTATTAATAAAGGATTTCCTCCAATTATCAGAGGTAAAGTTATTAACTTCATTGATGAAGTAGAACATGTTCTTTAAAGAATAACTGAGTTCTACAGATTAAAGATGAGTAGGAAGGTATAAGTTTATTTAAAAATAATACATAGAATTCACAGAGATAAACAACAGGAAGGGAGGACAAGAAGAGCAGGAACAGGGTCATTGTTATTACACTGCCCACTGTGACTGCACGGGTGTCGCCTGTTGGCCAGTAAATGCTGTCAGAGTCCAGTCGCCTGTAACTTCCTCCTCCTCTCTCTTAAGTTCTGGCAAACAGGATGGCTGCTCTGTGCAGCGCGGTGACTTTCCTGTGCCATCTGGGGACTTGCAGTAGAATCAAAGGAGGTTGTTATGAAAAGGAGAGTATTTTCCCGCTTACCAGTAAAATTAGTATAGGGGTTGTTAGCTAGGGGTTATTTTTATACTATGGAGGTATGATGAGTCATTATTCTCTAATAAAAGTAATAATATTAACTGTTCTAATGTTCATTGGGTGCTTACTGTGTACTGGTCCCTCACCTACCTTCTACTAACTCCTCTAATCCTCACCACAACCCTGTGAAGTAGGTGGTATTGTTATACGTACGCAGGCAACAGGATTTCCAGGTAAAATACAGGATGCCCAGTATGTGAATTTCAGAGAGTCGACAATCACAATGCAGTGTGGGACATACTTATACTAAATTATATATTTGTTTGTTTCTCTGAAAGTTACATGTAGCTGGACATTCCATATTTTTATTTGCTAAACCTGATGAAGATCACCCAGCTGGAAGAGAGAGCCAGGATTCAAACTTAGCATATCCGTTCCAGTATGCTCTCTAACGGAGACTGGGAGTCCAATGAATGGTAAAGTAATAGAGCGTGGTACTCGCCCATTCAGTCCTTGGGGGGAGGGGGACTGGAAAAGAACATTCGAATCTGTGAAACATTGTAACCGACGCTCTTTTATTTCTTACATAAGTAGAATACACTTACTGTTGAGAAAGGAACAGCTCAAAGACATCAGCATCCCTCTTGTGGCCACATATCCTTAGTTGATCTTCAACTGCCTGATAACATATAATTAATCTGTCAAGGCACATTCCACTGAGCAAAACTACTGAGACATTTGCAGTCAATAACAATAACGTCTACAGAAGATCAAAGGAAAGGTGACTATGGAGGCAACCACTCCAAACTGATAAATTCCAATACTACAATTACATATTAGTTAATCATTTTGCAGTTGAATTTCATTATCCTAAATCTTGGGAAGAGATGTGTAAATAAATTGTAATCAAAGAGAATAAATGTGTGTTTGTACATATATTCAAAAAACAAGTTTTTGATTCTCTACAAGGTAGAGTAATTTAGCATTTAAATATTCTTAAATGCTCCTTCAAACACAAAGAATTCATATTTTGTAGGTTTTCCATATTTACAGAGGATACTGAGTATCAAGGTTGGAGGTGAAGGAAGTAGAATATAATGTACATTATCACCCTGTAAATTCTCAATGAGTGTCAGACAAATGAATAAATGAGTGAATAAACATCATTTCCCTTTCATTGCAAAGGAATCATGTCTTCAATTTTCATGAATAACTAACATGCTTGAACCGTGGGAATTTTTGGTGAAGAAGCAGCAATTTTTATTCCCATAGGTTTTGTTTTGAAAATGTAAATCATAATTTTCCATGAAGGGCTAAACCTCACAAGACACAACAAAAGTGGGTAGTATAATTGTTGTACTTCTGGAATCTGACAAACATTGTAATTATCAGAGTCAAAACAATCAGCTGGGATTTGTCGTGGGTGGTGAGGTTGTAATGCCAGTAAGTGATTTATGAAGCTTTGACAATGGTTTTGTTATTTAGTAGCGGACTTTCAGAAGAGTTAGATTTAATGAGATGAGCAAATATCTGAAGTGACGAAAGCAGATATCCTAGGGATGGGGAGCAGCTGCTAATTGAGAAACCTAAAAAACTTTCCTTGTTACCCTGTTTCACAAGCTGAATCTTGAGGCTTGGAGAATTCACTGGCTCAGGTATAGGCATTTCCATCAAGGTATTTTGTTACCCTGACAAGCAAGCTGGATCTGGGGCTTGGAAAACCCAATACATCAGGCTTACACATCTTCACCTGGGTATTTTAACGGAAACATCTGAACTTCTATGGTGTAGTAGAAACACATGGTCAATTGCAACTTTGCTAAAGTACTGGGATGTTAAAGTCCAGCCAAAGTAGAATTAAAATTTTGCAGCTATCTATTAAAATTATAAATGTGCATTTAACTTGATATGGCATTCCAAGTCTAGCACTCAGAAAAACAGTGGTACATACACACCAACACAAAATATGAATATTATTACTCCAGCATATAGTATCGGAGTTGTATAATATGCCCCATTAATTGTATATGGGTTAAATTAAAATATAGCTTCACAACAGAATACTGTGTAGTAGCTTAAAAATATAACAAGATGGATATCTAGACATATACTGATATCAGAAATCTATTTTTAAGTAAAAATGTCATTGGCAATATAACCTCAAATGAAACTCTGCACCCCTTAAACATCAATTCCCCATTTCCCCCTGGTCCTCATCCCCTGGACACCATCCTTCTCTACTCCGTCTCTATAAATTTGACTATTCTGGGTACCTCGTATAAGTGGGATCATAAGTTTTTGTATTTTTGTGACTGGCTTATTTCACTTAGCATAATGTCTTCAAGAATCATCTATGCTTTCGTGTGTGTCAGAATTTCCTTCCTTTCTTAAGGCTGAATAATATTCCACTGTATATACATACCACACCTTGTTGGTCCACTTATCCATCAGTGGGCTGCTTTCACCTTTTGTGAATAATGCTGCTATGAACACGGCTGTATGAACATCTGTTTGAGTCCCTGTTTTTGCTTTGTTTGCATATGTCCTCAGAAGTGAAATTGCTGGATCATATGGTAGGTAATTCTGTGTTTAATTTATTGAGGAGTTGCCATGTCATTTCCCACAGCAGCTGCACATAATAGCATTTTTTTTCAGATGAACATTTTGAAAATAGCATATCCTAACAGATATTGAGCGACACACTATTGAGCTCTTAGCCTAGTTCAGGCTGATTAGCCTGTGACTAGCTGGTAAATGTAGCAGTGAACTAGCTAAGGTGACTGCTCTTCAGGAGCAGACCTCTTAGCAAGAGAAGTAAGGGACAAACAATTCTGTAAAAGAAGGCTGTAAGCGCTAAGGGCTATGATGAAAAGAAAACACACTCTGGTGAGTTCAGAGGAAGAAGAAATGCCAGTCAGCCTGGGAGCGCTGAGATTTCGGGGCGGGACTGACAGTGGGGCGGACTGGAAAGGTGAGGAGACATTGGAACTAGAATACTGGTGGGTGGGTGTTTGAGTCAGAGGGCAGTAACTACAGAAAAGGGAAGACACAGGGAAAGAGAATTCGAGGAGTGCAGGGCAGTGCAGCCTTTGGCTACAGTGAAAGGCACATGGAAGGCAATTGTGAGAAATAAATTAAGCAAGGTAGTTTGGGGCCAGATTGTTTGTTCTAACTTTGAAATTTAGGCTCAAAGAGTATGTTCAGTACATAAACAAAACGTTTATAGGCCTAAGAACTCTAACTTAAAATCACATAGTTTATGTAATTTATAATTTAAAATGAATGAGTTTTATGATATATAAGACATGCACATGTATAGGCAATATATATACTAATTGCATAGCAAAATCATTAAGTCCAACAAAGTTCTGATTTTTCCCATGACAACTACATCAATGCTTTTAAATCATATCCACTATCAAGTTATTTTAAAACCAGAATTTAGTCCTAAATTCTGGAGCAACAGGGAAGTAGGACAGGATTTTTAAACTGGAGAAAAGATGAGAAAAAAAGCTGGGCTTCAGGAAGGTGACTTGCAGTGACATGTTTGAGGGCCTGGGGTGCAGAAAGAATGCAGACAGGAAGCGAGGCTGCCTCTGGAAAATCAAAGCAAGAGCCGATGAGCCTGCCCTAGGATAGTGGCAAGTGGGAATGAGCAGTGAGCAGATATGTCATGGGGCGTACAGGGAGAACTGACGGGACCTGGCAAGTAACTGGAGGCAGAGCATAAGGGCAAGGGAAGTCACAGGTGATGAAGATAACGGGATGACAGGACGGCAAGAAAGTGACTGTTAGGGAGGACGAATTCAGCCTAGAAATGCTGACCTTGAGGTGCTGGTGGAACAAAGAGGTCAGGGTGTCCAGCAGAGGGCTGCAAGCGGACAAAGGGACCTCCTCAGAGATGTCAGGGTGGGTATGCACGGCCCTGCAAGTCAGAACAGCCCAGAGGAGAGAGTGGGACAGAGGTAAGATCATTGTGACATACTCCCTTTGGAAAGAGGAGGAGGGAGCCAGGCTCGGAAAGGGGACGGACGAGGGGTGGTTTATAAAGTTAGAGGGAGGAAGAAAAAGACAGCAGGAACAGAGAAGGTGAATTTCAAGAAGGCAGAATTCAAATCTGTAGTTGCATAGGGTGGGAGAGGATATTATTACCCAGAGAAGATATTGAATCTGGGGAGGAATTTCAGTAATCTGATGAGGAGGGAAAGTCATTATTTCCAATGAACTGGTTAATAAACCAGGAAAATTAAAAGAAAAGAATCCGACATCACACTGGGGTGTGGACAGTGCCAGAGCAGGAAGGACAGCAGCAGCGTCCTCCACTGCCAGATGACTTTGGATCTAGAGAAAGCAGGAAAAAAGGTCTGAAAATTGTAGGCTCATTAAATCTAAGGAGAAGGATGCCTGTATTCAACTCTCTGGAAGAAAACATCCTCTCTGACTATGTATGTACTGTAATAACAGACACAGTCCTATACTTTCTTACAACACACACGCACCACAGGTTAGTTAGGACTTGGCTTTGATTCATGTGGGAAATCTCAGCTTTGATTAATCATGGTAGACCCACGGTTTTCCAGTCGCAGAACTCGAGAGCACTTTGCTAGCCCCTCCTATGTTGCCTATTTTTGATATGTTTTCCACTCAAGTAGTCCTTAAGCCATTATCTTAAATGCCTTCAATTGTTTGTGTTATTCGTCAAAAATATTACTCAATTTGCACTTTAAGGGAACATTTCAGGGGTTTAATATAATATATTTATTGAGATAAATATATATTTATTATTTATATATAATGTTGGAGAGTCAAGGCCCAAATGCATGCATGGCTTTGTTACCTAATCTCTAAACTGCCATAGTTATATATGCAGCAGATGGTTAAGTACAGGGTAGGAAAAGGTCATAAGTCTATTAGTGTGGATCGGGGGCAGCCTCCAAACCCTACTGAAGAGATTACAGACCTCTAGCTCCAGTGGAAGTCTGGGGTCCCCGTTGCTCCACCCTCTCTGCCACAGGGGCAGCCTTAGACCTGCAGGGGCTTTCGGTCAGGGACCCAAGGGGCCCCGGGTCAGGAGAATAGGGTGCCCTTACCCTGCGGCCGACCTCCAGGGCACGCCCCGGAGGCCTCGATAGGCTCGAGTGTCGGCAGGCGCGGGACTGGCGGTTCCGGTCTTCGGTCATCAGGACACCACGGCGGCCAGACGCACCTATGATTGACCCAGCTTAGACCCCCGGTCCAGTGTTCTTACTGTTACCAACAGTTACTGCAACCTCGCCGACTAAAAGCCAATCCAAACCAGGGAATGTTTGAAGCCAGATCCTGACTTCTATGACGTTTGCGCTTGGGGTCCTCGCAGCATCCACCACGTGGTACCTCGGACACACTAGTGTTCGCCTGCACGCGGTGCTTCTGTGAATGCGGTCAAGTGGGTGGGTGACCGATCAGCTATGCCAGAGTGGGTCAGAGGACCCCAATGGTAGTCACCCAGTAATAATAATTTTATTGATTTGAGATCAGATATCAAAAAACTAGGTTTCTTAAAATTAGACGTGGCTGGGGACCACTGGCCATGTGTGGAGGATAGCGGTGAAGCAGTGCCCTGTGGAATCCTAGTAGAGCCCAGTACAAGAAGAAAAAAATCAGTTCTGTTTATTTACAATTTTAAAGTTTTGTTCATCGCACAAGTATTACACAAATATTTCATTAAGCTTTATTTTGCCGAGTTTTTGGTGCCACCTCACATTCCTGCACTCAGGCCAGTGCCTCACTGCCCCACTGTAGACCGGGTCCTGGAACGCAGCCGGGGGTGGCAGTACCGGGGCACCCTAGGACCCAGGTGCACGGAAAAAAAGGCACACTCTGCTGACTTCATTGGCCAAGAGTAAGTGGATGTTGGCTCAGCAGCTTGAAGTCCTCCCTCGGGCAGAAAGTGGGCAAGATAAGCTATTATTTGGCTGGGACTTGATGTCTCCCCAAGTTCTGTTGGTGCCTCTATCAAAACTGTCTCATGGTCTTATAATACTTCCATGAATTTGGTTCCCCTCTAGCCTGGGGAACTTTGGAGGCAGGATTCTTTCTGTCTGTGCACCACTATCTTCTGTCAGGGACTAACACACTGCATTCAATAAATGTTGATTTAATAGAATGAGTTGGTTTCTTGGCTCCAAATTTGAACTTGAAATCTAAGAATTAAATACAGTTTTTTTGAAATGGGTCAGGCTATTTGCATATAAAAATTCCAGTGCTGGAATAGAGAATTAAAAATATATCACTGGAGAAATCAAAAATACTATTTTAGTACTTTCTAAAAAGTATTAGGGACTGGGCGCCCTGGGGGGCTAAAAGTCCTCCAAGTTACTGTGGAGAGAGTAATCATCCGACAACTATTATTGAAACGGTTTTTATCTCATAAATAAAAATCAGATGAGAGGAATGGTCCACTTAGAAAATGTACAAAGTAGTTTACAAGACCCTTTGTCTTCCACTTTTGCTGTTAGTATGTGTTCTCTCATTTTAGATGTCATTCATAAATATGCTACGTAGAAACATGTAAATGTATGGTGCTTGGCCAATTTTGTACATTGCCCAAATGTGAGTTTCAGAATCATAAGCAAAATGCTTTTAGAGAGCATTTTAGAGGAGTAAGCTACTAACCAGCTAATTTCTACTAAAATCACATTAAAATTTTTATCCTTGACTTTTTATTTAAATCTTTTAACTTACACTGATTAAGAAGAGAAAAAAAAAATAAAAAATAAACACCCAGCTCTGTTCCTAGGAAGAGAACTCATTTACTATAAGGTCTTACTACTATTTTCCTTCTTCAAGAAAAAGATTTCAATTTAACTGATCATGAGGACTAAAATCATGCGAATTATGGGATGTGAAATATGGAGGTTCATAAAGGCACTTCTTAGATGGAAGCTCCTTCCTAGACATCCTCACATGGATGGTACAAAATTTTTACAAAAGAAGCATCTGTGGCAGAGGTGGCAGAGAGAATTTTTTACCTCCATGTGGTGGGATTATGGCCTGAGGAATCCCGCCTAAAATTTAAAACATTTATGTAAAATGTATATTCTCCTTTACAATCAATCTTGTTTTAATATAAAAATAAAGCGGTCCCCCTTAACTCCCCTCAAACCATGAGTGATATTTACACTGAAGCAGGACACCCTGTGTTTATCCTGTGGCTTTGCCTCTCTGGCGTGCTGCCATTGCCTGCAGCGGTGTGCATACCCCAGTTTGAAAGCTCTATCACACCATGTACGTGGATTTGGATGAGAAGAAAGAGCCTCCAAGTTGGGGCATGTGGGGTTTAGCCTCAGCTATGACATTAACTAGTTGTTGGCCACCTTTGAGTCACTTAGTGTCTCTGGTCCTCAGTTTCTTCAAGAGTAAAATGAAGAAGTTGGACATTTAGCTAAAAAAATCTAGTATTTGGTTATAATGTCCTAGAAAGGTAGTATGTATTGCTCACAGAGTAAAAGATTCTTGTTGAGATGTTGACATGTAATTGTTTTGAAGAATAGTTTCCCAGTGAAAAATATGTGAGGGAAAATAGTTACGCTTTAATGATGTATCTATCATTAAAGCTGTATAATTCTAAAAATTCTCTTCCTAATTTTGTCAACAATTCCAGTGATCAGTCTGGAATTTTTCTAAGTGAGTAAGAAATATTTATTAGATAAAATAATCATTATCAGTCATTTTCTACCATGTAGAATGAGCACAGAATGAGCAATATATCAGCCACAATAAAACCTTCTTACAAGTATAAAAAGTATATTTTTTTGTGATTTCATGACCAGAGCATCAACATTTTCATTGTTATAAGTTTAAATAAAATAACACTTTAATTGACAGCTGTTGTTTTTTGTCTGTTTACACAAAATGAAAATAATGATAGAATGTTGGCAGTTCTCCAGGAACCTTTCATGTGACTGCACATTTTATGAGAAGAGGCACGGACGGCCTTTTTCAGGACTATATTTTAGGGTATTAGTGTAGTGAACGGGCTTGGAAGGCAGGGACAGTGTCTACCTCCAGAGCAAAGGGCAAACTTTTTTTGTGTTTTGCTTTTTATTGTGCAGCATAATAAAGATAATGTCTTTCTCCTTTGTAATAAAGATAAGGTCAGGTAGGCTGACTGCTCAGTATAAAATATTAGGGTTCCCTAAGCTCAGGGTTTCTGTCCTATACAAAACTCACTGTATGTGGTCTCATCACCTGGACTTCCTTGCATTTCCCTCTGGGAACCGTGGCTAAGGGAACTGGTGTAAATACTGATACTCTGGTTATGCTGTTACTGTAATAAACGATCTTTAGTTTCTGACTCAGAATTCTCATATCTCCAGCCGGCATCTATGAAACAGTGACTGACTAACTTTTGCTTCTGCTTGTGTAGGCTTTTTTTTTCACAGAATGCATCCATATAATTTATCCTTCAGCTTTCATATTTCTTCTTGCCATCTCATAAACCTCCATCTTATAAATCCAGCTATGAAGCTGAATTGTTGCATCATGTTCCAGTGTAATGTATCTTATGGTTTATTTACTCATTACTCTATTGATGGACATTTATGTGGTCCAGTTTTTTGGTATGATGAACAATGCTATAATAAATGTCTTTGTGCTTTTGTGCTCCTGGAACTTCTTGATGATATTAAAGAGTCATATCTTAAAGAGTCCCTTTGTCTATAAGATGATATCAATCTTGTTGAATTTTACCAGTCTAATTGGAGAAACAATGTTTATTTTTTATTTATTTTTCAATTATAGTTGACATTCAGTATTATTTTGTATTAGTTTCAGATACAATACAAAATAGACAATTAAATAATATACAAAGCAATCCATCCCCTCAATAATTCTTGTTCTCATCTGACATCATATACAGTTATTACAATATTATTGACTATATTCTCTATGTTGTACTTTACATCCCCATGGCTATTTTATAACTGCCAATTTGTACTTAATTACTCCCTTCACCAATTCACCCATCCCCCTAACACCCCTCCCATCTGTCAACACTTAGTTAATTTTCTGTATCTAGTTTATTTCTGTTTTTGTGTGTTCATTTATTTTGGTATTTGTTATGGTATTTGTCTTTCTTTGACTTATTTCACTGAGCATAATACCCTCTAGGTCCATCCATGTGGCAAGATTTCACAAAATGGCAAGATTTCATTTTTATGGCCAATAATACCCCATTGCATATTTCAATATGTACCACATCTTCTTTATTCAATTGTCTATTGGTGGGCTCCTGGGTTGCTTCCACACCTTGGCTATTGTAAATAACGCTGCAATGAACATGGGGGTGCATATATCTTTTCAAATTAGTGTTTTTGATTTCTTCAGATATACACCCAGAAGTGGAGTTGCTGGGTCATAAATAGCTTTATTTTTAACTTTTTGAGGAACCTCTATACTGTTTTCCATGGTGGCTGCACCGATTTGCAATCCCACCAACAGTGCACAAGGGTGCTTTTTCCTCTACATCCTTGCCAACATTTGTTGTTTGTTGATTTATTGATGATAGATAGCAGTTCTGACAGGTGTGAGGTGATATCTCATATGGTTTTAATTTGCATTTTTTATGATTAGAGACAATGAGCATATTTTCATATGTCTATTGGCCATCTATATGTCCTCTTTGGAGAAGTGTCTATTCAGGTCTTCTGCCTTTATTTTAATTGGATTTCTTATTGTTTTGGTGTTAAATTGTGTGAGTTCTTTAAAAATTTTGGATATTAACTTCTTATCAGATATATCATTGGGGAATATCTTGGAGAAATATCTTTATCTTAATATCTTTTGTTGCATTTATTTAATGAAGTCGAGTATTTTTTTAGATGCTTATTGGTTGTTTGTATTTTTCTGTGAATTATTGCTTTATAAAAATTGCTTAAGTTTTAATATGCAAATGTCTATAACTGAAGCCCTATAAGCTAGATCAGTAAAGAGTTTCCCAGAATTTTTGGGGGGTCACAAATGGGTTGCCTCAAGTAGTCTTGTAGAATCTTGCAAAGCTCTCTTCCTTTGCTCTCTTCTCCCTGGCTAATGCCTGTTGCCCTTCAGACTTAAAATAAACTTCATTTTTCTATCCCCACAGTACCCTCTCATGGATCTCTCAGGTCCATGCCCAGGATGCTATCACCTGATGCTGTAAGTCTTGTCATTTTTTTTGAGTTATTAGAGTGGTGGTGTGTTCTGAGGTAACAGGGGAAGCACCAGTCCCTCCCAAGCCCCAAGGCACATGTTGTTATCAGGATTTGGAAGAAACATTGCCCACAGGTAGTATTAAATTCTCTCAGGAAAGCACTAATTTCCACTTCTTCTTTACCTTGTTTTCTCTCAAAATTCATGCACAATCCCCCAAACAACTACCTATATGAGAAAAGGAAGTGGTTCAGGTTTGGAAACGTTGCTGTACTGTCTGGCATAGCTAGAAAACTCTAGACAGAACCCTCGCTTAACCAAATAATACAGTTTTCAATTCCAAACCTGGGTTTCCTTTACTATGATTTTACATTTTCTCCTAAGAATAATGGGCCCCATGTATAAGCTCTGTCCATCACCCCGAACAGCCATTCTTTGACTACCCCTCGGGCCATCGGAATCCTAGGTGTAGAGTGTTAAGAAGGTGAGGGGGCAAGAACTCCAGGTGGGCCCATCCACTTGTCCCGTGGGATGGGTGGTGGTGGCAGCAGGGGAGTGAGTCCGGAGAAAGGCCTCCACAGGGACCTCTAAGTCGTGGAGCCTAGGAGAGAAGACCCGTGACCCGAAATCAGAGATGGTCCTGGGTGGAAAAGTCATGTTATAAAAATCAATTTTTATTATAGAATTTCCCTGCATAATGTCATTGAAATTATTAACCCTTTGCTCACTTTGCTCAGTTTAGACTTGATGAGTTATTGATAAAGAGAAGTTTACCCTAAGCTGGCAGAGAAGTCCGATTATGCTACAGGAATGCTTCATTTTATCACACATATGCTATAACAATCAGGCATTTGAAGCATAAATTTTTTCTCTCAGGAAATGTGTGGGTACCTATTTGTGGGTATGTGTGCATATATAAGTGTGCATGTACACACATAAATAAATGTGTGTGCATGCATATGTGCATATATTCACATACATGTATGCCCATGTGCACACACAGTAGGCAAACTCTACAATGGCCCCAGAGATCCCGACCTCCTGATTTTCACGAATTATGTAATCAGTCTTCTCCCCTTGTATGTGGGCTGGACCTATGAACTCACTTCCAATGAAGAGAATATGGCAGAAGGCTGCGATACCACTTGAGAGTAGGCTGCAAAATCACCGTGGTTTCTGTCTCGGACACCTTCTCTCTTGTGCTCTGGTCCACTCTGAGCTCAACCCGTTACCATGTTGTGAGCTGACCTACAGGAGGCCCGTATGGCAAGGCGCTGATGTCTCTGGCCAACAGCCAGAGAGGACCTGGAGCCCGCCAATAGCCGTGCGAGTCAGCACGTTCAAATGTAAAAATAAGTTCAACTCTTTTATCATAATACACAAGAATTTAGTTGGAGAATAACTTTAAAAAGATTTTTACTAAACTACTACTTAATCTGAGTGTTGATTTAAAAAAATCATTTGTCAGAAGAATACTATTACCAAATCAATATATATTTTTCTCATCTTCTTTTGAAAACCTTTTCAATTGTGCTATATATTGAAAAAATATATACAGCAAAAACAATAAAGCACTATTATTTTGTCAAATTTGAGTTATCTCAGGGCTCTCTTTGACCTCTGAGACTCTTTCTAACCCAAGCATCTGAAACTGCTGAGATTTTCTTGTTCATACTGCTCATAAATTTTTAGGTAGGTACATTTTAGAATGAAGACGAAGCCTTGAGGTTTTTTTTCTTTTGGGCTTCGGTTAGTTCTGCAGACAATCACCGTTAGAGGTGGCATCCAGGGTTCTTGGGGACAGATTCCCCGTTGCTCTTATCTGCACAGTTTAGTGGCAGAGAGACTCCCAATCAAGCTCCAGGAAGCCTGTGTTTCCATGTGGGGCCGTCTTGAGCCATCAGGCCCTTCAAAGTGCTCTGCTCAAGGCATGAGCGAGCTATTCTAGGTGACTTGACAGCCTTCACTTCTTTATTCACTCATTCTGTCAGGCACTGAAATTCACAGAGTTCCTACCACACACTCTGCCAGGGACTGGGGCATATGAACAAGACACCCTTCAAAGAATGAGAATTAGAAAGCAAATAGTATGGGTTCTCATTGCTTTAAGCGTAATTTAATTGTATTTGGTTCTGCTTGATATTGGCTGCCATTCAAATGGCTCATTAAGGATGATCCTTTTATTTTCTTCCTTTTCTTTTTCTTCACTTTAATTTGCTTAGAGCCTGAAGTGTTTCAATTACCTTCGCACACAATTCTAAACCATCTTATTGACCACATTAACTGTGCTCTTTCCAGCCTTTATTCAGCTAGGAGGTTTTTATTAATGATGTTTTCAATACCACTTTTTCACACAAAGCAAATCGGAGAGAAAGATTCAATAATCATTTTAATTAGAGGTGCTGCATGTTGAAAAGTAGTTCAGAAGAAATCATTTTCAGAAAAAGTACAAAGGCATTGAGAGGTTTTTCCATTGCAAGTTTAATGCGTCCGGAGTTTTAAAACATCAACTTTTGTTCCATAAATCTATTTTAGATTATAACAAAGAAAGAAAATTTGTTTGCTCAATTAGAATACACTTTCTAAGCTTGGAAATTTTCCATAAATTTAGGTAGAAAAGAGCATAACAGCTAATTTAGGCTCTGCCCAATCATTTACCCTTTACCTAATGTTATGGATAATGCAGTTAAGAAGCAGAAATCAAGCTGAAGTCCACCGAATCCCTACCACTTGAGTAGGTGATGGCTGTGGGTGGCTTTTGAAAGCAGGAACTATTTAAAAACAGGTGGGACATAAGGGAGAGTGAGAGAGAATAGAACGAAAGGAGGAGGAGAAAGAGGAAAGGGGAAGAGAAAGAGAGGTAGAGTAGAAAGAAGGAGAGACGGGACAGAGGGTGAAGAAAAGAGTGAAGTGAAAAAAAATTGAGAAACGGGTGAGAGAGAAAGGAAGGAGAGAAGCAAAGAGAAGGGACACATTGTGATTAGGGACTATGTGGCCTTTTTGATCAGCCCCACCTTTTGAAAACAGATGTGGTTCTTTGGGGGCACTGCTTTATTCCCGACCCTGAGGCCCAGTGAGGCTGATAATCACTGATAATCACTCTCTAGACTCCTGGCATTAAGGGCGGGCATTAGATCCATGCCACAGTAAATGGAATAATTTCTCCTAGATGTTTCAAATTTGAACTAAGGGGCAAGGAGGGGTCTGTTCCTTGTGGTGAAGCTGTGCGGTTTAAGGCCTAAAATTCTTGCTATGTGCTGCCTTAATATCTACTGGGAGGGCCTCAAATGACCTGACTGCAAAGTCCCCTCCCCTCTCTGCTCCCACAGACAGGGTCGAGTAGACAAGCACCCCTCCTTATCAAACAGACTAAATACAATTGATGCTCATCCTGAGTAGTAGGTTTAAGTTCCCTGCCAGCCCACAGAATTATTCAAGCAATCCAATCACATCCCTCTGTGGGAACCAAGGCACCCCACCCTCTTATTACTACAAAGCCTGCCTCCCACAGCTGCTGGCTATTCCCTCCAAAAGCCTCTGATTGTTCACTTTGTTCCAGAGTGCAACTCCTGTGTGGTCCTGCCTGGTACGCAGTGTCCTCCTTGGCTGGGTTGTGAGTACTGGTGACTGATAAACTGCTGCCAATATCTCATCTCCCCAGTGTCAGGTCTCATGCATTTGCTCATCCCCACAAGCCTATGGTGGGAATTCCTCCCTTACCAAGAAGTGAAGAGGAGATGATTTTAAAAAACCTAGGATTTAAAATGAGAGCTGCCAGGCATGCTTCCAGCCTCGCAGAGGAGCTGGGCTGAGAGTACAAAGCCAGCACACAGTCACAGAATGAGGAGACACAGAGAGGGAGACCTTAGGACTTAGTTCCTGGCTCCAACTACCCCTGAGGGTCTGCTTTTCCCACAGATTTTGCTCAAATTCCGCCCTTTTACTTACTAGTTTGAGTAGAGTTTCTTTCCACCACTAACAGTCACCTCAGTGTTACTCAGTGAAACCAATCATATTTGGTGGTCTTTAGTTGAATTGAAACTAATAGCCTTTTTATTTATTAAGTATATAATTATGTGACTTACACATTCTGTTTAGGATGTAGAGTGTAGAACAGGTATGGAAGATTAGTGGTAGTCTAATATCACGAACAAGGGAAAAACATTTCGAGGTGCTCATTTTCCAGGAGCTTGCCTGTGCCTTTCCCTGTCCCTTCTTCTTTCCCCTCAAGCAAGTTACCTTGGCCTTTCTCTCTCCTCAGCTCCAAGGGCCCTTCTTCTGCTTCTGGAACTTGTTTCCTGAGCTTATACAGACCTGCTGGCTCACTTCTGCTACCTCTGTGACTTTCTGAGTAAACTTTCTCTTGTAATTTGAAAAAAAATGTTTCAAGATACAAAAGGCATATTCTGTGGTGGGACAGGAAGACATTATCTTCCTAAAAATCACCCCTATTAAGAAAATCAAGTATTAAGACATTCAATATTACCTATCAAGTAGTATTTACATTTAAAAGTACTAAAAGTCTTCTTGAAGACCTACAGTTATTCTGTCTAGAAAATGAGAGGGTTTTAAAGTTTATATGCTGGTGATCTTTAAAATGTTTTTTATTGAGGATAAATTTGCATGACATGGAAATTAACCATTTTAAATTGTACAATTGTACAACTCAGTGGAATTTAGTACATTAACAATGTTGTGCAACCAGTACCTCTACCTAGTTCCAAAGCACGTTTATCACCCCAAAGAAGACCCTTTACCCATTGTGACATTTTTCTCCATTCCTCCCTTCTCTCAACCCTGACAATTACTAATCTGCTGTGTATGTCTATGGATTTACCTGTTCTTTTACTTAGAATGTTTTTGAGGTTCTGATATGTTTTAGTATGTATCAGTAATTTGTTCCTTTTTAGGGCTGAATAATATTCCATTGCATGGACAGACCACACTTTGTTTACCGATTCACCCATTGATGAACACCTGGGCTGTTTCTACCTTTTGGCTATTGAGAATAGTGCTGCTACATGCATTAATTTACAACTCTTTTTTTGGACACTTGTTTTCAATACTTTTAGGTATACAACTAAGAGCTGAATTAGTGGGTCATATGGTAATTCTATGAGTAACTTTTTGGGGAGCCCCCAAGCTGTTTTCTACAGTGGCCATACCATTTTACTTTTACCAGCAATGTGTGAGGGTTTGAATTTCTCTACTCCTTGCCAATATCCCATTATGATTTCAATTTACATTTACTTAATGACTAATGGTTGTGCATCTTTTCATGTGCTTGTTAACTATTGAGTATCTATTTTGAAGAAATGCCTGTTTAAGACCTTTGCTCATTTTAAAATTATTTGTTTTTTGATTGTTGAGTTGTAAGAGTTCTTTATATATTCTGAATGCTAGATGGTTGTCAGATATGTGAATTGCAAGTATTTTCTCTCATTCTATAGGTTGTCTTTATAACCTGATGATTTTTCACAGGTTGTTTTTACCCTTTCTCTAGTTAATGCTAATTAGAATTTATCCTACAAGAATTATTATTTGCGTATTTCTTTTTCTACCTTATTTATATAATGAGAGTATTGGTGAAAGAGCCAGTGAGTTAGAACAGGGTCTGCATGAACCACCTTCCTGGTGACAGTTTTTGGCCTACAGATAGGTATCTACACTTAAGTGCACCTCACAGCCCCAGCCACATCTGTTGGTCTGCCACATAAGCCAGGTCAATCAGCATCCTTCCCTAGAACCTCTCCATAATCTTATCACTAAGCCGTTAGTGTATGAGCCTAGAAGTTGCCACCAGCCATATTTAAATACACACGTCATTTCTTGGGTCTGCGTCTTGCCCACGCTGACCCTGATTTTTACTGTCACACTTACCTAGAGCTTGCGTCTACTGACCTACCTGCCTGACCCCCAATGCCCAAATTAAGAACTAATAGGAAAATTTGAAATTATTTCTGGTAGAATTGTTTTCTATCTAAAAATTTACATTAAAACTGTTGGAGAGCTGCCAAGAGCTTGAGGTACAGCTGCATTTTATGAATTAATTTAAACACCATAACCCTGTTTGCATTTTCTGTTACTGGAATGAATGTTACAAAAAGAACATTTACTAAAAGGAATGTGTTGTGTAATTTAATGTATGATAAATGTAGGTGGTCTAAAACTATTTTTACTGCATTCCCACTTTTGCTCATAAACTTTTAAAATACTGTCACTAGAGTGTGAGTATCACTTGACAAAAGGAAGTCAACTAAGCCTTTTATATGACATTACTTTAAATAATCTTTTCTGTATTTTCTAAGTCAGTTTGTATAGTGGTCTAATAGTTAATCCATCTACCTATTGTAATATTAGGTGGTGAAAAATGTCATGCATCCTGTCTTTGGAGTAATTACATACATTCCTTTTCAATTTCTTTTGTTGACTTTTGATCTATTTTGTATCATAGCTTTAGTAACTGGGATGTCTATTCGGTGAAGAAAATCCCCTATTTCCGATCTTTGCCATTTACAAATTAATGACTCAAAGTACTACCTGTGCACTCCCATAATTGTTTATCTTGGTGTGGCCCATGCTGAAAATGACTTCTACTATCAAAGTTATTCTGTTCTTTGACATGATCTCTTGGTATTTTTTTTTTGGTTCCATTTCTCTAAAAATTCAGGAATTGCCTGTCGGAAGTCCCTTGACAAGAAAATTTACCAAAAACATTATTGGATCGGCAAACGTGACATTTCCTCGCAAAGAAATTATAGCTTCCCTAGATTAACTTCTTCCCCTACAGCGATTTTTCCTCTCACCTCATTTTTTTCATGTACTACTCCTATTTGAATAAACTATTTTTTATTAATTTTGCTACTTAGATATGGATCACACCTAAACTGTATAGCTATGGTAACATAACAAGTTCATACTTTTATTGAGAACATTTAAGAAACTTCATGTAACTGGTGGAATGGCCCTGCGGCTCTTGACTGGAGCTCTGCAGAAGAGACACCCGTTGGGAAATCATAAAGTCTGTTTTTTTCCCAGGGCAGCTTCTAAGCCCTGGATCATATATTATTTATCTATAAATGATACTGGTTGTTGCTTCCAATAACCCAGAGTGTAAGTCCCTCTGATTCATCATGCGCAGAACCACTAGCAGACTCACTGGCAATGATAGGTGCTAACTTTGGAGTAAAAGTATTGTTATCAGCATACTAAGATCCACTGGCTTAAACAGTAAAGAAATGTCTTGCCTCCATTAATAAGAAGTCCCAAGGGAGAGCAGTTCTAGTCTCCACACAGTCAGTGGCAGAGCTTAGATCTCTGCTAGTTTTGAATCCTACACTCCTCTACGTTGGTTTGCTTTCCAGGTTGCTTTTCCCCATCATTACAAGACAGCGGTAGCAGTTCCAGGTTTCACATTCCGACACGTCACTACTGAGAGGGAGAAGGGCCTACTTTCCATTGCCACCTTCCTACCATAGGGGAAACCTTTCCTGAGACCTCTCCCTGAATGCTTCCCTTCCTGTATCCTTGGCCTGAATGAAGTCACATACCCACCTGTAACCCATCTCTGGCAAGGGAGTGGTATTGCTATGATTTGTACACAGTCCAGAGCTACTCAGACGCGCTATACCAGGTTGTCCTGCTAGGTGGACGCTGCCTCACTCTCTCAGCTAGGAGGCTGAGAGTCCACACGTGTCTGTCTGTGCCCCCTCACGGTCCCTCGGCTAAAGCTCCTACACCACCCACCAGCCTGCTCTCCTCCCACTAGGACAGGCTCCCCACCTGGCTTGAAATCTGGTACAGCACCCAGTTGTCCTCCCACCCACAACCAGCCTTGGGATGCTCTGGAAATGTGCTGGAGACCCCAAACCCCCAATGTGGGCCCCCTCCATGCATGAACATCTCCTCTACCCACTTGGGCTCGGACACTCATGCCTTCCTTCACACCACTGAGACTGACTGCTTACCCAACAACAGTCTGTTCCGTCAAGAGTTAAAAATTTGCTCAGATTTCTATAGCAGTTTATTTAAAGGAGAAAGTTGATATGCACATAGCTATGTACAAAATTTTTTTTAAAGCTGTAAAATTTTTTTCCCCATTGACACAGAGAAGGAGTTGTCTGAATAGAAAGCTGTGACGGTGCATGCACGCTGCTGCTGCAGTGCGCGCAGCTAGTAAGTGTGGCCTCATAAATTAAAAAAGATTTATATATAATGATTCCTCCACCCATCAAGAGTATGTCAAGTTACAGACACAGAAAATAGCAAGTTTAAATGACATTTTAATTTTTAAAACTGTGAAAAATCAAAAACATAAAAATAAGAATCTGGCTCTGTTTAGCCAGAAATTAATTTAAAGTAGAATAGTTGCTTTTTAAGAGTTAATATCATGGTACTTCTGACCAGTTCTTACCACAATTGCATCATTCTTGCCACTACTTAGAGGCAACTTAGAGTGGCATAAACCTTTGATGTTGCTGTATTAGCTACAGGATTTGCACAGCTGCTCACTTTACAGATCTCACGACTGAGGCACGAAGAGTTAAGTAACTGGTCAGTTAACAAGAGGGACAGGCAGGACCCACCCCCATGCCCTTACACTCCCTAGTATGTACTGATCTGGGGGAAACGAATGCATGATGGCAGCATTGGAGGAGAAAACTGGGAGGTAAACATAAAGGAGAACGGATTTATGAATCATCTGTCCTGTGGAAATTAAACAGTTGCTAAAGAATGATGCAACTGAGTAACATTTACTGATGAGGGAAGACATTTAATTTATCACACAATGTTTGCTGTAAAAACTGAGTCAGGACCACAGAGAAGTTATAAAGAGAATGTTGGTACAAAGCTATAAATGCCCAAAGCAGGACTGGAAAGATTCCAGGCAAACTGACCACAGTGTCAGTCTGGTGAGGAAAGCAGAACTTGGTATTTGAGGAGGGAAACATCAGGGAATGGAGGGACAGCAGGGAAAGTCAACACAGACGAGAAAGGGAAGAAGGTCAGACAGGACAGCTGAGTGACAGCGAAGCCCAGGAAGTCTATGCTGCCCAGAGGCTGGGGGTGGGTCCCGAAGACCAGAGGCTGGGGCTCTCTTGTCTCAGCTCCATGCAGGAAAGTCAGCTGCCCAGGCCAGCTCCAGGGTAATGTCAGGCATTCTCGGGCCAAGCATGTTTACTTGGGTCCCTGATCTTCTCAGGTTTAACAGACACCCTCTGCGGACCACTTCACACAAGATACATGCTAGACAGAACTCCGGTACATGGAGTGTCCTTTGCTAGATGAAAAATCTCAAGGGGGTCCGAGAGATTCAGAGGTCCCTTTTGGGGCTTCTGTTGGGCATTGTCCATCCCCCAGTCATGAATGGGCCCCTCAGAACATCCTGATCTGGTTTCTGTTTAACTGTCTTCAGAAGAAGCTCAGAAATCTCCATCACATTCTAGGAGGGTAGCTGATGCTGGGGTTGCACACAGAAATGAGACTCAGCCCTTGGGCTGGGGAGGTGAGTGGCCAGGGTTAGTCTGCTAGTCCAGTGATGTTCAACTGGGGTGCCACAAGAATTTTAAAACATGTAATACCTGACTGTTTAGTCAGGGGCACTGTCCTCTTTTCCCTTCAATTGTCAAATAAAAACATGACAATAGCCAGTCCAACAACAGCTGTCCACTGTGAACGAATCAAAATTATACTTATTTTTTTGGCAGACTGGTGAAAAATATAATGTGTAATTTTGGGGTGTGCCACAAAATTTTAGTGTAATTAGTTTATGTGTGCCATGAAATGAAAAAGGTTACAATGGCTGTGCTGGTCTGCTGCCTGTGAACCTTGCATCACTCTACTTGAGAGGCCATCTTTTCCCTCCGCCCATGAGAGAGGACCAACATCCAGAATGCAGAGCTCACTGGGTAAGGCCAGGAGACTTGAACCCCTTCTGCCAGAATGGCTTCCTCTGTTCTCATGCCAGTCACCATATGACGTTACTTGGTATCCCGCGGTATCATTGGTCTCCCTGTTAGACTCGAACCGCACAATGGCCACACCTGACGCCAAGCAGCCCAGACCCTGAGCCCAGGGTCAGAGGGAAGGTTCAGCCTGGCCCTCAGGGGGAGCTCTCTCTAACCGGTTACAACGTCCAGAGAGTAGTTGGGAGTGCCCTCGGGCTTGGGCAGAGGCGGAGGTCCTCTATAGCCTGGAGTCTCTATGGCTCTCCTCTCAGGGTGGGTCCAGCCTGGGAGAGGACCCGGCCCTAGGTCTTCTCCCTAAATGGCATGGTGGTTATGCTCACATGGTGTTATTTCTTAGCAAATTCACCCTTGGGTTTCAGTGGTCTTGAGCATTTTCCTAAACTAATCTGGTTATTAAGCAAATGCCAAAGACTTTTTGGGTAAGATTTGGAGACTTATGGAAGTTAGGAACTTAATACAATTAAAATGGAAATGATTTTATGGAGAAGAAAGTCCACTGGAATTTTGATTGGGGTTGCATTGAATTTACAGATTAATTTAGGAAATATTCAGATCAATATAAATGATTAAGTCTTCCCATCCAAGTGTAGGAACAGGAAACGTTAGTCTTTTTGTTAAGATCAATATCTCAGAGGGGAAGTCCATTTTCTTTGTCCCCTCCCCCCTTTTTTAAAATTAAGTCTGACTTGGTTATTTGTGATTAAGTATGTAATATTGGGCATAGCCTGTGGCTGGATTTGTATTTGATCTTAATTAGGGTAAAGTTTCTGGAGCAATTTGAGAAAGTGGTGGCACATCATTCCAATGTAGTTGGTGAATCCTTTAACTATGGAATTTTTTTTTACTTGGTGATTAAAATCTAGCAAACTTGTTTTTTATATTTATTCTTCTTGAACAATAGATGATGACTCCATTATAACTTCTTTAGGCAAAGAATATTGCTCATTTATGAGGAAAAAATCCAAGTAGTTCAATGTCTCATAAAAGTGGCACATCTTAGGGATAAGGTGACCTGAGTTCATCATGTTATTGTACCTCAATATTATTCTTCCAGGTGTGTTACGTGTAAATGTGTCATACATGAAAGTTGTGTAAATGTAGCTCTGACCAGTGTGGCTGGGTTGGTTGGGTGTCGTCCTGCAAAGCAAAAGGTCATCCATTCGATTCCTGGTTAGGGCACATGCCTGGGTTGCCAGTTCAGTATTCTTTCCCTTTCTCCCTCCTTTCCTTTCTCTCTACAATTAAATAAATAAAACCTTTGAAAGAAAGGTTGTATCGAGGTACTCTGCAGGCTGGTTCAGCATGCACTTGCATGCTTTCTTTCTCTTCCTTTCTTCCCTAACTTTCTCCCCATATTCATTCTCTCTCTCTCTCATTTCCCCCCTTCTTTTCTGCAGGTCCCCTGCCTGCCATGGCCGCTTCCACCACCAGCTCAGCACGGGGCAGTCCCCTAGCCCCTGCTCATTTGTTCCATTTCATCAACACCACTCTTTCTTGCCACTTGTGCCTGTTCTCTAATCTCGGATCCTTGCCTCTATCAGGAGGAGGCTTTTCCTAAATTGTGTGACCTCATTTCCCTGCTGCCTCCACAAGACCCCCTGCGAAGCCAGCAGCTCCTGCCAAATCTCTCCAGGACTCCTCTCAGTGACTTACCCAGTGAAGCTTTGTTTAGGGTTCCCAAGAAATGAGTCACTTGAACTCTCTCTGTTTAGGGAAAGCTCCTGCTCTGAATTGAAGTCTGCAAACCCCAACTGAGACTTTCATTGTTTCCTCTCCTTGATCCTTTTGCTTTGGATCCAATAGACCATCTTCTTGTTCTATCTGTTCCAGCTGAAGGCAGAGTCTGCCAGAAATCTGTCTGGGCACGATTCCCTTGATGCTGTGTTGCTATATCTTGCAGGGGGGAAAATGGCAAGGTTTTGAGTAGTGGAGGCTGGTAGTGGCTCCCACGTTTATTGTTTCTCACCCTTTGATGCCCTGGGACCTTTTGCTTCTCTGCCCTCTGTCTGCTATTTTCCCTTCCTCCAAAACCCCACTCAGCCTTATGCTGGGGGATGGGGTGGGGGGAGTACAGAATATCTCAGAGTCTCTGAAGGTGGGAGAGAATTTAAAAACACATTTTGACTATTATAAGATAATTGTATATTTTAAGAAAAACAATGAAAGATTTTGCTCTTTTTAAAAGGTATGCTCAAGTGACTTCATTTTGTCATATCGATTAACTGCACAATTATTTAAAGATAACATTTTTCTCAAAACCAGGCTAATTATGCTTCTGGCAAGTATAACCTTCTTAACTGGGTTTACATTTATTGCAAAATAGATAATCCTTACTGTGCTATTAAAAGACAGCCCCCCACAATATGACTTCAACATAATTTTCAACATAATCCTATATACTGACTTCATTTTGTTAAGTATAACATTTTAAAGCTAATGAACTTTTCCTCACTCTAATTGTCCTCTCTGTGTGCCTTCTTTTGGCATCACCACTTTCAATGACATTTTCTCTTCTTTCTTAACTTCTTTTAATAACAAATGAAATACATGTATATGTAGAGAGAATATCTTGCTAATCTTATTTTATCTCTCTCTATATTTTTCCTAGAGTTCTATAACAAATCTCAAATATATCCTTTCATCTTTGGTATGCAATTGTAAGAGAGAAAGATTTTTAAAAATTTATTTTTTTAAAGATTTTATTTATTTATTTTTGGAGAGAGGGGAAGGGAAGGAGAAAGAGAGGGAGAGAAACATCAATGTGTGGTTGCCTCTCACACGCCCCCCACTGGGGACCTGCCCTGCAACCCAGGCATGTGCCCTGACTGGGATCCAAACCGGTGACTCTTTGGTTCGCAGGCCAACACTCAACCACTGAACTACACCAGTCAGGGCAATTTTTAAAAATTTAAACATAACCACAAAACTATTTAAACTAAATAATTTTAATAATTGCTTAATATCATCTAAAATTCATTCCATGTCAGATTTCCTCAACTGCCTTAAAAATGACTTTTTACCATTAATTTGCTTCAAGTGGAATCCAAGCAAAGTCCACAATTAGTTTCTTAAATCTATTTAATCTATTTCCACTTACCCCTGCCCCCATGTTAACATCCCTTTGGCGTTGAATAAATCAGCTCATCAGCCCTGTTTAATATCCTCTCTTCTGCATTGGTTTGCTTGCTTCCTCATGGTACTAGTTATCGTGTGCTTCTCTCATCTGTATTCGTCCACCAGTTGGGAGATAGAGCTAATCAGAGGCTTGATTTAGATTCCAGTGCATTTTTATTTTTAGGGTGAAATATTTTATAGATGGCACTATAAAGAGATACCTAATTACATCATTCAGGGGATACACAGTGACTTCTGTCCTATCTTGGTGATAGTAAAGATACTGAGAAAATAGTTGCAAATTATATCTGCAATAAGGGTCAATATTCAAAATATATAAAGAACTCACCTAACTCAATAGCAAACAACAACAATAACATCAACCAATCTCCCAACAATGTAATTAACATGTGGGCAGAGGAACTAAACAGACGTTTTTTCAAAGAAGACAGGCAAAGCCAACATGAAAAGGTGCTCAGCTTCACGAATCATCGGGGGAACGGAAATCAAAACCACAGAGAGCACCTCACATCTGATGGAGTGGCTGCCATCAAAGAGACAAAGCAGACGCTGGCACGGGTGTGGAGAAAAAGAGCCGTGTGCAATTTTGGGGAAATATAAAGTGGTATAGCCACCATGTCAAACATTATGGGGATCTCTCAAAAAATTAAAAACAGAATGATCTGATCCAGCAATCTTACTTCTGGGCATACTCTCTAAAAGGAATGAAAACAGAATATTGAAGGCATATGTGTACTTTCATATTCACAAAGGCCAAGATACAGAAACAACCTAAGTGTTGGTCAGCAGATGAATAAAGATGCAATATATACATATATCCATCCATCCATGTACCCACACACACAGAAAGTATTATTCAACCATGAGAAAGAAGGAAACTTGCCATTTGTGACAGCATGGATGTACCTTGAGGACATTATGCTAAGTGAAATAAGCCAGACAGAGAAAGAGAAATACTGCATGGTATCACTTACATCTGCAATCTATAACAAGAGGCAGGCGCACAGACACAGCAGGAAAATAGTTACCATGAGCCGGGGACGGGGGTGCGGAGGGTGTTAGGGAAATAGGAAGAGGCTGGTAAAAGGGTACAAGCTTTTAGATACGAGATGAATGAGGTCTGAGGATTTAATGTATAACATGATGACTACAGTTGATAATATTGTACTGTGTAATTGAAATTTGCTGAGAGAGTAGAGCTTAAATATTCTCACTGAGGAAAAAAAAGACAAACATGTGAGGTAATATATATGTTAATCAACTTGGTGGGAAGGATCCTTTCAAAATGTCTACTTGTATCAAATCATCATGATGCATACTTTAAATGTTGTACAATTTTATATGTCAATTATACCTCAATAAAGCTAAAAAGAGACTCACTGGGCAAACACATTCAAAGTGACAGCATCACACAGGGAAAGAAGGAGTTAAGGAGTTTCTAGATTTTGAGTAAAAAAGGTGATAGATATTATATCTTTCCCTAGTAATAACATTTTTAACAGTGGCACTCAGACATCTACAATTTCTGTTGACCTCTGATATGTGACATTGTTCTCAAATTAAATCAAGATTATTTAGTTATACAGGGATAAAAGAATCTTGATTTGTTTGAGAAACACATTTGAAAAAGTTATGATGAACTTTAATGGGAAACACACTTGTATAGAAGCCTGGGCATAAGGTTGAAATTGATCATCACATTGTTTGTTTAGAAAAGAAAACATAACATTCAAAGAATATGTTGGAAGCATTGGATTTCTTCACATAAGAACACACACATTGAAAATGATGAGGCTTGGATAAAGCCTATATTACAGACTATTTCTTCCTTTACTAGAAGTGTTGAACTTTAAAAATATGCATGTATCATTGAATATACTAAAAATCAGAATATTTTGCATGTGGATACTTGTAGAAAAAATAAAAAATAAAAAAGAAACTTTTTAATCGGTAATACTAATGACTAGACTTGGAAAATAACGCTATAAATGGAAGAATGAAATGACAGGCAATTTGCAGCCAGCCAAATATGCAGATTTCAGGCAGCAGCCTATCATTGCTCGCCTGGGTGGTCTCCCACTTCCCAGAAGAGGGGATTGCTGAGCTTCATAATAGAGTCAGGAGTACTCTGCACCTAAGGGGCCTTTGTGTGGGGGGCGGGTGGAGGGAAGGGAAATCGCTTTTTAAAAAGTCATAGAAGGGGGTCAAAAAATCATAGAAGAAACTTTGTGAGTTACATAAACCAACCTACTTACCCCCAAGAAAAACCACACCTAAATTCTTCCAGACAGATTAGAATCTTTCCTATTTCTAAAGACCTCCTGAGAAGGAGTTTCCATTTCCTTACTTTAGTGTTTAACAGACTTCCTTTTCGAGCACACTGCTCTCTTGCCTATGTTAAATCTTTGATAATACTGCCAAGACTTTTATTTATTCTTATAATATCCTCCATAGAGCAGGGGGATAGCGGAATGGGCTTGCTTTGGGAAGTCTGTCTGTCCTTCACTCCCCCTTGGCACTCTCTGTTCCACACTTATCATTTCCACGCCTTTAAGGTAGGAATTGCATGGGATTTTCGGGGTCAAGCAGATAATACATAGGTTGGGGTAAAAGTAGGCTTACAGTTGTGAGTATGCAACACACAGTTTATTCTTGTATTACTATTCATTAATTACAGTATTCTTTTCCATATGAACAACTGTAAACCTACTACTTTTGCCCAACCCTGTATACCTTGTAGGATTTAAGACTGTAGGGAGAGGTGGCAAAGTGGAGAGCCAATGCTACTCTGAAGGCATTTAATTATATATTCATTAAGTGCACTGATTAGGCCAAGCCAAATATGATTTAGGGGCCCACTTGCCTTCTTGCTTTAGGCCCTTCCTAACAGGGTAGGGCGTGATAGCCAGGTTGCATTTGCCAGTGTTTACAAATGAAAACCCAAAGCTTAGTTGAGCTGTGATTAAAAAGATGCTTCCTGTCTGTATTCTCTAGTGCAATAAGAACTCTTATGATAAAATAATTTCTTCAGACACATACATTCTGCAGGAGGTTTTAACGTACCCATTAGCTCCAAGGCCCCTAATGGGTCTTGTTTCCTGGTGTTCATGCCCTGTGTGTTCGCCCTGTGTGAACAGCAGTGTGGAGTGATTGTGTGTGAATCAGACGCTAAGTCACCTAAATCACTGCAGCACTCACCTCTGTCTCTTGTTCCACTTGCACTGGAGAGAGCCAGTGCCACACTGGGAGGACACGCAAACAACCCCGTGCAGGGGACCGGAGGCCTGCGACCAGCAGCCAGCCCCAATTTGCTAGTCTCACAAGTGAGCTGCCTTGGAAATGGGTTCTGCAGGCCCAGTCAAGTCTTCAGGTGCCCTTGGACCAGCCAGTATCTGGCTGCAAATAAAGGAGAGACTATGAGAACTGCCCTCAAAAGCTCTCCCTGAGTTATGGGCCAACAGAAACTTGAGATGTAATAAACACTTGTGATTGTTTTAAGCCATTGGGTTTTAGAGTCGATTTGTTAGGCAGCGCGGATGACATGACAAGTAGAGTAGGTAGCTTCAGACTCTTGCATCCACAACGGCAGGCTCCCGTCACTGAGAATGAGTAGAACAATTGACACTGGTCACCCTTTCCTCCCAGTTTCTTTAAAAATTTTTCCAGCTTTGTTGGGATATAGTTAACATAGAACAAAGTGTAATATTAAGGTGTGGAACATTAATATTACAAAACACATGATTTGATATACATATGTACACTGTGAAACAATTACCCACCCCGGTGATGTCAGTTAACGTGCCCATCGCCTCCTCTCAGTTTCTTTGGCAGTGGGCAGGGAGACACTGAGTTCTTCATCAGGGATGTGCAGTTGGGAATAATGTTGAAAGCTGGGCTTTTTTACATGCACACGTGCCATATGTTTTGCATGCCACATTGGCTTTTACTGCTCATTCGACAACAGCTAATATTCATTGAACTTTTACTATGTGGCAGCACTCTGTTAATAGCTCCATCTGAGTTATCATCACATAATTCTCCCAATAACCCTAAGAAGTAGCTACTATTATTATATTTTGCCTGCTTAATGCAAGAAAATTCTTAAGGAGCTGATGAGGCTGATGTCCAAAGAGTGGTGATTTGAAAAACTGCCACAAAATTTCCCTGATCCCAAATATCTCTACAAATAAGATATTACAGCTACTTCAATTTCATGACTGTGCACCTTAAATATTTCTCAAAGTTACCTGTAAACAGGGTACTCAGTCAATTAATGAGTACATGTTTAGCAGGCATGGTTTGTAACCCCTCCCTGTGACAGCTACAGTGTAGCAATGGCCCATGGGACACGATCTCCAAGACCTAGCCTTCCAGAGAGCTCGATGGAGGGCTGACCAAGGGCTCCAGCTGCTATCACCTAACAGCCATACCTGCCTGCACTGGGACCATACTTTCCATGACATGTCCCTGGTCAGTGACTACAGTGGCTGAGGGTAGCAGGGCCACTCATGAAGGTCACAGGACTCTTATGAAGGATGACTCCCTAATGGCCCTGCTGAAATTTCTTAAAACCACACCTCAGTCTAAGACACTTCTACCGTCCTTTCTCCTTGCCTTTCTTATTTACCAGAGGTCTGACGTACCATATGGTCTAATTGGCATCCTTGTTCCACTCACAGGTGTTGCTACCCCTAATAAATGTCTTGCATAGCCAGCCCTGTCTTGGGACCTGCCTCTCAGAAGGCCTGGGCTAACATTTACTGGTAGTACATGAAGCATCTGTGATCACAGTGTGATAAGAATGTGGCTCGAGTAAGGCTAAGAGGACCTGAGAGGACTGAAAAGATAAGCAATCTATTACATAATTTTGATTAAGCAAAAGCTGGTGCTGTACAGAATCAAATCAAGCATTATTTGTGGGGAGGTTAAGTGGAGACTATTCAATGGTGAAGTTAGGTAGATATATTCCTTACCAAAACAAAGAATACTGACATGCAGCAGGCACTTTAGATGCCCTGCATCACTGCCCTCAGCCCACTCCCGATTTTAGCTGCAGTGTGGCGGGAGGGGACATCCTGATGAGCTCAGACTCTCGCCTCACACCAACAGCATCGCTCCTGAAGCTCATGCAAGCAGTAGGGTTGCCAGATTTGGGAAGGATAACTCTCAATCAGTGGAGGACTGCAGCTGAGCATCAACACCCAGCACATGTCTGTCCTTCCAATGGACAGTGTGGGCATTCTGTTCCTCAGAGGTCCCTGCAGTGTGGAGCCTGTTTCCTAGAGAAGCAATCTCATTAACGAATGCCTCTCCTTTCCCCTTCTCTGTCTGCCTGCTCCTTCACTCCTGCTTCCTGTGACTGCCCTTCAAATAAATCTGGTTTCATGTCTTAGTATCTGCATTTGGGGGAATCTAAATGAAGATGACATTTTCATGGATAGAGACAGGTATAAACAATCGCTCTCCCCTAAATAATTACAGATAGCCAGAAATTTGAAGAATTAGTTTTAAGTCATATATGGGTCCTTAATTACGTGAAGATATAATTTTAGATTCTAAGTAAATAAAAAAGGAGATAATTTACATTTCATGAAGGGACATTTTACTTGTTTGGCTGTGAACAAAAGAAACCACTTGCTTATATTAATTAACTTATAGTAAAAAATTTTTTTCTCCTGAAACAGTAATTCATCAATATGAATGAAGGGAACAATTAAAGCCAATCAAATTTATTTTCTAGTCTACGTGATTAAAGGTAATAAGAGTTTCATTCAAAGAAGCAATAAAAACATAGCTTGTATAAGGATATCTGCAGATTATTAGTTCTCAAGTACTTCTGGCCATCAGAACAAATACTGTGATACTATTTAAGAGTTACATCCATTTTTGGCAGTGTTTTGCATTTCATCAACCACAGATTTCAAGTACCTTCAGACTGTGAGAGGTTCTGCATAAAACAATCAATCATCCCCTTTGGACTGTTTGGCAGAAACAGCCAATGACTTGTCCTGTCATGAACTGAATTCATATATATTCATGAGGCACAGAGAAACACCTCATTGTTTCATATTGTTTTGTTATTTTAGAATAAATCATAAAGACACCATCCTACCCATAGTTGGTAAAGAAATATCTGTCCTATGATCCTCACCTCTGTGGTTTGCAGTGTTTTAACTTGCACAGTTCAGCTCACATTACGTTATTTTTTTTAAGTAAGTTGTAACTTTTTTTAAAGCACCATGTCTATGTTACCTCCTACCAGCAAAAACTGGAAACATATAAAAACTGAAATGACGTGTGTCCTAAGTTAGAGTGCTTTAATTTTCATAGACTGAGGGACTCCTGGAAGAATGATGATTTCATACAGATAGATACCGTCCAAGCTCCCAAATTCCATCAATCCTAACCTTTTCAGTCCTTCATTGATTTTTGCAGAACCTTCCAAGGATCAGTTGTGATCGCCAGATTTTGTACTCTGCCAGGCTGTCTGTGTGAACTTCAGTGAGAACAACAACAGCACAAGCAGGGTGATGACAACTTGCTGAGAAAGTATTTTTAATACCTTTGATAAACAGGAAAAAAGGTGAATATTTATATTTAAAGTCATCTAAATTTCTCACTTTGTCTGCCTTTCTTAATTAGTATAATTGTATGCTGGAAAAATATAAAATCAGGGGAATTAAAACACAGAGATGACAAATCTCGTTGACATAAAGGCCATTGAACATCCTTGGTCACCACCAACGTGGTTCTCAGAAAAGACTGTCTATTGGATCTTCCCTAAGAGTAATGTTTTCAGCAACAAGACTTGAGTCAAGCATTCTCTGTCTTGGAGTCTAACAGTGGCCATTTGTTTAGGTGGCACAATGCCTATTTAGAACTTAGTCAACTTCTTGCCATAGGGATCAACAATATTTAAAAGCACAAATGGTAATGTAAATATGGCTCCATACAGGGTTGGAATCAGACTATTTTGGTCTTAATCCTGGCCCTTGGCCATGATAGGTGGTAAAACTCAGCCAATTTATTTGGCTTTTTAACTTTAGATTTTCTCATCTGTATAATATAGATAATAATATTTTTTCACTATTATAAGAATATGTGCTAGGCATAGAGTATGAATGAATCTATCGATTTTACTATTACTGTTATTTATTGGTAGTATGAATATTAGTTGGTGTGCTTAGCTGCAAAGAATAGAACCGACCCATCTGTCTAAGCTAGACTGAACAGAAAAGATACTGGTTAAAGGAGACGAAGAGATTCATAGATCTGGAGGGAGAAGGGACAAAGAATAACGTTTGAAAGTAACTACACATGACAGTTGTAGAGACTGCTGAGGCACGCAGAAACTGGGGCTCACCCAGGCACTGTAAAAACTGTGGGGCCTAATGTAAATGAAACTATGGGGCTACTTGTTAAAAAACTAGAGAAACTTCCACTAATAAATTAAAATATAGAGTTCTTTCCTTATTTTGCGGTCTCTTTCACAGCTTGATATGGTGTTTTTTATTTTCTATTTCATGTTATTCTAGGAAAACTAAAATTTAAACACTTTAGTATGAATTTTTCATTCACCTTTATGTTGTATAATGTCCATCTAAAAATAAATATAAGACAACTCACATGCAGAATTATCAAAGTCACACAATTTATGTATCGTAGATTGTACATGCATTATGCATGTCATTCTTACCAGAGAGTAGAAACACTGCACAAAACTAACTCAACTGTTTTAATTTCACTCCTTGATACATGGGCATTCTACCAACACTCTTCCTTTGGTATCCTGATGAACAGGGGAAGACTGAGAAAAGATGTGGTTGCCCTTAACTTTCCTTCTGTGTCATCACTTTCAGTGTAAGAGATGGGCTACTACAGAGGAGTAACGACAGTAAGGGAAGCTATGGAATGATTGTGTTTCTTAGAATGACATTGTCTTTTTTTATGTGTTAGAAGCAAGTTCTGGTTTAAATGGGGAAGTGTGGCTTCTGGGGGCTCTCAGTGCCCTCCACCTCTATTACTTTGTAGTAGACATTAACGTGTGTACTTTGTACTCCTTTGGAGCCTTACTGAACTCCCACACATCATGGGTCTACTGGAATGCTGTGTTCATGGGTCAGTACATGCTATGTATAAGCAGGAGGAGAGAACATGGGGCAGACATGCATATTGTGCAAATTATTACAATTAGCATAATCTGGTTGGGGTACATGGTGGGAGATTTTATTTTTAACTAAGAAAGGCATATACTCTACTGTTTGGATATTCTTTTCCAAGGAAGTAAATGCTAGTATCAGAAAATGCAACTGCACAAAGAAACATACTCACAGGCTGCATGAGACTAAGCAGGAGAAACTTGTGTATAAATTCATCGTTGTCCTATTAGGTGCAAAGAGCCCAAGGACAGAAGTCATATGATATGGTATTTTGCGTCACGATGACCCAGAACAACAAGAAAGAAATCTCTTTTAGAAACATTTTCAGGAGCCTAAGCTCTCTATCTGTGTTGATGCTGCAAACTCAACTTGATAGAGAGCTGTCCTTTGTCACTCAGTTCCCCAGGACTATCTCTGCAACCTCTCATCAACATACACGCTCAACATATGTGGGCTGAACTAGTATCAGAAATGTGCCCCCTTAAATAGTTGGGGTTGAATGTGGAAATTCATCACAATAAACAGGGTGTCCTGTATTCTTGAAGTTCGTTTCCAAAATCATTGTTCATTCTATTTTAGCCTTATATTATTCTTTCAAGTAAAATTTGTTCTTTAACTTTTAAGACAGGTTAGTTTTGATGTTTAACACATTTCCATCAGATGCATTACTCAAATAAATTAAGTGAAGAATTTCTTGGCTACAAGATTGTTGGAATATTAATCTTTTTTGTTTTACTTTATTATTATAAAAGTAAAAACCTTACATTCTAAATTCTACAATAAAATGTTAAGTCAGGAATATACAATTCTTCAGGACAGAAATAAAATTGGTAAACTGGCTTCTATTTCTTCATTAGTATTTATTAGTTCAGATGATTTGGATGAAATTATATGATACTTATAATTAATATGAAATTAATAGATAAACACTACTGGCAGTTGACTTTGTTACTTTAATTCTGGCGTGTTTTTCAGAACTGATGTAAAAATTTGTTGCTCAATAAATATTTATTAGGATGAATGACTTTATGAGTAATTTATTATGACCTTTCTAATGAAGATATTGGCCCATCTTATAATAGCTAATAGATTTAGGTAAAGAAACTTCACAAAACTAGACTTCTTGTTTTGCATTACTAGCATTTACAATTAAGTTTTTAAAAGTTTTTTTTTATAGGGATTAGATCACGTATTAAAAGAAAAAAGAAGTAGCTTCTCTGGAAAAGCAATTGGGTGCTTTCTAAAACTAGATCACCAGGTTATTGAGCGCAGCCACTCACAGGCCACTAGCCCTCCCCTTCATCCTCAGAAGATTCAGACGGGCTCATGATGGCCCAGATTAAACTTCCCAAACACCCTTGAAACTGCATGTAGCCACGTGACTAGATTTTTAGAACAATGAGATAGGAGAAGTGCTGTGTACTATTCAGATTGCGTTGTTAAGGGTAGGAGAATAAAAATCAATTTTATACAAGTCACTATGACTTTAGATTTATAGTTTATAGAGTCAAATCCTTATTCTAATATAACAATGCCCAGGATAGAAAGTTTTTGGAGATGAAAATATGGTAAGAATCCATTAATTTTCCAGTGAAGCAAACTAATATGAGGAGGAAACATTTGTATCATATATGTACATACATATGCATATATGTAGGCACATATGTATATGTATGTATACATTAATTACAATATTTAAAGATCCATCTTAAGAACTAATCTGCCTTAATTCTATACTTGGTTTTGGAGCTCCAATTTCCTCAGGCATTAAGCCCTCCCTAGTCCAGCTGTGGCCTTTCAGGAACTTGAGGGCCAAACAGGCAGTCCTGAGGAGCTTGACGAGAATAAAATTGATTTTTTACACTGACATGGAAATAAACTTAAAGACATTGTTAAGAAAAGCAAATTCCAAAATAATTCATACACTATAAACCCATTATATTAACCAGCATAAAAATACATTTATATATACCTTGGTATGCATATATGCAAACTCATGTGAGGGTTATGTGTGTGCATGTAAATGTATAAATTCAGAGAAAATATTTGTAAGGATATATTAAAAATTGTTAATAGCAGTTGCCTCTGGGGTAGGACAGAATTTGGAAGGGAGTAAGGTAAAGGTGAAATTTAACTTTTTAGTGCATATGTTTCTTTTTGTTCAAATGCTATATAAAGAATATGCATTTGGAAACTACTCATGAAGTTTTATATATGTAGATACTTCTGGACTTATGGTGGGTTATGTCCTGATAAACCCATCAAAAGTTTAAAGTACTGTAAGTCAAAAATGCATTTAATACATCTAAACTACAGAACATCATGCTCAGAACACATACATTAGCCTGCAGTGGGGCAATACCATCCAACACAAAGCGTATTTTAGAATAAAGTGTTAAATATTTCATGCAATTTATTATTTATATATATGACTTTTATACCATTGTAAAGTTGAAAATCATGTCAAACCACTGTAAGTTAGAACATTCTGTGTATATATATGCTGTGGTGTATATGTTGAAATTTAAATATACATATATTATTGAAATTGGAATATATATTGTATATTTATTAAATAGTTAACTATTTACATATGACAAAGGTAAAAGCAAACTCAGGAAGGCTTGGTTTGGTTATGTGGTCTAGGGGAAAAGTCTTCAGATTTTTGTTTTTACTTTAGAGTCAAATCACTCTAGGTTTGACTGCTGGCTCAATAACTTGCTAGCAGTAGTTAATGAGTAAGTTACTTGCAGCCTCTGAAAAGCATCAGTTATAAGGTAAACTTGTAGGGTGGCTGTGAATATTGTAGGTAATATCATCACATCATTTGTGTAGCATACCAGATACAGTAGAGGCTCTCAGCAGATACTATTACTATTGAGATTACTCTTAAAATGTGAAAAACTGAAATGAAATTCCTTTGAATTATATGCTTATAATTTCATTAAGCCAGGTAAAAATTATAATAGATGAAAAGAGAAAACTTGGCAGGACAAATATAGACAATGTTTTAAATAAGCATACTTCATAAGTGAGTTTAGTAAAGTTACAATTAAAAACGTTTTATAACATTTATAACATTACTTACAAATTAACATAACCTTATGGGTCACATGGAGGATATTAATGGAAGAGTTCTATTCATAATGTATAGAAATAGGGAGAAAGGAAAAACCTTAAAAAGAAACCTGTAGACCCTATGTGAAAAGAGATTTGTAAAAAATACAGAAGACTTGAATAAATTTGGAGACATTTTATGTTCCCAGATGGAAAAGTGAATGTTAAAAGAGATTGTTTTTTCCAATTAATTGACAGGTTTGGCACTGCATTCCAATGAAATTTTTCAAAGTTTGAGTGTCTCAGAGAAGGAGGTGAGAATAAGACATTCGTTAGGGACTGATGACAGAGAAGAGAAGTGGAAAGGAGCAGGGCTGCGAGAAGAACTGGGATGGAGATGCTGCAGAGCCTCGGCCAACCATCTGGGAGCTGGCTGCCCCACGGAGTCAGCCCAGGCCAGCTGGGATGACTGGTGTTTTCATTGCCATTTCGCCCAGTTACCAGATGGAAATGGCCTCTGGAAGAGGGAGGCCCCAGAGGATCTGACAGCTGGAATGTGTCTACGAGGTCCTCGCAGCTGAGCAGCAAGCCATTCCTTGCAAGGGCATCTGGGTGATGTATTCCTGTATCTGCCACATTTCTGGAAGGACTCAACAAAGTAATTGTTAAAGTTCAATTGGAAAAATAAGCAAACAAGAAGAGCCAATAAATTTTTGAAAAAGAATAATAATGGGAAGGAATGTGTTCTGCTAGGTACTAAAACACATTTAAAATGCCTCATTAATGCCCGTCAGGATGGTCATAGGGATAGACTGAAAGCTCAATGACACGGATCCGAACACCAAAAATAACCCCCTGCACACATAAATATTTACTGCATGATTGTGTGGCAGCAGTTTTTTAAAAAGACATTCAGAAGATTAAGGCAATACTAGGGAACTGTCTATTCTCACAGCTCACCCTCATGTGGCTGTGGCCTTGCTGATAATTAGGTTTATAAAAAAACTGGACAATTTTATATTAAAACTGTCCATAAGTGAAAACAGACTGTTGATGTAAGTTGTTCCAAGATGAAGCTACAGACCCCGTAATATTTAAGACTTCTGGTAAAGCTGGAGTCGGGCTGTTTACTCTGCTGTGACAGCCTCTATGTGGTGTCACCAGCACCTGTGCGTCCAGTGAGAAAACCAACGAAGAGCATCTGCCTATAATGCATCGACTCCTGCCTGTGGATAGAACCACAGTAAGTGTTAAAAGAGGAGAATAAGAGGATTAGTCTTTTGTATAATCTCTAATTCTCTTGAAACTCTGAAATATGAGGAGAGAAAATCTTATAAACTGGCAATACTGAATGCTGATAAGAGTAGGAGTTACACACTGCAGGGAGGTTCATACATGAAGCTCTAGAAATAATTTGACATCATGTATCAACATGATAAGAT
This sequence comes from Trachops cirrhosus, assembly GCA_028533065.1. NCBI lineage: Eukaryota > Metazoa > Chordata > Mammalia > Chiroptera > Phyllostomidae > Trachops > Trachops cirrhosus. The sequence continues at coordinate 18,286,379 of CM052549.1, forward strand.
CCTTTTTAAGGAAATAATGAGAAGCACAAATATTGATACACAAAGATGCTTGATCTGGTGTATTAAATTATCACAGAATTAGAGACAACTAAAAAGTGTCTACTCGATACACAAGTACAAATATCAAAGCTTAAAAAGAAGTACTAGAACCATTCCAGTTTAAGTCAGGAACAAGAACAATATAAGATTTCTCATCGTTGTTGCTATAAAGTAACACTGATGCACAGCTTAAGTCAGAAAAATAAATAATAATATATGATGGAAACAAAATATTAAACATTGAAAAATAGGAACAAATGATCATTTTTGGCAGATGACCTAATTACCAGGAAATACTGAGATAATCAACTAAAAAGTATTAAACAGTTTTAGTACTGTGGTCAGTTACAAGATCAATGATCAAATTCTATAGCTTTTAAATAAACACTTAGAAAATATGATGTAAGAAAACCCCAATTGAACAGCAGTCTAAAATGTAAAATACCTATTATCATAGTTAAGAAATATAGAGAAATGTAAAGAAAACCACAAAAGTTGACTAAAAGACAAAATTAAATGAAATACATAGGAAAAATATTGGATAAATAGTAAATATTGTAAAGGTTTCATTTAAACACTCTTTTCCTAATTACTCTATCAATTCAATATCATATCAATAAAGTTATCAGTGATACACCTACAGGATAACAGTGGTTATCTCTCAGTGTCTAATGATGACTTTTAAATTTCCTTTTTCCTTAAATATTTCTGAGTTACCCCATCACGAAGATGTCATTTCCTTTGAAAATTTCTATTTTCAGTGGACGAGAACTTTGGCCTATTCCTAGACTACTTGGAATTCTGAAAAGATTCCAAGTTCTGTTTTAATGTACTAACCTTTAGCTTAAAACTAGTATTGCATAACTGCCATTTTCATATCCACACCGAAGATATTTACCCTCTAGGATCCTGGCAAAGTTGGAATACCTATTTGCAAAGAGAAGGGACTGAGCGCTGTGGTAACTCTATTGTAAATAATAATGGTTACTTGGTGGAACATCAAGCAAAAACAAGTGCTATTTAGGGGACAATTATAGACTAATCCATTTATCAATTTAGTCAAGAAATATTGAACATCTATTTTGTTCTAGATATAGTCTAGGCATGTGAGAGCCAATAGCAGAAAAAAATAAAGTCCCTCCTTTCCTGGAGCTTACAGTCTGGTAGTGGGGTGCGGAGACAAAACCAAGTAAGGAAAGTAAAATGTGAGTGGTGGTGTGAGCTATGTTACTTTAAGATGATTGCATAAACCTTCCAGTTAGGGTGACATTTGAGAAAAGATATTTGAAGGAGTAACATTCTGGGCAGAGAGATAATGCTAATGCAAAGGCCTTGGGACGGTGCATTTGAGACCTAAAGGAGCTCCATGTAGTTGGATCAGAGTGAGAAGAGGGAAGAGTAGGAGGAGGTGGTGCTAAACAGATGGAGAGGGACCAGATTTCTCACAGTCTCTAGATCATTATAGGGTGATGGAAAGCCACTAGACGGTTATGAGTAAAGGAGTGATGACCACAGGCTGTTTGTTAGCAGACAAGAGATAGGAAGCTTTATAATTGTCCTGGCAAGAGAGAAGATGGTGGCTTGGATCAAGGAAGTTGTAGCTGAGATGGTGTCTGGATTCCAGATATAATTTGAGAGAAGAAATGATAATATTTGCTAGTATATTAGAAACACGTGTGATAGAAAAAGTGCCATTAAGGAGTTTTTGATCAAATCAATTGGACATGATATTCAATTCATAATGGAAGATTTTTTAAAAAAATTCCATAAATTTCTTTGTATAATCTTCAGAACACAAGTGACTGAGGCAATGCTATTAGGATATTAAGGTGAATAAGAAGGTAATTTGTCAAAAACTTAAAAAATTGTTTGCAGGTGATGGGTAAGTCGATGGCCTTGATTGTGGTGACGGTCCACGGGAGCGCATGCATATTCAAACTCATCGAGTTGTGTACATTACGTACATACTGCTGTTTGTATGCCCATCGTACTTTGATAGAGTGTTTTTTCAAGGAAAGAAATGATTTGCCTCTCTTTCTGAAGAAGTAGAATGCTCTGGAAATATCCGTGCTCTGTCCTCCTGGCCCCGCTTGTATCCCTGATGGGAGAGCTATTATTTAAGCAGAAAAGGTTGCTTCCAAATCATCTGCTCTCCTTTTTTCTCTCTTTTTCTCTTTCCTCTCTGGCTTTCCAGTCCTCTATGTTTTTTTCTTCCCTGTCTTTTCTAGTTTTTCCTCTTTGTCTTTTCTTTCTTACTAATAGTTCTGACCCACAGAAGTGAGGGTTCAACCCTTAGCTTCTTGGGCAGCACTGTTTTTGGTTCCAGATTCTTCCTCAGTCCTCCATTCAATTAGAAATATGCTCACTCTATGAGTTATGCTAAATATTTCTGAGTTTAATTTTCTTTTACAATCCTGCAGAGTTATCTGCCCCAAATCCCAAGCTGGTCATGTCATTTCTTTGCTCAGAATTTTTGTAGCCTCTTTAGGCTTTAGCATAAAATGAAACTCCTTAGGAGGGCAAAATATGGTCATTCACACTCTCACGGTGCTTATTTCTCCCACCTCTTTGTAGCTGTTCCATGAGAGTCATTGCAAGGCTAGCAAAACATCTTTAGTTCCTAAAATTTGCCATGCTTTCTCTCACGGCCAGACCTTAGTGCACACACTATTTCTACTGTCTAGAATACCCCAACCCTCTCGCTCTTATCATCTGTCTACTTCTATTTATCCGTAATAGCTCAGCCTCACTTTCACTGGGAATCTTTCTGGCCTCCACCCACCAGTGGCTTTGAGCCCCTGTTTTCTCCTGTTCTTCCCTGCCCTGCCCTACAATCCTGTATTATAATTATCTTTTTAACTGTCTGTCTCCACCTTATGTGATGAATTTAGGGAAGGTAGTGTACGTCTACCACTGCAGGGCAAGGCACAATCTCTAGCACACAGTAAGCCCTCAATATATGTTAGTTAAAAATGGTGACTAAAAGAAAGGGAACAAAGAAAGCATAATATAAATTCCATGGAACAAAAAAAAAACATTCCTTTGGCCTTGATAAGAAAAAAATCAGTTTTTAGGCCGAACATAGGGAGGTTGGGCAATGAGGATGAGGATTTAAAGATGTGAATTCTTGAAAGGCTCTAGGCCTTGTTTTGAATCACATGATGATTTCACTGGATCAAAGAGTGGTTTGGCAAGCAGTTGTTAAGGAACCCTGAAACTGTGCCAACATTTCTGAGCTGATCTGCTTGAGAGTGAATAAATTTTAAGGAACTATAATTATCATGTGCATTAGCCACCTATATAATTGGAAAGGTAAAACAGCGCTGAAACAGTGCCGTAAATGACAACATTTATGTGCTTAAGGGTTGTCTTTAAAGGCTCAATCTTATAAAGATTTGATCTTCAGGGATACAAGCCTTTCAAGTGCTTCAGCCTCGGACTTGTATGGTATTTGGAGGCAGTCACCCTAGGGCGTGGCAGTGCACAGTTGTATTTTGTTTTGCTTCACTTCTGAGGCTAGCCAGATTCCTGGGACTACCAAGTATGGCAACAAAACTAGCAGAACGTTTAGATGGTCACCGGACAGCTTGCAATGTCCTGGCAGAAGTGAACCCTCCTCAGTCTGTTTTAAGTTCTCTGGCTGTTTGTCAGCGGAGTCTCGCCTCCCCAAGCACTTGTCGGGCCGACGGCCCCAAACTGCTATATAAACATGCTAGGGAATTAGGCCTGAAGACCGTCTAAACTGTTAGCTGACATAAAATTCCAAGCCATGAGACATTCTAAGGATCCACTCTGTCTTTCCTTGTTGAAAGCAATTTAATCAATGCTTCTTAATCAGAGAATAATGTTTAAATTGTTTCCATAGGATTTTTAATTGACTTAATCTTTATGTCAACCTTAAAGCAGGCTAAAGTGTTCAATGAAGATGGCAAAAGTAGCAATTAAAGGTAAAGACAATGGCAAATAAAAATTAATGGTCATAGTGGAGGAATGGCTTTTTATTTTTTCTCTTCAAAATAAAATATTAAATCTTGTCTCTTCATATTATGTTTCAAGCTATGCTTGATGTCAGTGTAAAATCAAAGTGATATAATAAATTCTTAACAACTTAAATCTGTAGTAAAGGCATGATTTATTTTTGTTTGAATTACATTTTAAAAGAACCAATGGATACCATAAAATTCCACATATAAGTATGTCAAGATAACACTATTTCAAATGAAAATTTTCTTTTCAATCGAAAAAGAATTATCCTCTTCTGTATAAAAGGCTCTAAAATTAAAGTGAAACTTTAAACATATCGAGATACATAAAATATCTTGATATCTTAGAAACTGCACGTTTGTGAAGATGGAATGAATTCTAGTCTAGAAGCTTAGATGAGCACAAAACATATATTGCATTTCTTTATGTTTTTAATCAATTTAATTTAGTACCCTGACCTTCATTTCCTTTTCTCTCCTTCTCTTGCCCCTCATCAAAGACTTTGCAAACTTTCTTTCACAGGTCCCGGAGGAGGTTCCTCCAGGCACTGATGATCAGCAGCAACCATTCCCCACTGGTTACTACCGAGCTTTCCATTGCTAATCTACGTGGTCCCTTCAGGTCCAAAGACTCTGGAATTACATATTTCACTGGAACCATTAATGGATGTGGTTATCATGCCTTTCTGAAGCCCGATTACCTGTCTAGGGTACTATCAAGGGAGTAGGGCTTGGCTTCTGGACTTCCAGGAAGCACGTACACCCAAACTCACTCTTCTACTTCTGATACTATTCCCCTCCACAGCTACCTGGATGAAGGAAAAAAGGGGAAAACAGGGGGCTAAAAACAATTGTTCAAAACAAATATCCTGCAACATTTATAAAGGAGAGAATCTAAAAACAATCTAAGTATCCATCAATAGAGAAATAAAAGAATAGTTTATGTCACATCCATACAACTCATCTAACCAATGCAAAAATATTGAAGTCAATGAGGTAAAGCTGTCCATTTTGATATAAAAAATGTCCAAGATAGGTAGTTAAGTATAAAATGTAATTTGAAAATTCATATGTATAGCATGATACAGTCTGCATAAAAATTTTTAAAATATTCATATGTGCATAAACGCACACATATACCTAAATGTTCTTGTAAATGCAGACAATGTTGAAAAACATCCCAAGAAACACTTAACTGTGATGATCTCTGGAGAATGAGGTTGGAGGAGAGACTGCAAGAGGTGGCTTTTATCCTTGTATTTAATAACTATTGACAATGTTTACAATATGTATATTTTATTTTCATAATTTAACAACCTGTTTTTTCTTTTTTATTGTATTTTTTTCCATTACCATTTACTCCCCTTATACCCTTTTCAACCTCCTCCCACCCCACTCCCTGCCTCAGTCACCACACTGTTGTCCATGTCCATGGGTTCTTTTGTCTTTTTTGCTCAATCCCTCTTCCACCCTTCAACTGCCTGGCTCAGAGCTGTCAGCCTGCTCTCTATCTGTTTCTTTTTTGCTTGTTAGTCCAGTTTGTTCATTAGATTCCATATATGAGTGAAATCATGTAGTATTTATTTTTCTCTGACTGGTTTATTTCACTTAGCATAACGTTATCCAGGTCCATTCATGCTGTGGCAAAGGGTAAAATTTTCTTGTTCTTTTGCAGCTGAGTAGTGTTTCATTGTGTAAGGGTACCATACTTGGTTTACCCACTCATCTACGGATGGACATTTTCGCTGCTTCCAAATCTTGGCGATTGTAAACAACACTATAACCAACATAGAGGTGCATATATTCTTTCAAATTAGTGTTTCAGCTTTCTTTGGATAAATTCCCAGAAGTGGAATCACTGGGTCATAAGGCAGTTCCATTTTTTTTTATTTTTTGAGGTAACTCTGTACTGCTTATCTGTAGGGGCTGCACCCATCTGCATTCCTGCCAGCAGTGCACAAGGGTTCCCTTTTCTCCACATCCTTACCAGCACTTGTTTTTTGATTTACTGATGATAGCCATTCTGACAGATGTGAGGTGATATCTCACTGTGGTTTTAATTTGCATTTCTCTGATGATTAGTGACATTGAGCATCTTTTCACATGTCTATTGGTCACCTGTATGTCCTCTTCGGAGAAGTGTCTATTCAGGTCCTTTAACCATTTTTTAATTGGACTATATTCTTTTGGTGTTGAGTTTTATAAGTTCTTTATAAATTTTGGATATTAACCCTTTATCAGATGTATCATTGGCAAATATGTTCTCCCATTCTGTGGGCTGTCTTTTTATTTTGTTGATGGTTTCCTTTGCTGTGCAAAACATTTTAGTTTGATGTAGTCCATTTGTTTTTCTTTTGTTTCCTGATAACCTCAGTTTTCGAAAATATCTGATGATGTAAATCTTTTCCATTATACAAACATTTTTGTATTTGTTCATACATATTTAAATAAATTTAAGTACTACTAAGTTATCATTTTAATTTTCTTGTTAATACCATGACAGCATTAAGATGATACTTGTTTAGAAAATTTGAAAATTTAAAGTGATATTCTTTTTATGCTTCATCAATTGAGTAAACATTCTATCTTGAAAATGTGTGTATATTCTTTCTTCTATTATTTTATGCTTCCTTTTATTACATATTAAATTATTTTACTGACCCTGAATGTGTTTTGCTTTATATAAGGGCTAGAGATGTAAATCATAAATACTGAGATTAAATGAAGTGTATTTATATTATTTCAAATCATTGTACATAATTCTCAGAGACCCATCTCCCACATGTTCAGAGAAGCTGCCTTTTGTCCCAATTGTCCTTTTCCTTATTTCTCATTGTTTGCTTAATTAAGTGTATATATTAAAGAAAGACTTCAAAGAGCAGCATTTTGAATTATGAAAAGAACATTTACAGGAATAAAAGGCATAAAAGCAATCCAATCAAATGATGAGCATAAAAAAGTGCTAAAGAAGCATGACACAACTGGGAAAGTGGCAAGAAATGAGGAGAGCTTACTCATGAAGATATTCATTCTGCAAGTAAAAGGGACAACTGACATTTTAAAATGAGATGTTCAGATAAGTATTTTAAAAAGATCATTCTGTAATTGCAGAGAGTGCATTTTAGAGTGATGAGAATGGAAGGCAAGAGATCAGTTAAGAATGTTATGACAGCATTTCAGGCAAACAATGATGAAAACTTGAACCAAGCTAGTGGCTATATAGATAATAAAAGAAGAAGCGATGTTGAGAGATATTTATTATTTATGGTTCCACATAAAACACAGGGCATACATTTCACAAGATGGTACAAATATATCTATACAATAGTTCATACTACTTGAGAATTACGTAAAGTAGGGAGTTACATTTTTTGAAAATCTAGGGGCACAATTAGATGACAGAGATATATAAATGAAAGTCTTGACAGTGATATTTGAGAAAACATTTCTAAAACAAGTTTTATCATTATAATGTCATAAGAAAGCATGCTAGTGAAATTAATGTCAGTCACTGGACAGATTTCTTGAGCTCTGAATCCAGTTATCTCTTTAGACTCCTACTAGCACCCTACCCTCATCCTAACACAGTCTAAACTCATTACTGAACTATAAACTCTGCCAGCCATGGTTCTCCTGACACCTCTGTCTCCATAGTCACCCAATTTTAAAACTTTATTTTCACCTTTGCTTTCATTTCCAATCACCTGCCAACCTACTTCCACTGTATGTCTAATCTGTGTCATAGTCTAGTCTCTCTCCTTGAGGTTCAGGATCTGAGCTCTTGCAATAATGTCCCCCTCTCTGTGTCCCAGTATAACTCCACCTAAATTGTCTCATACATTGCAGCTAGATCCAGTGTCCTGAAATATAGTGTTGAGCTCGTCCTTCCTCTGTTTAAAATCTCTCAGGGCTAGTGGAAATTTGATTTCATAAAATCACTTAGGAAAACTATTTGGTATTATCTACTAAAGTTGAACATGTACACATATTATATCCTGTTCATCTCACAACTATGTACATATCCAAGAAAAATGTATGCCGTGCACATCAGAATACAGGTACAAGAATGTTTATAGCAGCATTATTCATAATAGCCAAAAGCTGAAACCAATCTTATCTAGACTGGGTAAATAAGTTGTGGGTGGCCATGCAATGCAATAGTACACAACAATGAAAAAGTCATTTTTATATCAAACTCTAAAACAGGCAAAACAGCTGGTGTCAGAAGTCAGAATACTAGTTTATTTTAGGGAGGAGGAAGGAAGTAGTTACCGTGAAAGCACAGGAGGGGAACTTTTGGATACTGGAAATTTTCTATCCCTTTACCTAAGTATAAGTTACATGGTGTTTTCACTTAGGGAAAATAAAAATAAACACCCACATGCACACATGTAGATCCTTCAATGGCTTTTCATTGTCTACCAAATTATGTCCAAATTTCTAAACCTACAAAACAGGATTGTAATCAATGACCTGCTCCAGTGTACCTATCCAATCAATGTAGCCAAACTTACTCCCCATGTTCCCTGTCATATTCCCCTCTCTTCAGCTTCCATCTGTATATAACTTAGAAGCAAATTACTTCACTAAAAATATCAGAAATGTAATTAGAAATTTCTGCAACAACTTTATTTCCCATAAAACACTGTGGCATCGTTGGGCAAAACCCTCTGCTAAATTCTTTTGCTCTCCAATTTTCTGACATACCAGGGAATTGCAAACAGTTAAGACTGTTGGTGAAATAAGTTCATAACCAATTTAGTCTTGGTGATGAAACCCACTGGTACTTAAGTAAGAGACTCTTCAGGAAATCATGAAGCAAGCCTGAGTGTCCCCAGGGCTCGGAGCCTGCTGACTTAGCTGTGGGATGCTCCTGAGGCTCGTGGACAACAATCAAAACCACAGTGATCAAAGTATTCTGCCTAAATCTGGGTCAACACTGATATCTGAGAAAACCAGATATGGCTGCCTAAAATTCCAGTGAGTGACAATGTCACTGTAGGTATTGTTATGGCCATTTCTGTGGAACAAAGCATTAATCAGTCACTGGGGGACACTGAGCGTATCCAGTCCCTGGGGAGAAATGCTTAGAGAAGAAAGGAAATTGGTTTGGATTTTGGCCAGTTGGGCTGAGCTTTAGGGCAGAGCTTCCATCTGATTGTGCAAACTGGAAGGATGTGGAACAGAGGCCCAGTTAGGTACATTAGGCGACTGTAATGGACACTCTGGGACAGGCCACAGGAGGGCACATGTGTGTTCTAGAGCAGTGCATCTCAAACATCAGCGAGCATAGGGGTGATGTGGAAAGCTTGTTAAAACATAGGTCCCTGGGTTCCACCCCAGGAGATTCTGACTCAGGTCTGATGGCAGGTCTGACAGCAGGGCCAAAATGTGCAGATAGAACAAACTCCCAAGTAAAACATGGTTTAGAACAGCTATCAGATTTGTGGAACAAAACTAATTCCAGCTCCCACCCACCACTGAGACAGGATATTTAATGTGCTGCCAGCCTTGGTCAAATTTAGTTTAGGAACTTGTGTGGGCTGAATACACAGAGTGAGGACATCAATTCCTGCCTCACAGGGTAGCAAACGACAGTGAAAAGGACACCCTACTACTCTGCCTAGTTTGTGCAATCGGATGATTGTGCCTTCTCCCTACTGTCCTAACCTGCTCCCTAGAGCTTGCATGTGAGGTTTTCCTTAACGGCGGTTTGCTGACATTTTTAGGAAGTTCACTGGAGAATTTGCCTGAACTAGTCATTTATAACCTGGGATGATTTTGCCCACTAGGGGCCACATCTAGTTGGAAGAGCCCAGGGATGTTGCTACAGGTTCTACAACAGACACGATGGCCTTCACAACAAAGAATTATCCAGCCCCAAATGTCAATAGTGCTGAGATGGAGAAGCTCCATCTAGAACTGTATCAAATGGATTTGGAATTTCCATTTGGGTTTTACATTAGGTTACACAGGGCATTAGAAGGAGCTTTGATTCTACGAATAAAACTAAAAAGCATTTTAACAACAACGACAAAAAGGACAACCGATAAATGTGTTGAGGGAGGAAGAAAATCGTGAAGGAAGTCAGGTTAAAGGAGTTCCTTTAGTGGCATTGTAAACAGGAGCATTTGGAAAGGGGACGAAGGCAGGCCCCATGCCTTATTCAACTTTTCAGTTTCTGGACTATAGCTTTGATATATCAACATATATTGATATAAAATAGATGAAAAAAAATAAAATGAATTAAAGATGTTAGTCTATCCTCTTTTTAAGGATTTTGATGCATGAACATTCTGTAGTGTTATGCATGAAGATACTAGTTAGTATTTTTTCATCTAAAATAATGATGGTTAATTACTTTTCTTGTTATGATTTTTATTTTGTTATCTGGATCATTCTGAAAATAGTTGAAATCCATAGAGATCCAGGTTATCATTGCATTCTATAAATACATTTGCATTCTATAAATACATTTACCATCTGTATTCCAATTCTATTATTTCTTAAATTAATTTATTGATTTATTCATCAATGTTCATAAAATAAAAATAGTTCTATTTTTTCTTTGTTGCTCAATCCCACCCCCTGCACCACTCCCCCAGACCTGTCAGCCTACTCTCTATCTATGAATCTGTGTCTATTTTGCTTATTAGTTCAGTTTGCTCATTAGATTCTACATATGAGTGAAATCATATGTTCCTCGTTTTTCTCTGACTAAAAACAGTTCTATCACAAGGCTTTCAAAGCCATCAGGCAGCTAGTTACTCTGGTAGATGTGGATGGGCTGCTGACCTGAGGAGGTAGAGGGCAAGGGAGGTTTTCTTAGTCTTAGTGCCATCATCACATGAGACTTAAAGGAGAAATAGGTGGAGCCCATGAAGAAGAGAATGAGACAAGGGTGAGAGGAGAATGTTCCGAGCAGAAGGAGAAACACGTACGTACAGAGGCCTAGAGATGCAAAAGCACACAGCTTGCTCGGGGGAATATTTTCTAAGTTGGTTCTGATTTTAAACATTTATACCCATAATCTCATCAGAGTATTACAGTTTGTGATTGTTCTTAATGAAGTAGTTTTAAACTGATCAGAATAACTGTTACATATCAAATTTATGATTGTTTCTAATTTATCAAAGTAGTTTTCCAATTCGGTCCTGCCGGATTCATTTGGCCTAAGAACTTAGCATTGTTCCTGTCCCCATACACCAACTACATTGCCTTCATTCCTAATTTTGCTTCTGCCTAAGGTAATATCCTGAGGCGTGGCCTACAGAACGCTAGGCGTAGGGCAGATTTATCAGTCATGAGTTATTTTGATCAATGTGATTACTCCAATCTAATAATTAAACTTCAAATTAAAATCTCTCCCCCTCCTGGCACAAAAATGAAATAGTTATGGGAAAGAAATTAGATTATTTTGACTCTGTTACTTCCTTTAGGCATTGGATCTTCTGGTCAATGGTTAATATTAACGTACTTCATGTAATTAGTGTCAAGTTCCCTGATAAGCAGGATAAACAATGTTTAATAATTAGTACTTTAGAAGGATGTCTGACATATAACCTCCACGTGCACCAAATAAACTGATGTATTATTTCCCAGGGATTATAGCAGAATAAATGACTATCTACAACCTTCAGGTAGGGATCTGACTGTTATTAGGCTGTATGTATACATGAAATTAAATTTTTATTCTAGTTTTTAAATTTTTGACTATGTGATTTTGAACATAACCAAGAGTAAACAGAATAAACAGTCATCATCTAGCCTACGAGCAATCTTGCCCCACGCGTATCTGTACCCATCCACTCCCATGTTATTTTTGAAGTTTATTCCAGACATCATATCATTTCATCTAGGAGTATTTTAGCATATAACTCTAAATGAGGAGTAGTCTTTGTTTTTAAGCAAAACCACAGTATCATTTTACTCCTAAATAAAAGAACAATCATTTCTTAGTATTATTAAATAGTCTCTTATTCTTAATTTAACCTTCTTTTTATAGTGAGATAGATAGACGGAGGGATAGCTAGTAGTTTTAAACTGGGGGCGATTTTCACTCAGGGGGACAATGTCAGTGTCTGAAGACAGTTTTGGCTGTAACTGGCGGGTGCTACTGGCATCTAGTGGGTAGAAGCCAGGTGTGCTGCTGTACACACAGTGCCTCTTAACGAAGGAGCATCTACTCCAAAATCTCAACAGTGTCGTTGTGGAGAGACAAAGAGACCGGATATAGGTAGATAGATAGGCGGATAGACACACAGACAGACATGAATAGTCGTTAAAATGGGCAAAAGTTTATAAAGAAGAGAGATACAATATATCCATGCTGTAAAGTCACTTTAGTGTAGCCATGCAAAGGGCAAAATGGATTTATCATCGGAAAGATGATTCATAATATGTAATTATTCCAATTGAAGTGTCCCATAAATCAGATGGAATTTCATGATTTTTTTAAAGGATGGAGAAAAATGGTTTAGTATTAATTAATGGTGTACTGTTTCAGGTGTGGGTAATGAGAGTACAATGTTTCTTATGTGGGCAGCAGAGTCCAAAAAATATTTAGTAAATACAGGTAGAACACTAGGAAAAATTATTTTGAATTTGCTAGACAATAATCTGTTAGAAATGGCTTTTTTTCATGTAAAATGATGCTATGAATGTTAATGCTTGTGACATTTTTAAGATGAAAATTGATATTAATTACTTTAATGCAGACAGAGCTATGCTCATTATTCTCTGCACAGACCCCTGGCAATAATTTACCTAGCCATGCAGCAGTCCATGCAGATCAAAGCTGCATTATTTAAATGTGTCCAGGGGGCAGATTCTAGCTCCATGCCTTCCACTTTACAGAAAGAATATATATTGCTTTGCTTCTGGAGAAACAAAATATGGTTAACTAAAATAGGTGCTTCATGCAAGTCCTACAATATTTAAACTCATTTTAATTCCTCCTATTTTCTGGGACAACACCCCTCCCACTCAAATACTCTAAAATCTTAAGGGAGTACAGATCTACTCTGGAAATGGAAATCTTTTCAAATGAACAGCAGTATGTTTTCATTGAAGTTAAACCCTAATGTGAACTAGATTCAGGAAGGGAAATGGCAGAGAGAGAAAGTCTGTAGTTGCTATAGAATGTGCCTGGCTGCTTCAGCTCACAGACAACTGATGAAGTGCAACTCTGAAATTTCAGGCAATTTGTATATCAAGCTCCTCCTTTTCTGTAGTCTTCTCTTCCATTGGTAAAATTCTTTTGCAGGTCATGTAGGGATCCCACCCCTTCTCTGTGTTTTCACTCTGAAGCTCTACACAACTTTACACCTGAATGAACGCCAAACCTCAGGATATATAAAGGGAACCTTGAGGAAGAATTTCACAGTTACAGAGCAGAAGCAGAAGGAAAGGAATTAACTAGCTCTCCAGCCAAGCAAATCCTCTACTCACCATGCTTCCTCCTGCCATTCATTTCTATCTCATTCCCCTTGCATGCATCCTCATGAAAAGCTGTTTGGCTTTTAAAAATGATGCCACAGAAATCCTTTATTCACATGTGGTTAAACCTGTTCCAGCACACCCCAGCAGCAACAGCACGATGAATCAAGCCAGAAATGGAGGCAGGCATTTCAGTAACACTGGACTGGATCGGAACAGTAAGTGTGTTTTACTTGTGTGGATTTTGTCTTTTCTGTTTTGGTAGCCTTTAGCTCACATTCTTGTAGAACTGTTTCTTTGCTCACTAACCTGAACCATATATATTTTGCTACATGATCTGGGAGTAATCTGCTGCATGTGCAGACTGGCATTCTTTCCTATAAAGTTAACATAACTGAAACAGTAATTTGATAATGCAGGCACAAGCTTAAGTTTTATCAGATACCTAAAGAGAAAATGTTTCCAGGAATTAAACTGTTGCTTCTTCATGTCATACACAATGAGAATTTTTTTTAAAAGTGTTTTTCTAGATAGTTTAAATTCAGGTTGTTTTCTGGTTATTTCAGGACATGTACAATTCTGGTAAAGTGCATGAAGGTAACTAACCAAAGTATGTATAAGAAATCACAAGGAAAAAAAGACACTTTCTGGAAAAAAAAATGCTTACCATGAATTTCAAAAATATGCCTAGAGAAATAGTAGAAAGTTTTGATGACGATCAATGTAAAAGAAGGATAAAACTAAAAATGTTGGAGAACCATATTTCTCAGAGATAATTTCTTATTAACCAGATCAAAATTTAGGTAACTGCATATTTCTGTGAGAGACCGGGGAAGCTCTTATAACTTTAGAGATTTAAAATAATAACAGTGCAATCATATATTATATAGGCAGCATGTTCCCCTTTTCTGTGTGTTTAGTTGGAGGGGTTTAAATTTCTTTTCCTAACTTTTGCTTCATTGCTTTCCTTTAGAAGAATTCACATGCTAATAATCAGGTTTTAAGAGAGACCCAGAGAAATAGTGCACAGGAAATCTTACAAATCTTTTGCTCCTCCTCCTCAACTCCATTCAACTGTGAAAAGTAGTTTTGACCTTTGGAAAGTCAAAGCACATATGACTGTAAATGTCTAAGAAAACCAAGATGTTTTAACTTTCATGAAGATGGTTGCTTTTGCGTACACAGGAAATATCTGATTATTATTAGATTACTGAGCAATGTGGTGGGTATTCATTGTCAATGAACTGTCAATGAAAAAATGCTGAATCCCTGTATATACAGGAACAAAAAGCTGGGCAAGTCAAAATCATCTCCGGCTGTTTCCAGATGCATTCCTAAGGCAGCTGCAGGAAGGTGACCTGGAATGAGTCAGACAGGAGAGCCCGGTGACCAGCCAGGCGGTTTACCTTTTAATTTTAATCTCCCACTCTAAGGTGATACGAATGTGTGTATATAGAGATACATTTGTCACAACTATCACAGCCCTTTGGGCTACATCTCCCACTCAGTACGGGGGGCACGGAGACGAAGTAAAACTCCTAATTCAGTATCTACTTCAAATCAGCTCTCACTAGTCTGTGCAAGGCCACTTCAATGTCCTTGATGATTTTTAATGTTTCCGATTTCAGCAGTTATACTTTTAAACATTTTTTCCTGGTTCACAAGCTTTTCAAGCTTATTACAGGCAATTTTCCTCAAATCTAGATAACAAAGCAATGGAAAGGAAAATAAATATCCCAAGATTAATTTTTGCTTTAATTACATAAAGCAAGTAACAAGAAACAGCCAATTAGAAAACACACTTATTAAATTCAAATCACTAAACAAAAAGTTTGCCATGACCAATATTCAGGAAATGAACACCGTGGTTCCTTTTACAGTTGTAAATCAGACATGTTAGGCATTTTTCTGCCATAAAATTTATGGAAATGTAGCCAAGTTGTTATGGCAACCATACGTTCCTGATTTAGGGGCTCTTATATCCTTTAAATTTTCAGTTGTAGTGACATTTTGCATTAAAAACATTTTAATATTTGTGTTTTTAAAAGATAGCTTTATGTTTCAAGTGTATATTAAGTTTGATATGCAAAATGTCAGACTTTGTACACATATGCTTGTATGATTCTTTGCAGCTTAATTTGATAATTGAAACAAAACATTACAGAGATAATATGCATTGTATACAGTACTTAAATACTTTCCATATTTTGTCAATAGATTAAAATAACTAATCAAAAGCAATTGTAGATGTAAACAAATATTACCTGTGAGAAAAATAACATTAAAAATATACTCTTTTTACACATAAATGTAAGAGTTACTTAAACCATATTGGAGACTAAGAAAATGGGATTTTCAAATACTCCAGTAAACAATTAGCTAATGTTATATATGAAAAAAATCAGGCCTAGTTTACTGTATTCCCCAAAATTATAGACATGTAAGCTGATAATTTTCAGCAAAGTATCTCTATAACCAGATTTTTCCATTGTGGAAATAAAATAGATGTCCCCTTTCTATTCAGCAATTTGCTATTATTTGCATAATATTTTTGCCATAGCAGATTCCTTGTTAAAAAAAAGTCCATTTGTTTATGCTTCTGATATACTTTCTTTTCTGCTTCCTGCAGCTCGGGTTCAAGTGGGTTGCCGGGAACTGCGTTCCACCAAATATATCTCTGATGGCCAGTGCACCAGCATCAGTCCTCTGAAGGAGCTGGTGTGCGCGGGTGAGTGCTTGCCCTTGCCGCTGCTCCCCAACTGGATCGGAGGAGGCTATGGAACAAAGTACTGGAGCAGGAGGAGCTCCCAGGAGTGGAGGTGTGTCAATGACAAAACGCGTACCCAGAGAATCCAGCTGCAGTGCCAAGATGGCAGCACGCGCACCTACAAGATCACCGTGGTCACCGCCTGCAAGTGCAAGAGGTACACTCGGCAGCACAATGAGTCCAGTCATCACTTCGAGAGCATGTCGCCTGCCGAGCCAGCCCAGCATCACAGAGAGCGGAAAAGAGCCAGCAAACCCAGCAAGCACAGCATGAGTTAGAACTCAGACTCTCAAAACTGGACTGACTGGGAACCATCTGCTTTACAGATTTGATTGCTTGGAAGACTCAAGCCTGCCATTGCTATTTTCTTATTTGAAAATACATGCTTTCGGCTTTGAACAAACTCAGCAATCTGTCCTAAGTATCAGGACAGTCTTTGGGAATAGCTTTTCCTTTACAAGTTTTTCAAAATGTACACACATCCATGAGTGCAATTGGTATTTAAATTCCACACATCCTGTAGTTTGAATTCCCCATGGTTCCTAAAAGACTGGGGATACTATATACATACAATATATTGAATAATTACTTTTTAAAACAGAAAAGGGCTTCTCAGTTACCCTTCACTCCTTAACCCATCCCCCTCCTCACATAAAACTCCTCCAAAACTGAAAAGTCAAAAAAAAAATTGTTGCCTTGAATCTTGACAATAACACTTCAGAAGGGTGCTTTTTGTTTTTTGTAATCTTCATGGAACAGTTTAGCAGCCATGAATGATCATCCTTTGAAAGAATGAGAGACCTTGTGACATTTCAGTTCAAAAATAAGCCCTGTAGCTTTTTACAGTCTCATAGTATGAAATTGTACCCTGCATGCTGACCCTCGCTTGGAATGGAATGCCAGAAATGCATGGCAGCAGCTAATAAGTAAAGTTAATTATTTATTTGTCATTGTTATTATTTAATGAGCTTTCATGTGATTTTTTTCAAAATGTAATTTTTTTATGTTATGAAGCTTTTTTCTGTACCTAAATATTTCCCTGTATGATTTGTGGTTGATCTAGAAATTTGAGAATACACATTGTAGATATGTAAAATAAATATTTTAGTCTTCTTATTATATATAGGTTTCATCATGAACTTATCAATAGTATGGATCTTTTCAAATCAATAAGATGCTTTGTTAAGCTAAAATATGAAATACCTTCTCATTTAATCTGTGCAATTAGAAGGCAATTTGACCTTCAAGCCCATCAGTTTCTTTTAACAAAAATAAACACTGCTAAAAGTTACTGTCCTTGTCTCTAACATATATAAAATATACATGTTTACAAAAATTACAAAATAAATGTGTCAAAGTAATTGATGTTTTTGATAAGGCACATTCAAGCTTTGACAGAAAGTTCTGTAGTAAGAGAGGGGAGTGGGAAAGGCAGACCATCTTCTCAGTAAGTGGAATAATTGAAAAAGTTGGAAGGCAACCCAGCAATGAGTTGTCATAAGAATACCATAGTTATATACACCCAGAGATGCCAAGTCTGCTGCCCATTATTATCACCTGGGGAAGACATTATGAGACCCAATGCCCAGGTTGCTATCCAAAACGCACCATAATTTCTGGGGGTAGAACTCAAATATTGGCAGTTTTTAAAGTTTTCCAGGTGATTCCACTGAGCAGCTAAGTTTGAGAAAGAAATTGTGAAGAAATCACTATCATATGTTGGGGAACTTTGAATACTACTGCATAGCCCACAAACCAAAATATGAAATAAAAACAACAAAGAAAACAAAAGCTAATTTTTCAGGTTTGACATATTATTATATTAAGCAACATAATCATAGTCTTGAACCAGATTGTACAGGTAAATGACATGTATCAATTCAATCAAATGATTGGTCCCATCACTCCAAATAAAGAAAACCAAAGAGACTTGGTTATATGATGATAAGATCTCCTGGGTTCCTGATTTTGGGTCCTGACCATGAAGGAGTCCTTAGTACATTTTTGCAGTAGATTATTGTTTTTGTAAATACCAGTCTAAAAGTCACGTATATATATTTCCTATAGCATACTAAGCCAAATACGGACATTAATATTTTCTCTTCCCTATGAGAGGTAGGAACACACTGAAGGACAGGCAAACATCTCCAGACTTTATAATAACACTATTTGTATCATCAAATAATGATTCATAGTCTACTATTGATTTATCTTCCAATCTCAATAACTAAGATTTTAATCTATGTCATATTTTGTCATTATATTAATACATGGAATATTCATGATAATGAATAGCATAGGTTGAATATACCAAAATATATTATTCCATGTTTATTTTATTTGTTTATTATTGCTCAGTACAGTATAGGTGTATTTAATGTAACATAGAAAACTGAAAACAGTTTAGCTGTTTATTCCTTCTCAATAAGAGATCACCTTCTATAGAAGGCGTTAAGAGATGATCTCAAAAATTAGTGTGTCCTAGGATCTGAGGCATAAAAAGGATTTGACCTGAAAAGGCTTTTCACAATCAAGGAGACTATGTTGTTGCCTTTTACTTATAACACATTGAAACAAAGTTTTTAGTGATAATAAAATGCTAAAATCATCACTGATTTATTGCTAACAGTGTTTTAGTAAATGACTGTGCTGGAAAAATGAAAAAGAACAAAGGGAGCTCATAAATAAGACATATTGAGTCTCTGTTAAGTCAAGAATTGGATGTTTTTCTCATGGTCACATTCAAGGTACTAATCTATTTCAGGCCATGTTGCATTGCTGATGTGTTTATTGCATGGTAATTAACATTAAATGAAAGGGAAAGGTCAGCAATTAATAAGAAAAGGTGAGGATAAAATCAGGCTCTCAGTGAAGTAAAACTTAAAAATCAACAGAAAGGGTAGCTTTGTGGTTACTATTTAAAAATACTAAAAAGCACTTGCATCTGAATTGTTGATATTTCCATTTTTTTAAATTTAACTCACATGTTCCAATTGTTTAAACTCTGCGTAATTTTATTCTCACCTTAGTAACCATCATTTCAAAATGGCGAATTGTGATAATTTTAGCACCTACCTCTAGTTCACATTCATAATATTTATGTATAAAGGATTTGTTTATTAAATTTATTTTGGCCTCTATGGATAAAGGACTTTTTCAAGTGGCTTGATAGAAGGTAGTTAGATTGTAGGGATAGATAGATAGATAGACAGATATTGAGATGTATAGCTATATTAGATATATTAGATATATAGATAGATGTATATATTAATAATAAGAATAAAAAAGTTAATAGCATGTATACAAATACATAGTGCACATAGTGTGCTATAAATAAGCTAAACATGAACATGAGGCTTATAGAAATATCTCTTTGCAAAAAATAATATTTTATTTACAAAATAAAATATTTAAGTATTTAAAATATTTAAATAAAAGTATTTATATTTATTCATTTACTACAGTTACAAATAACCACTAATTGGCAGTACTCTGTTAGCCATGTTTATTTTACTGTATATTATTGAAAGGCAATGAAAATTAGGTTTTTTAAAAAGTAATATTCAATCTTTTTTAATTTAAACAATCTTAATCCATCTGGATCAAATTAATAAGGTTTTACCAGGAGATCTAGATGTTTTATTCACCCAATGCTACTAGAAGTATTTCTTTTTATTACATAGCATGATCTATCTAGTTAACATGATACTTACTTTAATAGACACTTGGTAGACTGGTTACATTAGGCAATTATGAGCAGAAAGAATAATACTTTGCTGAAGTAAAACCAGGAAACTTCCAAATTGCTGACTAAAATGAAAGCCTTTGCAAATTTAAATTTAGTATGCTGCTATAGTTTTCTTTTGTGTTTTTTTTTTCAACCATCATGAAATTTAGGTATCAAAATCTAATTTTTTATACTTGGAATTAAAGCATCATTTGGATTAGACTTAATTCTTGAAAATGTTTTTGGCACTAAAATGGAAATTCACTGCATGCCCTAAATTCAGCATTTATGAGTATAGTCATATAAATCTAATAAAAATGAAATGCATGTCAAGTGTTTGATGGAATCCTCATAGAAACCCAGAAGGATTTCAGGATGAAATGATTGAAGATCCTCAGTGTTGGAGTGCATTCTCTTGCTCGAATGTTTCCTTCCCTCAAGGGCAGACAGAGATGATGTCTATCTTGGTTTCATCAGAACCTATTAAAATATGGCTCTATGTTGAACTGAATGAGCCTAGATTTGTGAACTAAGCAGACATTTGGCCACTAGAAGTTTTTGTTACAGCCACTGGAGAGACCTACAAGAATAGATATCCCCCAAATCATTCTTCTTGTCAGTACCATTTTTTTTTTGGTGTCCCTGGGTGAGTTCGAGCCAATTATCATTTTAAATTTTATTGGTATGTCCTTCATTCCTGACTCCTGAGCTAACATAGCAATTGGTCCTTTTGCCGGCATATTTTGTAAATTGTCTGGATGAGCTACAGGGTAACAACTATTGTAGAAATCCCAGTGGGAAGATGTTTTGACTTCCAGGTTCAAGAATTGATTAAAATGAATTAATACCAAGTTGACTGCATCATTATTTCCAGTGCAAATTAGACTGTGATAGTTTATCATCTGTATTGGCAGACCTGCTGAATGATTTATTTTCTGTTACAAATAAAGACTGAATCAGTTGGTAAGACTTATAAAGGAACTTAAATATTTTCCTTTGAATTTTAGTAACTGCAAACCAACAGTTACCTTGCATTATTGATTTTATTTTTCAGAGGTAGGATTAGGTGCTGGAATCTGAGACAGAATGTCTAAATTGACATAATCAGTGACAAAGCCATACTCAGCCAAAGTTCATCATTATTAAAGCCAAACAAGAGTTTGATAGGCTTAAACATAATTTATTATAAAAATATAAGCATCATTTTTTCAGTAGCAATAAAGCCCTTTTTTGAAATTTATCCTTACATTCACACAAATTTAAAAATCTTATACATTATAACATTGGCAAATTTTCACAAAAACATCAGCAAAATACTTCATTCACTGAGGTGTTAACCTTTATTTGGTATTAAAGACAGCCTAAAACACTGAACCCAGCAGCCCAGGAACTGGGACGTTTTAACAATCCTTTACAACCTTTAATCAACACCATATATGAAATAGTTGGAAATTTTTACTTTGTGGAGCTTTCTGTGTATTTGTTTGCTTTCTTACTTTTTATAGGTTGTTCAAAAAATACTTCCTTTGTGTGTTTGTGGTATTTTTTAAAATTTCTCAAGCTTAGAGAACTTAAATAACAACAACAAAGAACACCCAACTCTTTCTTGCCACAAGTTTCCTTATCACAAAACAAAGACAATAATTGCCGAATGCACTTAATAACGTGCCTGTTAGTTGGCACTGTCTTTCTGAAGAGTTGATTCATTTTGTCTACTTTGACTACTAATTAATAAACTTTTTACATTTAATCTGTGACTTAGTTTGACATTTTAAAAGAGTAATAATAAAATTTTCAATTTGACTCATCTGCAATTTTTTAAAAATCCTCACTCAAGGATATGCTTATTGATTTTAGAGAGCAAAGGAAAGAGAAACATTGATGTGATAGAGAAACATCGATTGGTTGCCTCCCGAATGCATCAGAACCTGTGACCTAACCCACAGTCCAAGTATGTGCCCTGACCAGGGAGCGAACCCGCAACTGAAATATGTGCCCTGAGAGGGAACTGAACCTACAACCCTTGGTGAATGCGATGACAACCCAACCAAATGAGCCATGAAGCCAGGGCTCATCTGCAATATTTTATGTAGCAATTATATATAAGTGACTTCAAAACCTGAACTGGAAAAGAAGAACTGAGAAATGGTTTAGAGAAGACTGTGCTGCTACTAATTATTTCGGTGAACTTAGGCTTATGTCTAAAGCTTCCTAAGGCTCAATTACTTTATTCATAAAATAAGGGAGTTGAACGAGATATTGTTTAAAGTATCTTCCAGACTAAAACACTCATGTACTTTTATCCCAAGCAATATGGCTGTATTTTCAGTCGCACTGACAACCCCAAAGGCAGATTTGAATAATGCTACTGTCTACTTCTGACGTTGTCCCCAGTTCACTCAATCGTGAAATTTCAGAATAAGATTTTGCTCAGGCATATTATGGAATAGAAATATTCCATCACAACAAATACATGGTAAAGTAAACAATATAAGATGAAATTAGAAATCCAGCTCCAGGAGAGCTGAGAAAGTAGCCTGTTTTGGGGCATTTCCTACATTTTGTTCTAACTTTAGCAAACACCAGGAAGATGTTAAGGACCAGGATAAAGGTATTAGAATTTTTCTCCATAAAAACATCATTGCTACTCTATTTCTATAGAAAATAATAAGAAAACCAGCTGTGATTTATAATAAGAATTGGATTTTATTGTAATGATATAATGATTTTGTTGAAAGTTTTCATTTTGAAAACCATAATCATATATATTGTCATATAAGTGGGGTAGTGATATTTCTAGTCAAAATGTTTTCTGATATTTAAAATTCATTGTTTTAGTAATGTTGACAATCTAGTTTGTGTCTGTTAGGTTTTAAGTGCACATAGTGGACGAATGGCGATCCAATTAAGAAAATAAATGCCCTGCTGCTAAATGTAAAAGTAGCCACATGTAATCTCACTGTTGAACAAGAACGTCACTGCTATGATATGTTACCTAGATTGTACTATATGGGCATAAAACAAGAAAAATATATTCCAGAAGGGCATGCTAACACTGACATACATATTTGAAGTAGACCGTTACAAACAATAAAGGCATACTGGAAACTGGACAGATACATGCAAAGAAATAAAACTAGACCACTTTTTAACAAAATATACACAAATAAATTCAAAATGTATTGAAGACTTATGTGTAAGACCTGAAATCAGTAAACTCCTGGAAGAAAAAACATAGGCAGTAAACTCTTTAACATTAGCCTTAGCAACATTTTTTTGGATATGTCTCCCGAGGCAACAACAATAAAAGTAAAAATAAATAAATGGGTCTACATCAAATGAAAACACTTTTGCACAGCAAAGGAAACCATCAACAAAACAAAAAGACAACCTACTAAATGAGAGATATTCACAAATGATATGTCCAATAAGGGTTGATATCCAAAATATATAAAGAACTCATACAATTCAGTAACAAAAAATAGGGGGTTAGATGGGGCAGGGGAGAGCAACATGGGGAGAAACGGGGACAACTGTAACTGAATTACAATAAAAAAGAAATGGAAAACAATAAAAAATAAATAATACATTTTAAGAAATGGGCAGAGGACCTGAGAAGACATTTCTCCAAAGAATACACACAAACAGCTAACAGACATAAGAAAAGATGCTCGACATCACTAATCATCAGGGAAGTGCAAAGCAAAACCACAACGAGATATCACCTCGCCCATGTCTGAATGGCTACTATCAAAAAGTCAATGAATAACAAGTGTTGGCAAGGATATGAAGAAAAGGGAACCCTTCGGCACTGTTGGTGGGATTGTAAATTGGTGGAGCCACTATGAAAAACAGTATGGAGGTTTCTCAAAAAATTAGAAATGAAACTATTAATTAAATCCAGCAATTCCACTTCTGGGTATTTATATGAAGAAATCGAAAACGTTAATTTGAAAACATATATAGACCTCTCTGTTCAGTGCACAATTAGTTACAATAGCCAAGATACGGGAACAATCTGGGGGCCCATCGATATCGATAGGTGAATGGATAGAGAAGTTGATGCACAGTGGAATATTAGGAATAAAAAAAATGAAATCTTGCTAATTGCAACAGCATGGATAGACCAAGAGGGCATTACATTAAGTGAAACAAGTCAGACAAAGAAAGGCAAATACTGTGTAATTTCACTTATATTTGAAATCTAAAAAAATGAAACAAATGAACAAACAAAACAAAACAGACTCATCGATACAGAGAATAAACTGATAGTTGCCAGGGGGAGTAGAGGTTAGAGGAATGGGTGAAAAAGGTAGAGGGAAGTAAGAAGTACAAACTTCCAGTTACAAAATAAATAAGTCACAGGGATATAATACACAGCATAGGAAATAGTCAATAATATTGTAATAACTTTGTATGATGAAAGTTACTAGACTTAACATAGTCATCACATCAGAAGCTATACAATGAATCTCTTGTTGTACACCTAAAGCTAATATAATATTGTATGTCAACTTACTTGTTAAAAAAATTTAAATAAAAATATACTGGAAAAATTATCTTTATGATTGGTAGGCCTGCCAAAATGAGCTTTATTTTTAAGAGGATAAAACCTTAGCATTATATTCCCCAAATGAACCTACTTTCTTATATAAAGTTATTACAAATTTTATATATTTTTTCTGTTTATTTAAATATTCTTGTCTTAGTAGTTGCTTTTTGCAGTCCATCTCCTTCTAAACATTAATTTTTAACATAAAAACTCATTTCCTGAGTTTCCACATATTAGGTAAAAACATTTTATTGTTGATGATAGCATGAGTAAAGGAAATAGCTGTAGACAACTTCAGCAAACAAAATATGCAGGGATTTGTTCATCTAGGGCACTAAATATTATTTGTATCCAGTATTTATTCGACATTTAAAAATAATTATACACTTCTGAAAAATGTCATTGCAATTAATTTGCTCTGGAGAAGGGCATGTGATTGGGTGATCTCCTGGCTGTGTAGGGTCATGTTCCAGCAAAGCATTCTCCAGAAATATGGAGAATTTCATGGATTACACCAGATGATTGCAGTGATATCATGCAACCAATGCTATTATTGCATAACTTAGATTGGTTCTCAGTCATAACCATATATTTGAGGCTAATAATTTTTTAAAAGACTTAAATTGCATTTGTGTAAGTGTATGTTATAGCCCTACGTCTTAACCCACACAATAGGAAAAATCCAAGAGAATGCCTCCAGCAGATGTCAGAGCTGGAAAAAGGCCCCCTTTTGACCATCGTGTTCTTTTGGAATTAGGACATTTATGATTCAGTAATATTATTAAACTGAAACAGGTGTGGTTCCTGGACATTCCAGGTTAAAGATGTTCTGTTGTGTTTTATTATCCGTTTTATTACCAGTAGTAATGATAAGCATGTTCAATGGGAAGATGACCACAATATCAGAACAGCTGTATGTTGAGCTGAGATGAAGAGCTGGAAAAGGCTGATGACAGGGAGAAAAGGCTTGTAAGGACACACTGTCAGCACCATAGCATAGCTCTGGAATGAGTTCTGAAAAGTCACAGTCTCTGGAGACTGCTGCCCGGAATAGGAACCTTCAAACACTGTGTAACTTCCAGGCTATGAGAAGCCCTACTGCCCTCCTTTCTTGGTGAAAACAGCAAACAAATAAGCAAAAAACAAAAAAAAAAATCCCAAAAACCAAAAACCTCTCTCTAGCTCTTTTTGTAGCCACCCATACCTAACACTCCACCATTATACAACATTTTTAATTTCTCTCATATATAAACATCTCTGGAAGAGAAAACATATCAAAATAAAGTTTGCAACCTCATGGCCTACGAGGACCAATAGGCTGAGAGTAAAGTGAGGGAAAATGGTGGAAACTGTGGGGAAAAGTCCCGCATACAATAGGGCAGCTTCAAATCTGCTCACACAGCGCAGCACAATTCCATTGCACAACTATGGCACGTTTACACAATGATTTGTGTTTTGAGGTACATGATATCTAACCTTAAGGTAGGACATCCAAAGCTCTCAGAATTTCTCCCAAGTATTTCCTTCTGATTCTCATCTCAAGTATAAAATAAGGAAATTGGAAGATTAATGTTGAAAGGGACCTTGGAGAGTAACTTAAATATCTACACTTTAGAAACTAAAAAAGAGAGAGCTTGTGTAATAACTCAGTGCCTATTCAATGCAGTACACTGTTCCAAATGTTGCAAAGAAATGTATGCCAAAGGAGATTATGCCTGGCAGCTTATGTCTGGCTCTTTGTATCCAGCCTCTGCTCTTCACCCTGCCCTTTGCCCCAAGCTGACCAATATGGATTACATTCACCAGTTTCCAATCCCATGGACTCCAGTAGAGTTAGCCAGTGGGAATCCCTGGCAAGACATCAGTCAGAAGGAGGAGGGAGGGAGGAGAGTGACAAGGGTATTATTCCCCTGGTTCTCTGGCTCTGCTGGTTCCTCTAACTGACTCCTCAGACTGACCATAGACACTTCTTTCTGTGGGTGCTCCTGCCGTCCAGGCTCAGATAACCGCAACCTTGCCTATTTTCTCAGGGTCTGCAGTTGTGACAGCAGTGGGGTTGCCATCCCTGGGCTCCTGCGTGATGATGATTGGTGCTTTCCCTCTACCCCACCCAGACCTTTATAATTACCGTATTTTACCATGTATGATGTGTGCCCACATTTTGGGTGCAGGCTTTCAGGAAAAAGATCTTTCATTTTAATTTTTTAAATTCAATTCTTTATTTATATTTAGATACTTGTTTTTTTGTAATATAAGGAATTTTAGCATGCATTTTTGAACATATTATAGTACAAGAAAGTATATGTATCAAATAATTACAAAACACAAGAAGAGAAACAAGGCATTTCAGGTACTACCCATGTATAATACGCATCCTTAGTTTTCCCTCAAAAATTTGGGCAAAGAAATGCGCATTATACATGGCAAAATATGGTAGTCCACTAGTAAGTAAATCCTCCTTAACTTATTC
Organism: Trachops cirrhosus; assembly: GCA_028533065.1. Classification (NCBI taxonomy): domain Eukaryota; kingdom Metazoa; phylum Chordata; class Mammalia; order Chiroptera; family Phyllostomidae; genus Trachops; species Trachops cirrhosus. The sequence goes on from CM052549.1 coordinate 18,313,355, forward strand.
TGAGTGTGCTGTCTGTTTCCTTTTGGGATGCTAACTAATACATAGAGGTCAACTCAGATCTCAGGAAGTTTACAATTTAGCTGAATTTCCCCAGGCTATGTAGAAGTAGCAGACTTGAGATTAGAGTCAATGTCTCCTGACTTCTGACTGAGAGATTCTTTAAGAACCTCACATGAGCCATAAACCAACTTAAACTATCTTGGTAAATGGATAGCTTGCTTTGTATACTTTGTCAAGTTCAGGATTTTTTAGTCTACAGCTACATTGTGGAATACTACTCAGCCATCAAAAAGAAGAAAATTTTACCATTTGAGACAGCATGGATGGACCTGGAGAACATTATGCTAAGTGAAATAAGCCAGTGAGAGAAAGACAAGCACTATATGATTTCACTCATATGTGGAATCTAATGAACAAACTGAACTAATAAGTAAAATAGAGATAGATTTATAGATAGAGAGCAGGCTGACAGCTCTGGGAGGGAGGAGGTTGGTGGGTAGAGGAATTGAGCAAAAAGAAAAAGGACTCAGGACACAAACAACAGTGTGGTGATTGGTGGTGGGGGAGGGTGTAGGTGGAGATAGAAGAGGGTGTAAGGAGGATAAACGGTAATGGAAAAAATACAATAAGAATGATCATAAAAAGAAACAAATCAACCTATTAAAGCAAAAATGATACAGGTCCTGAGATAACGGTTTTTCAGCAACATCTCATGTAGCACATAAAAAACAAACAGGAGCATGTTTACCACAGATTCCTACAGACTCTGAGAAATGTCCTCTTATTTACATCCTGTAGATAGAGTGGAGGATAGAAATTGGGTGTTCGTTTTTGCTATTACTGTTGTTACATGTTTTAATAACAACCACATCAGTAGATCATGCAGTCATAGGTGAATTAATTACAAGTCAGTTTCTATTGGGAGTCTGTTTCATGAAAGCCATTTGACCTTTGAACAAGTGACTTGGAAGAAGAAATCACCTATTCCATAAATCCATTACAAATTAACTGAGAATGACTCCCCAGATATGATAATGCTCAGCAAAGAACATTACCTAGAATACAAATAGTATATACTATGTTAAGCTTATTCCCCAACCTTAGAAAAGAAAGCATTTGTATCTGGCAGCGTTTAAGCTTGGCTGCCACTGTATTTTATGATAAGAATAAAACTTAACAACTAAATCCTAAGATTCAAGGCCTATGGATTAAAAGGAGGATAGCTACATAACTCCTACATGATTTCAAAACATGTAACGCTTACCCATTCACGCTGTACCCTCCAGCAGTCCTCAGGATAACCCATGAACTACACACAGTTGTAGGAGGGCATCAGCATGGTTCGGTAGGCAGCTGGTCTCTTCACTTGGGGCATTGATGACCATATCATAGTTTCACGGAGTGGGACCGATCCAGGGAATGATGACAGCAGAATGCCAAGACACTTTAAATACACATCAAAGTCAATTTTGAAACTTGGCTTAGGTGTGGAAGCACTTGGCTTTCAGAATTTCAAAGACTCACTTTAAGGGGAAAGCACTACATAGATAAAAGACGATGAGAAAGAATGAACAGCTGTGCCAGGCTTTGCTCACTGCTGAGCACAGCCTTTAGATGTACAAAGGATAAGGAGCACTGCCAGTTTTGCAATTTCTTCTTCACCTACATCCGAATACATAGAAATAACATTTGTAATTGGCTAGTTCCCTTTTCCTCTCATTCCATTCTTTTGTACTTGAAAGGCCATGTGTTGGGCTTAATCCAGTAATGGTAATATAATATTAATTGATCCAAACAAACGTTCTAGAATATTGGGATGCTAGGAATGGGGATACAAAGAAAAGATTAGATGGGGAATCCATTGTATTTTATTTGGCATACTGTTAGTATTGCATACTAGTCAATTACAGGTACTGGAGCTGGAATACCTGGGTTTGAATCCTGGACTTGACCTTAATAGTTGACTACTTTGAGCAATATGTGCCTCAATTTCCTCATCTGTAAAATGGGGTAATTATATTTACTTTAGAAGAGCTCCCCAGTGTAAGTGCTCATAGTGTTAGTTGTTACTGTTATTATTGTTGTTATTATTATATTTGTTACATTGAGACAAGACAGTTGAGTGGTGAAGAATGTGGGCTTGGATGGGGACTTCATCTTCTCCAAGCCCTTGGTCCAGAAAGCAGACTAGGAGTGAGACAGAGAGAAGCAGAGGAAAGAAGGAAGAGTTAGCAAGGGAAGAGAATGCAATGTGGAGAACAGACGCATCTTTGGAAGATACTCTGGCTTGATATTATTTAATTTTAAATAAAAAAAAAAAGCTTTAGCATTATGGTAAGTTTCAAAGAAGGATCTCTCCTTTTCTCTCTCTCTTTACTGTGTCAATGCCTTTTTCCATTTCTTTCTTTCTTCCAGACGGGGGATCCATGCCAGGACCAGATCAGGGCTTGCATGCACCTGCGCTGGAACCAGGGATGAACCCACAACCTAGGTTTGTGCCCTGAAAGGGAAGAACCCACAATATTTTTGGTGTACAGAAAAAAAAGTTCCAACCACTGAACCACACCGCTGAGGCTCCAGCTTTTTTTGAAGTACCCTAAGTTTGCTTTTCTTGGCTGTGTTATCGTTTCCCATTTATTTAATGTATTTGTGTGACAAAAATTGATGTAGGAAACATCATCACACGTTTATTCTCTTTCTGTACCTATACTTAACATTGACTACCATTGCTATTTGCTTATTTTACCCATATGTCATGTCAGGGCTCATCCTCCTTCATTCATTTCTTCAGCAAAAGAAACAGTAGTTTTTTGCTTACTTTCATTCTTGCTTTTTCATAATTCTAACACAATATGTTATTCATATCCTAAATGTTCAAGCTATTATTTATTATTTTCCGTTCTTATAATTTGTGTTAACTGATGGTTTTTAATTCTATAAAGTCATTCTCTAAATTTTTTCAGACATGTTCTCCACAAGAAAAAAAGAATTTTGAGCACCTTTCTCAAAAGCACATTTATTTATTTACTTGTAAATTATATATAACCATACTATGTATTATATACATTATGAAACACATTTAGAAATAGCAATTGATCAAATGATAAAATTGAATACAAATTTCTTTGCTGTATACCAATAGATCATAAAGCTTTAAAAATAACACAAAAGAAGGAGAATTAGAACCAGTGGATTTGCCTATAGTCTCTGAAAATAATAAACTCCATATAATTTTGGAAAACTTGTACAAGATCTTATACTGTTTATTTAAACTATATTCCTAAGCATTTTTTGTATGTTTCTGAATCCTTATTCCTACGCCCTAAAATGTTCTGTGTCGTAATTGTATATTACAAATTACAGTCTCCTTTGAAATCACAACCTGATTAATCTTTCCCTTATTTACTAAGTTCTTTGTCACATATATATTTTTACACATGCCAAGATAGTTTCATGAGGGGAAGTGCAGAAGGCAATAACATAAGTGGAAATACAGTGGTACCTCAGTACTCATCAGCTTCAGAACTCGTCAAACCTGGTATTCGTCACATTCGGTTGAGAAAAAATGTTTCAGCACTTGATACTTGCTCGCCGCTGGTCACACTTGTTAGAACTTGTATGAGTCACGATGCCATCCAGCACGAGAAAATACTTCACCAATTGTCACTTTCTCACCATGAGTCGGAACAAATTAACAAGTACCAAGGTAGCATGGTAATGTATTTAAAACCATTCTAAAAAGCAATGGCAAAATTCCAGGAAAATATGCCTGCTGTATTTGAAGCATATTTTATCCTTGGCCTGGCAAGAAGATCATTCATTAGGAAAAGTGTACTCGAGTCTCTGTTGCTGAAAATTCTAACTAATTCAAATTAGTTAACTGGCATAAAAAATAATAAACTTCTTATACCAGTATATTTTTAACATGCTTGGCAAATTTGTTTTATACCCTTGAGAAACATTATATTCCTAATTAATGTCTGTATTTAGTATGCACAGTAACTCTCCCTTTGTGTCATTTTTATATTAGAAAAGGTAGGCACACTAGAAACATTAGAATTTTCATTTCGAGAAATTGAAACAAAACTTCATTTCTTTTACTATTCTATAATGGAAATAAGGTATGACTTGGTAAATTTAAAGTAGTAGTTAGCTGTTAATCTCCCTTTTGTCTCCTGATCTGTGTTTGCTTTCCAGAGGTGTACCTACTGCCCCACAAGTTAAACCAGCTCTGATTAGTAAGCTGTTTCTATTACGACAGCAGCACATAAACTTTGGAATAACAATAAAACTCTTTGGAATGGAAATAGAAACAACATTATTATTCGATGCCTATCTCATCTGTTGCCTCAATAACCTGAAGCACATAATCGACCATTTAATTGCTCTAGGTTTTGTGTGCATCAATTTTTTTCTTCAATTACACTGAAATTTCTGGGAGAGGTAGGCCATGACTTGTACTCTCTTTATAGCTCTTGCATAATAGGTTGGTATCCTCTTGATGAGAAAAAAATTTCCATTGTTTTTCCAAACCAGAGAATTCCAATGAGGAAGTTGGGATTGACTACAGCTATGAGACAGGCAGAAGCTATTGAGACCCTCAGACAAGAAGGTGGTCAGAAGTGCCACCTTTTATTTTTTCCGCCATGGGAAATGTCTCCTGATACATGGTGAGGAGGCCTGATGGAAGCTCCCCCTTCCTGATGAAGGTGGGCCTTGAACTATCCGCGAGTCCCAGCTCTCTGGGATCCCCCTCTAACAAATGAGTGCTAAATAGGCATTTGTAAGTTAATTAATTAAAAAAAAATGAAACATATTGGTGAGGTTTGCTGGGAGAAGAAGTTCAATATTAACACTAGTTCCAACATTTGTCAGGGATTTATGGGAAGTCTACTTCATGTGAATGATGTTTGCCCTAATGTTTCTTACTTTTTTCCTACTTTTTTAAAAGGACTCCTTATTTCAATGCAATATCACACCCAATTCTCCACTATATTTTTTGATTCAGTAATTCAGTTCCTTATGGAGGTGAAATCAGCATCCCAAGCAGGTTTTGGAAGCTCAGACGGATGACTAGTTACAGTGTATACACACTGACTTTAACACAAAGAATCATTGTCTAATAAAACAGAAAAATCTCAACAATGTGGATGAAACAAAGTAGGTTTTTGTGCAAGTCTAACTGATGCATGCTCTCTTTGATATGGTTTTCTACATCAAAATAGGGTTAGTTGAGTCAGGCAGTTATATTTTGATTGCTTTATTTCTTCTTTCTTGGTCTTAAGCTCCTTTCAAGGATGTTCATAGTAAAAATTGCTTTTGAGCCATTTCCAACAAGTTGTCAATATTGACATATTCTTTTAACTTGATAAAACTACAGAGAGTTAGACCACCTTTCACTTTGGCCTTTACTTACTTAAACTTTTTATTTCTTGAAACAGTTGCATTTTTTCACTACAGATGAGACCTGGGACTTACAGGCCTCAGTGATGGCATATTTGTGAGTTAAATAGTTTATTCTCACACAACATCTAGCATATTTCTGGGAAGACAAAACATGGCACATAAAACATGTTAATAAGATGAAATGAATGGAAAGGATCCCAAAGGTGGATTCCCAATCCCACCTCTGAACTGCAAGACATTATGAAAGTTATTTGTGAGCGATGTTTACCCCGTGATTTCATTTCTCTGACAGATCTAAGAAGAGTTGTTGATTTTTCAGTTTGCTTAGCATTTTACTCTTTAGGACAAGAGTGTGACTTCTAAGCTCCTTATATGTCTCATGCAGTCCTGTTTTGAAGACACTGTCCCTAAAATGGATTAGCCTCTTATCTACAGACAAGTTGACGTGCTTTGGCACCTGTCCCTTTTGCCGTCCTCTGGTAAACATGCTCATTATCAACCTGTACTTGGCTAATGATATTGTATTAGTTAACCATGTCTTGGATACCACTGCATTACAACAACCAAAACATACAATAACAAGCATTTATTTAGAACATACATTTAAGGATTTTGGGTGTGTGTGGGGTGGAGAGCAGTGTCAATTGACCTAGATGGAGTTTGGATTAGCCTGGTTGATGTTGGCTTATTTATACAGCTGGAGGTCAACTAGGTTAGGCTCAGCGGGGGCAGTTAGGCTCCGTTCCACTCAACGTTCTATGGGAACTGGCCTTCTAGCTAGGGTAGCTCATCGTTATAGGAGACACTGAAAAGAGAAATCTTAACAGTATAGGTGCTTTTCAAGATTTGGTCACTCATCCCCCCATTAACATCCCATTTTTCAAAGAAAGTCACATAACTGAATTTAAAGTCAAAGAGTGGGGAAGCACACTCGACCTCTTTATTGGAAGAAACTGCAAAGCAACCTGTCAAAGGGTGCCGATACTGAAAAAGGGGTAAAGATTTAAAGTCATTAGTAGAATCTACTATAAGTATCTTCATCCAAATCCAGTCTATGTCCTAGACCTTGGAACACTGCAATGACTCAGCCCTCGTCAGAATGTTTGTGTTTGTTGAGTAAGAACATATTAAACATTGAATTGAATTTGTCTCAATTTTCATTGTATTCACTGTAAAGTACTTATTCTTTAGATGAAAGACTTAGGAGCATTATTATTCATCAACATGGTTTAATTCATTAGATGTATTTGGTAAAAAGAAATGAATAAAAAATTTCATTTAAAAAGCAATTGATCCTCAGATCTGATTCTGAGCATACTATGTAAAAAAGAGAGCAAATCTCCTTCCAAATATAAAATCTAAGCTATTTTGCATACTGACAAAGATAATTTGTTCTATATAAGTAATGGAAAAAAATATGTTTTGGGGGTGGTTAAAGTAAAAATATGAATGTTACTCCAATAAAATAAAAAATCCAGACTATTCTTGGTAAAACTCATTAAACAAATGAAATAATCATTCAACCCAGCTTTAAAGAATAAAAGAATATACACTTATGAATCTCAAGAATATTTTCTTCATCTTACAGCACCTAATTTGATATGTTTAGGGTTTATGTCTTCAATTGTATAAAGAGAATTTGGGCAAGTTGAGACTAAAATCCCTTCCTATGCTAACATATGCATAATCTGTTATGTTGTCAAATTGATACTGTTTGTTCTATTGGATTAGCTCTTTGTGCATTCAATGAAGAGGTCATTTTTTTTCAGCTACTGATTATTAAGGAATGGCTTTTGACGAAACTGTGAAGTGAGCTAGTAATTGTTTTGGCTTCTTACAAACTTGAAAAAAAATCAATGAAATTATAATACTCATTTAGATACTTCTAATATATATCATTTGAATTTATTCAGCCAAGACTTCTTTAGTGTCTACTAAATGCAAAGCACTGTGACATGTGCAGGAGACACAATGGTGAACAAACCAGGTATGATTCGTCACTCACACAATGATGGTGAAAGTGGGAACTGGAAATCTTTCTGGCATAGCTATCAAAACTGAACAGATGCATACCCTATGACTCAACAATTACACTGTCAGGTATATACACCACAGAGGTATGTGTATATGTGCAGCAAAACATATAGACCTTTTGGGAATGTGTATTTATAACAGCATTATTTATAGCAGTTCCAACTAGAAACTACCCAAATGGAAATCGGCAATAGAATGGATAAACTGTGGCACATTCACACAAGGAATACTGTAGAGAAGTAGAATGATTTATAACTACACACAAGAAATGAATCTCATAAACAATATTTTGAACAAAAGAAGCCATCGTGTATAATATTATTTAAATTAAGTCCAAGAGCAGGCAAAAGAAATCTTGGCTTTTCAAAGTCAGGAAATGTTTACCACTGGAGTATAACAGGAGTATTCTGGGGTGCTGCCAGTCTTCCGCTTTTTTAATTTGGATACTTGTTATTCAGTTGAATTTGATTTGTGAAAATTTGTTGAGCTATGCATGAGGATATGTGTACTTTCCTGCATGAGTTATAATTTGATGAAAAAATTACCTCCCTTACTAAGAAAAATGACCATGGGTAGCTCACAGTTTAGAGGGGGAGACAAATAAGCAAATAAGAAAATAGATGAATGGCAGTAAGTGCAATGATGGAAGTGAAGAGACTGCAACAAATATTAATCAAGTATCTACAATGGAGAAAGCACACTGAAAAAGATCCTTTGTTTGACCATCACCGTCAACATATGCAGAACATTTGGCAGTTCACACTGCCATTTGTCTTCTAGTACTATGGATGCTTGTTGAGAGGAGATGCTCTGTCTCTGGTGGAAGATATTATAGACTGGTCAGTCGATCATTTGAATTTTCAGTAATGCATGATTATGCAATGTGCCTTGAGTATTCTTGCTTTAAGAACTATAATTATTCTGCCTAACATACGATTGCACCCCCTCATTCTGCTAGCATATGTTCTCTTTTAGGTCTCCCTTGCCCCAAAGGAGGTGCTGTCAGCCTTTGAGACTTACAATAGGATGGGCGACATTAAGCGCATCAGGGAAGCTAGTACATTATGGACAGACATAGTTTAGACCTATTAATTAATTAATTTTTGCTAGCTGAGATCCAGATAGTACATAAATCTTTCAATCTTCAAAAGCATTTTTTCCTTGGCTATATTCTTAGGCATCTGGGAAATTTGTTGCATGTATTTAATAATGAGAGTAGAATCTGTCACTTATAAAAAGAACCTCGTCGTATTGTAGTAAATGAATATTTATAGACTGAACCCTAAATTAAGTTCTACTTGAGCCCAATTTAGTCGTCCATGCAAAGGAAGTGGAATTATGCCAATCTGCCTGTGAGATGTCCCTGACGTTCTAGCATATGAACAAGAGTCAATAACTAAGTCTCCAACATCATTTTTTCCTGTAGTTGTGAGCAGGGGAATTCATTTTCTATATTTATAGAATTTTTTAAAAAGCACAAAATGTGTTTAAAACGTGCTATTAATGTGTAGCAGGATAAATAACCTCTAAGCAATGTAACCCGAGATTGATTAGGAAAAGATTCATCTCCGCTTACTCTGGGCTACCAAATTTCCTGCACTAGTCACCAGATCCTGACTTGCCCTCTCTGTTAGGTTACATCATCTGCATGAGAATCAAGTGATCTTGTCAAATCCAGTTCTCCAGCCTGGTAAGGAGAGAGCAATTTGAAAAGAGCAATTTTAAGTTAACTCTTGACAAGCCAGGATTTAATTACCTGGTTCTTTTTAACCAGGACTTTACTTCTCCTTATACCTCATTCCCTCGCATTTTGGCCAATGCACACCTCATTATTTGACTCACCAAGAAGTGCGCAGAGTGAGAAAAGAGAAAGGAACTTAATTGGTCAATTGAGCAACTGGATACAACTCTGGGCCCGTCTGTATTGTTACTCTATCAGCCTTGTAGAGATAATATTCAACTGCTTTAGAAAGTGCTATTTGGGAGAGTGAGAAAAACTGCATCTAAATTTTGAGTCTTGGAGAAAGTACATTTAAATAATACAAAAAATGTGATTTTCTAATTTTCAGATTCATGATTCAACTTCTGAAAGTAAATATAATAATATTTTGAATGGTTAAACTCTAAAATTCATTCTATAACCTCTTTGGATTTGTGTGCAAAATAATTTAGTGAGTCATAAATTTAGGAAAAAAGTATAGTTAGCCCAAAGAAAGGCATATCCTTGAGAACTGATGTATTTATGTTCAAACACAGTGACTGTTTTTTCTTTTTCTCAAACATGAAATTATGGTCTTCAGAAAAATAGGAGGTTAGATAGAACTGGGTTCTAATTGAAATGATGCCAATTATTTATGTACCTTTAAAACAAATATGTATACACCAAAATTGCAATGTTATTTGAATATATGGGGAAAGTTAAAAACACTGGAAAAGAATCAAGCAACAAACTAGTTTTTTCAGTCTTTTCTATAGACACAAAAATTGGGGGAAGTTTTGCTGAATTAAGTCAAATCAATAGTTGTGTAAATAATTCAAAATTTTAATTGAGTACACATATTCTTCATGTCCATTAGTTGTTTAATTCATTAATCCAACAAAGTATTAATTGAACACTCAGGATAAACCAGGCACTGTTCCAGCGCTGGAGATGCTCTGGAGATAGAGAGTTAGTCCCTATCCACAGAGTTTTCATTATGGGACAAAATGACTAAGGAACACTGTTAAGGAACAAACTCAAAGGATCACCAATAGAGAACAGAGCTCAAAAACTGCCTTGCTGATTAACTGCCAAACTTCCAACACTTCTGTGGGTGGCAGGTTGATTGCCTAGACAGGTATAAATCAAGCATTCTCTCCAGTACATGTTTTGCCTTTTTACAGATAAAAAGTGCTTGGGGGGACGCAAGTTGGTACCGGTAGGAACCCCTCAAATACCACCACCTTTTTGCTCAAAAGCACGAGCAGTTTTGAAAACAGAAGGTCACCATTTCTTTAAAAGCTTTTCTTTCTTTTTTTAAGAATTTGTTATGGGTAAAGCACTTTATTTACCCAAAAAAATGGAAGAAAATATAACTAAAGCAAAAAACAGGGAGAAACCTTTCCTTCCAGTCAAATACAATTTACTAGGAGAAGACGACAGATCCACATACTCACCAATGTTAGCATAGAGTTTTCTTTAGAGTTCATGACAAACTTTTATGTGTATAATTCACATAAATTTTACTCTGAAAACACCCTGTGAGGTAGGGCAGAAAACTGTTATCATTATGTTTAATTTATAGATGAAGAAACTATGCTTAGCAAAAATGAATGACTTCAGAAACCACAGAAATAGGGATGCAGCAAGACTTGACTTGGTTCTCATTTATGATTATTTATATATTCCATCAGAGCTTTCTCTTTCCCATAAGAATGTTAATGATATATAGACATTCATCCATTCATTCATTCATTTATTGAACCTATTCTATTTGCCCACTGCTGTGAAAAGTCCCAGGGATACAAAAATCACCTCCTGTCTTCTCTCCAGGTGTTCATAGGTATTTGAATAGCACTTTACTTCTTACAAAATTCTTCTCACAAAATGATACAAGCATCACTGCATCCTCTGCAGTGTATCATTATTAGTTTTATTTTGCACATAGAGGAATTTAATAACTCACCTAAGATCATAAAGATAGTAGGGGTCCAGGATGATTTAGCCACTACTTAAGTGTTGAAATATCTACAGAAATATATAACATTGGTTGTAACTTTGTTAGACATGGATCTTTATCACTAAAAAATCTTTGAGCATGCAGTAGCAATATACATTTGTGAATTTTTATTTTATTTTTCTTTCTAAGTATATTTTATTGATTATGTTATTACAGTTGTCCCATTTTTTTCTGCCTTTTGTCCCCCTCTGCCTGGCACTCCCCCTCCCAACAGCATTCCTCCCCCCTTAGTTCATGTCCATGGGTTGTACATATAAATTCTTTGGCTTCTACATTTCCTATACTATTCTTAACCTCCCCCTGTCTATTTTGTACCTACTACTTATGCTTCTTATTCACTGTACCTTTTCCCCATTCTCCCTGCTCCATTTCCCCGCTGATAACCTTCCATGTGATCTCCATTTCTCTGATTCTGTTCCTGTTCTAGTTCTTTGCTTAGTTTGTTTTTGTTTTTGCTTTCGGTGTGGTTGTTTATAATTGTGAGTTTGCTGTCATTTTACTGTTCATTTTTTTAATCTTCTTTTTCTTAGATAAATCCCTTTAACATTTCATATAATAAGGGCTTGGTGATGATGAACTCCTTTAAGTTGACCTTATCTGGGAAACGCTTTATCTGCCCTTCCATTCTAAATGATAGCTTTGCTGGATAGAGTAATCTTGGATGTAGGTCCTCATCTTTCATGACTTGGAATACTTCTTACCAGCCCCTTCTTGCCTGTAAGGTCTCTTTTGAGAATTCAGCTGATAGTCTTATGGGCACTCCTTTATAGGTAACAGTCTCCTTTTCTCTTGCTGCTTTTAAGATTCTCTCTTAATCTTTAATCTTGAGTAATTCAATTATGATGTGTCTTGGTGCATTCCTCCTTGAGCCTAATTTCTTTGGGATTCTCTGAGCTTCCTGGACTTCCAGGAAGTCTATTTCCTTCATCAGTTTGGGGAAATTTTCCTTCATTATTTTCTTCAGATAAATTTTCAATTTCTTGCTCTTCCTCTTTTCCTTCTGGTAGTCCTATAATTTGGATGTTGGAGTGTTTAAAGTTGTCCCAGAGTTTCCTAAGCCTTTCCTCAGTTTTCTGAATTCTTCTTTCTTCATTCTGTTCTGGTTGAATGTTTATTTCTTCCTTCTGTTCCAAATTGTTGATCTGAGTCCCAATTTCCTTCCCTTCACTGTTGGTTCCCTGTATATTTTTCTTTATTTCACTTTGCATAGCCTTCACTTCTTCCTCTATTTTGCATCTGTATTCAGTCATTTCTTTGAGCAACCTGATTATCAGTGTTTTGAATTCTGCATGTGGTAGGTTGGCTATCTCCTCATCTTAGTTCTTTTTCTGGAGTTTTGATGTGTTCTTTCATTTGAGCCATATTTCTTTGTCTTGGCATGCCTGTTACGTAGTAAGGGGATGGAGCCTTAGGTATTCAGGGCAGGGCAACCCACGTCACTGAGTCGTGGTGCTGTACGTGGGGAAGGAGTCGGAGAGGGAACAACACCACTTGTTTGGCTCTCACCCTGCTTTCAGTCACTTCCCCCGCTACCCACAAGCAAACTGGGGCCTTCTGGTGCTGATTCCTGGGGGGTGGGCTGCTGTACATTTTAGGATCCGGTGGGTTTCTCCAATGAACTCCCCTGTGAGCCTGGGAGTTTTTCCCACTGCCACAACCCCCACAGATTTTTACAGCCAGAGTTTTTGAGGCTTTAGTTTCCTGCGCTGGAACCCTGGATTGCACGGTCTGTCTTACTCCCTAGTTGTTCCTCCCTGTTTATCTGCACACAAATGTGGGACTGCCCAGTCTGCCAGCTGCACACGTTTGCCATGAGTCATCTCTTTCCTGGCTGCCGGTCTCCATCCCTCCTACCAGTCTGGATGAAGGTTTCTTTTTTAACTCCTTGGTTGTTGGACTTCCATATAGTTCAATTTTCTGGCAGTTCTAGTTTTTTTTTTTTAACCTGTTGTCCTTCTTTTGGTTGTGCAAGGAAACAAAGCATATCTACCTACACATCTGTTTTCCATTTATAAATTTTAAAACAGTACACATATGCTACTATACTAATGTTTATTAAAAAACTCACAAAAATTAAATTTTAAAAATAGATGGCAAAGAAAAGCAAATACAAATAGAAGTTTTAACATTTAGTGTCTATAACATGTAATTATCATGCATGCTCTTGAGGGTATTTACATACACCTTTTTTGGTGATCATTGTAATAATAGACAATGAATTTAAATGAGTATTAAAAGGGAGGACAGTCAGTGTGGATGGGGGTACAATGGAGTGGGTATTATCATTATGTTTTGGATATCTATTAAGTTATGGGGGTGAATAATCAACAATCTAAAAAAAATCTGCTCCTGAGATTTCAGTCATAAATGTTTCTATCAAATACTGGAGAGATGCAAGTCTTTTTACTCCCTTCTACCAGTTTGTTTCTGGTTGGCAGTTTTCAGCTTTTCACAACATGACAATCAAAGAGTATGAATGCTAATGATTATAAACAGGAAAATTTTGAACAAATGAATATCTGTCCCCCAAGTACAAAAGGAGAAACACTTAGCTTTTACTTCATTCAAATGACAATCACACAAAAATCAATTAAAAAGGAAGCCTTTGAAACTTAGTAACACTTTATTCAATTCCCAACTAGTTATTAATATAATTTGTGCTGTTGTAATAACTATAGCACTTTTATGAAAATATTTAGTCTCTGCTCATGAAGAAGAGATCACGTTCTTTCCCACACTAAACTCTTTATTTGAACACCATTTAAATTACTTTTTAAGAATTTTCACAAATTCTTCTTTCATGGGAAAACACTTTCCACTTAAAATTTATGGCAATATTGAAATTCAATTTTGTATATGTTAGCTCAGGAATAGTTTTTGCTGAAAAAACTGAATAGAATTTAGTTCATCCTTTCTTTGAAGACTCTAAAACATGTAATTTAGGCATATGCAATTATCTTTTTCAATTCCAAACCTAACATACACACTGAAATCCCACATTTCTAAAATTAGTTGACAACAAACAGTGGAATAATAAATGAAAGTATCATCTGTAGCACTGCATTACCCAACTTGAGAAGGCAGAGTTTACAGTATGTTTATTGGGCATCATTCTTCAAGAATTTTGCAACATAGTGGCCTTGGTCTCTAAGTGTTAAGCTAGAACAACTTAATGAGGAAATGAAAATATGATTTTTGTAAGTGGTCTCTGTGTTATACTAGGGATGTTTGAAAAACCAATTGGACATAAGACTTTTAAAAAGCCTTTTCAAGGTCCTAAAACAAAGGCCATTAAAAATTGAATCACTGTGTAATTTCTGGGAATATTTCATCATGAATAGAGGGCTCAGTTTCAATTTATTTATTTATATTATAGTTCTATTCAAGAACAACTGTGGTGGCTAATTTCCCAAAAGTATTTTGAAGTACTAAAGATTTTGAAATAAAAATGTTGAATTCAAGTAATAAAATGAAGAAGTAGCAATATTTAGAGAAAAAATTTAATTTATACTAGAGAATGATTATGTAAGAGCCAACATTCAAGAAAAAATAAATCTTAATTTCTAATAGCATACTCAATAAAATACAATAAAAAAAGAACAAAAAAATCTTAATTTCTATGGTAATTATCGTCTTCGATACTTTCTTCACTTATTTCATCTCATTGTATATTACAAATTTTGCTGTAAGAGAAATATTGCTCACTGGTCACTGAAGAATAGTTTATTATAACATTTTGTCAAGGTTTACCAATATGAAAGAGCTGAACCTCACTATGAGGAGTGCTGGAAACAAACTGGAAACACATCACTACAGAGTAGTAGTGAACCTGTTCCTCGATTCAGTGCTCATTCAGCCCACTAAGCAATAAGGCTCTCTGTTCACCCTGATGAATTACAAGTAGTCCTGGTTTTTCACCCTTGCATATATAATCTAGTATAGAGATTACCAACAGAGATGCTCATCAGAATAACATTTCCAAGCTCTTGCCTCAGATTCTGATTTAGCATTTGTACCTGTAAAAACCCCACAAATGATTTTGATGTTCAGCCTGACTGGGAACTACTGGAACTGTCTGTTTTTGCTCAATTATGCAGCTTTTTTCTTAGTTGCTGTTCTATTTGCAGTGGAATCAGAAGCTGGAATATACAAGGAAAGGGCAAAAGTCAAAGTCACCCTCCCTCCTGACTCCCTCTGATTTTCCCCATCTGTTGATAGTTTCTTCCACTGTTTTCTGGTCTGACACATTTACTTATGCTGTTCAGAGGATGTGGAACAGGAGAGAAGGCTCCCACAAGATAGGACTCAATCCAGTTCCACTCCTAAGATATGAAAAAGCACTTAATAGTTCAAATGTGACGCACATGACTTCAAGAGAGGTCTAATTCAGACAAGTGAGGTTGCTGAAGCAGGACCACGGGGTCATATAAGAGAGATTAAGCAAAAGACATTATTTCTACCCTAGAGGTACCACCAGAGGGTTGTTTATCACAAACTAATAATCAGGTAATCATTCGTTTGAAAGAAGTTTGTGCATCTCTAGTACATATCAGGCCCTATGGCTCCCTTTTTCAGATAGTGTAGGGTTAATGTTAAGAAATTCTTTGTTAGGTGAATCTGTAACTGTAGGTGGAGAAAAAAGCCCATATCATTTTGAAAATATGACTCTTTTTTAGAATAAATGGCCACAATAAATTGTGATGCTCAAAGCTTACAATGTTCAATTTTTGGGGTAATGGAAGCTATTTGCTGAATTGTTCATAGACTTTAAAAGGAATTCTTTTGGTCATCTACTGTTATTGCAAAATATTTTTAGTTTTATTGAATTTTAAATTAAGACCATCATGTGAAATATTTTTAATTCTGATTAAAGTTAAATCTAACACATCTGCAATAAAAATGAAAAAAAATATGAATAATGACTAACTCTCTCTACCATTTCACTCTCTAATAAAATGCTAGCCCAAACACTCACTTTGTTAACATTTCAGCCCTAGTTTTGACTTTTATGATGGTAAAGAAGAGAGTTAGGGACACATATTAATAGTTTATAGTGAAACAAAAGATTCCAAAAAACAGATAGGGCCGTATAAATTACTCTGCAATTCTTTGACCTCTTTCTGTTATGGGCGGAAGGCCAGGAAATAACTAACCCTTTGAATTCTCTGCCCTGCTGTGGCCAAAGATCTACTGAAGTCTGTATCTTTTGAGTAGATGTTATGGCCCTGATATGAAGATATGTGAATCCCCAAAATAGATGATTGGTAGAAGACTATCTGCAAAAATGGCTAGTAACAACTCCCCATTCCCTATAAGCGCATGCCATTCCTTGCATCAAGGTATACAGCCATATCCCTTTCTCTTGAATTTGGGCTGGCCTTGTGACTTCTTTTGACCAGTATATTGAGATAGAAGTAATGCTGTGTTCTGGGCATAGAATTTATGAAGTCTGATAGTAAATATTTTTGCTCTTTTATAACCCATTCACTATATAAAGACCAGTCTATCTTGCTGGAGAAAGACCACATGGAAGAGAACTGAAATACCCCAGCCAATAGACAGCATCAAGGACCCAGACCTATGAAGAAGTCAATCTTAGATCCTTCTCCATCTCCAGCTGAACTACTGCAATTGACCCCAGATGAAAGAGAGGTAAAGTTGATTCATTCAGCCTTTCCCATATTTCTGATCCACAGAATTGTGAGCAATAAAATGCTGTTTTTTGAAGACAGTAAGTTTTGGAATGGTTTGTTATACAATAACAGACAACTGAAAAAATTGTAAAACAATATAGTCTAGTTCTCCACACCTTAATCTTATTTAGCAATTACACAGCACACCTACCCTTGACTGTCCATTAGAAAATAAACAATAGTTACTGGATTGCATATGAGGTTAGACTCTCATTGGCCTCATGTGTAAGATATATTTCTTGAGTTATTGCTATTATTTCCAGGCCTTGGGAATTTCCAGGGTTAGAATATTATGCCTTTGGATTATGTTCTAGTATTTACTGAAATTGAGATATCTCAAAAAACTGGTATTAGTCATTACTCTCCAGGATAAATGAGAGGGTTGCATTTTCATCCCTTTGAGAGCCAAGGTTAGTAGGAGCAATAGGGCCTCAGCCTCATGACTTGAACAATCCCAGACCTTAGCACCAGCAGCCCGTGAGCAGGGAAGTGAGACCCAGGCATCAGAACTCACAGGACTGACAAAGCCAGCCAAGTGATAGTATTTGTGTTTATGTGATTAATCTCTTCAGGGAAATGATCCAGCCAATTAATCAGAGATCAACCCTCTAGTAACTCAGACTAAGACAGTCAAACAGGGGTTCTGCTCCACCCATCCCAAACAGATGTGGAATTCCATCCAAACAGGAGCCAGTCATAGGACTTGAGTCAATGGGAGTCCAGTTCAGGAAGAAGGGTGCCAGGAGGTGGGTACGCCCATGAAAGGTAAAGTGGTTCCAGGCAACAAGACAAACTCAAGGCGCATTCTTCTCACAGAACAGAGGAGCTTGTCCTAGTTACGAGGACTGTTAGAGTTAAGACTATAAGTGAAAGCCATAGATGAAATCTTGGAAGCAGAGATGATACTAAGACACCCAATTCAAGAGATAGTGGGAAGAAAGAAAAAGGGCCAGGAAGGCTAAGGGCCAGGAAGGCTAAAGGCCAGGAGGGCCAAAGGCAACGTAATGAAATCTAAACATTTACCCAGGCTCAGTATTGGTTAATTTTGTGCATATTTTTGTTACTGTAGTACCTCAGTTTATAATGATAGATTTTATACAGTTAAAAGAGAATAATTGATAAGAAAAGATTTTATAAAAAGGGAAGTATTTTTTCCTTTTAATTATTTGTCAAGGTTTTGAGTTCTTTCAAGGACTAAATAATAGGAGAGGTAGAAGAAATATGAAGTTGGGGTGAGGAAGATCAGTGCAAACAACATCAAAACAACTTTTTTCAACAAAATGAAAAGGACAACCCACTGAATGGAAAAACATATTCATCAATGATACATCTGATAAGGGGTTTATATCCAAAATTTATAAAGAACTTATGCAACGCAATACCAAAAACAAACAAACAATCCCATTAAAAAATGGGCAAAGGATCTGAACGAAATTTCTTTTTTTTTTAAATGTTACTTGTTCAAGTACAGTTTTCTGCCTTTTACCCCCATCCCAGCCCAATCCCCCCAGTCCTCCCTACCTCCCTCCCGTTTCCATCCCACCCCTTGTTACTGTCCATGTGTCCTTTATACTTGTTCCTGCAAAACCTTTACACTTTTCCCCTGAAATTCCCTCCCCTCTCCCTTGTGGTCACTGTCAGCCTGTTCTCAATTTCAGGGTCTTTGGTTATATTTTGCTTGTTTGCTTTGTTGATTAGGTTCCTGTTAAAGGTGAGATGAGGACATACAGAAGGCCAATAAACATATGAAAAGATGCTAATTGTCACTAATCATCAAAGAAATGCAAATTAAAACCACACTATCACCTCACACCTGTCAGAATGACTGCCATCAATAAATCAAATGAGTGCTGGTGAAGATGTGGGGAAAAAGGAACCCTTGAACAGTGTTGATGGGAATGCAGATTTGTGCAGCCACTGTGATTTTTTTTGGAGTTCCCTCCAAAAATAAAAAATAGAACTACCTTAAGACCCAGTGATTCTACTTCTGGTAATATATCTGAAGAATACCAAAACACTAATTCAAAAAAATATATGCACCCCCTATGTTCATTGTAGCATTATTAAAAATCGCCAAGATTTGGAGGCAGCACAAACGACCATCACCAGATAAGTGGATAAAAAAAAGTAGATAAGTGGGTAAGTGGATAAATGTGGTACATTTATACAATGGAATACTAATCAGCCATAAAAGAAAGGAAATCTTACCTTTTGTAAAAGCATAGATGGACCTGGATAGTATTGTGTTAAGTGAAATAAGCCAGTCATAAAAAGACAAATACCACATGATCTCACTTATACGTGGAATCTAATGAACAAAATAAAGTGATAAAGTAGAATCAGACTTATGGATACAGAGAACAGACTGACAGCTGTCAGAGGGGAAGGGGTTGGAGGGCTGGGTGGAAAAGATGAATGGATTAAGCAAAAACAAAACAAAACCAAACTCGTAGACACAGATGACAGTATAGTGATTATGAGAGTGGAATTGGGGTTGGGGAGGAGAACAGGGTAAAGGGGGGATAAATGGTGATGGAAGGAGACTTGACTTAGGGTGATGAACATACAATATAATATACAGGTGATGTATTATAGAACTGTACACTTGAAACCTATAAAATTGTATTAGCCAATGTCACCCCAATAAAGTCAATAAAAATAAAAAAAGCAACTTTGATGGGGGAAAGTGTTAAGCATTCTAATTTTTCTGAAAATGAATTGTAAATTGGTTTTCATGTATTTAGCTTTATACTCATTGGCATGTTTAACATTTATGCATTTATTTCTTCATTCTTTCACTCAAACCTTAAGCCAATTAGTGGTAGCCATGGTCTCAAATGGAAGCATTGACTCCTATTTAAATGATTTCGGTGCACATATAACATAAACAACACAGTGACCTCCTTTCTCCCTCTTTGCAATCGGGCACAATTTACTTTTACATAAAACATTCTTTCTCACCACTTCTGGTCCAGATCAGTTTTAGTTTGTTTTTCTCCTAACTAGATTATGCAGCATCTGCCCAAACTGGGTTTCTTCTCCTTCTCTTCCTCCTCCTGTTCTTCCTTATTCTCCTCCTTCTTTTTAAATTTTGGCTAGCCCAGCAAGTATGGGCATGGAGTACTTGAAAAAAATTAAAAGCTTGTTTATATCCTCAGATCCTTTTGCCATCACTGCAGAGACCATATCATCAGGGTCTCCATCTTCTCTCTCGAATCATCCATACTACCTTCATCTCTCTGTATCCATACCCCACAATGGTCCCTTTTGAAATGCTTATGATCAAGGCTTGGTACCTTCCTGGGTAAGACATTCTAAGGCAATGATGGCCCACATTCAGGCTATAGTGGACAGGTCACCTCCTATATTTGCTCTACACTTGGCAGGGTGGTGGTGGTGGTCATAATGCCATATTCAAATGTCCACATTCTTTAGAAAACCGATATCTGTTTGAATTCTCTGAGGACATTTTCTTCTTCAAGCATAGTTTTTTTTTTTTTTGTTCTTTAAATCTTGTTTTAGTAATGAGTTGCAGTTCAATGTATAGGCATAGCTGCTACCTATAGTTTCCCTTGCAGAAATGGCAAATCTTCCTTTTCTATTTGTTCTTTTTCTCTGATGATTAGTATGTTCTTCCCTTCCACAGATTACGAAAACTGGCCACCATCATTCTTGACTAGCTGTTTGTTTTCTAGACAAATATATCATAGATTCACCTCTCGAACATCCCTCATGCATTGGCCACTCCCGTCTTTTAGTTTCTGGAGTTATGTGGCATTCCTCAAAGGGATTTCACCCCTTAGCTCCATGCTCAGAGCAGAGTTCGAGGCAACAATTTCGATTCTCTGAAGCTGTGGTGGCTCTCAGAGGCGAAGTGTTGTTAAAAGACAGGTGTGCAGAAATACCAGGAAATAATTCAGTACTCCTTTTCTCTACCACCTTTTTGTTGGTGTTGTTCTGGCACTTAAACATTTTCTCTTTGCGTTTCTCTCCTTATAAATTAACAAAGAAATGGATTTCTCTGCAATTTTCATTGTATTAATGGATTAATTGGTTTTAATGGATTTCTTAGGTAATTTTTTATGGTACATTTAACACATTACATGCATTTTGCTTTTTACGTCTTGAAATTAAATGCACTGGATATAAAGATGATTGGGTTGTAATTATTTTAAAATTCTATGCTTACTTAAGTCTGGTCCATACCTATATTAAAGTAACATAAAAAAGCCTATTAAAAATGAAGATTTTTGGGCCTACCTCAGATATACCAAATCAAAATTCCTCTTGGAAGGTGCTAGTAATATGTTTTCAAAGATTATTTTATGGTATATAATATGTAAGTGTTCATATTATAAAAACATATGAGAAATACTATATGGAAACAATTGTACCCAAGTGGTTCTTACAAAAATTAAACTTTTGTAGTGTTAATGATGTGACATTTACCAATCAGTCCTAAAGCTAAATATTCAATTCACCATTGTTTCCCTTTTTAGTTATATAGGGAAAACAAAGTGGACAGTTGAGATAGTTGATAATTAACTGCAAAATGTATATTGAGAAAATGAAAGATAATAATCTTGCTGTCCTGTGCTATTTAGTTTGAATTATCAACAGAAAGACCTCAACTTGGAGTGCTACCTTTCTTATGTATAAAAATGACTTAAAGGTCAGAGGTTAAAAGCGTGTACCATCTACATAAAATACATAATGCAAAGCAGAAATTAGAATTCATAGGCTGGAAGAAATTCTGGACTGGCCCAGGGTAGAACAATAATTGATTTTATTTGGCTCAAATTTCAAGAGGGTTAAAGGGTAGATCATTAAGCTGTTCATTAACATTTGTGAGCAACCCCCTAACTAACCTCCAGAAACACTATTAAAACAGCAAGTGTGGTTGGAAACACTAGGTGACTGACAGTACTAATTACATATGAACTAACACTAGAAAAATGAACCCAACTTGATCTAAAACTCTCTGATAATAAAAAATTCTTCAAGAGAAATATTGCAAGGTATACTGACTTGTGGAAACAGACAAACAAAAAAAGGTAGTTTTAAGCCTTTCAGATATAAAGATGACAGCCCCTTCCATTTAATGGGCACTTCTACGTGCATTAAAAAGTAGACATGCCAAAGTGAGGTTATAAAATTGTGTATACATTTAACAAAACTATGCTTTAAATATTGCAGTACAGAAGAATACATTGTTTTATTCACAAGATAATCAAAGGGTTTATTTAAAAAATCATAGTGCACCAAAGATCTAGTTATGGACACAAATAAGATTGAATGAGCAGTGTTTTCTTTCTTTAATTACATCAGTGTATTTGTAACAATATATAACTTCATTTGGAGATCATATATATATTTACATTTATGGTCTGTTCAGAAGGTATCCAGCCATGTATTATGAAAAATGACATTTATTGAAGAAGATACAGGATATAAGAAACATTGTACACAGGACAATGATGACTCAGTCCCCTTCAAAGTAGGCACCTTGGGACCTTACACATTTCTCCCAATCACCATCAGCTGCCCTGTTGTATTTTCCTGAATCTCATCGATGGTCTGAAATCTCTTCCCTTTCAAAGGTGATTTTAGTTTTGGGAAAAGCCAGAAACTGGAGGGTGCCAAATCTGGGCTGTAGGGAAGCTGGGTCACTTGGGTGATTTCATGTTTCACCAAAAACTCTGCATAAGACATGATGCATGAGCAGGTGCATTGTCATGATGAAGCTGCCAATCACCAGTTGACCTCCTGAATCATCTGAATAGCAATATTCAAGCTTAATGCAAAATTTGATGCAGATTTATTGCTCTACTTGTTCGGTCATTTTGAGTGCGACGGCCACACAGTACACATGGTCACATAATGGCATCCACCCTCCCCACTGACTAGAACAGTGAAGTCGTCATTGTTCACGCATGCACATTCCAGTACAGTCTCTTTGGTTGGCAAGTCATATCCATGTCATACAAACTGCTCTTGTTACATTAACAATGGCTGGACTTTTTATGGACAGACTTTGCCTGTGTGTGTGTAATAGTAAATTTGAAGCTCTTGCTGAGCATGAAGCTTTATTAGTTTCCTTTTGTAACAAATTAGTATGAATTTAGTGGCTTAAAAAAGTACAAGTTTATTATCTCAGTGTTATAGATGTCAGAAGTCTGAAATGGGTTAGAAGGGCTATGTTATTCTGGAATCTGAAAGAGAAAAAATCATGATTCCTTGCTGTATCCAGCTTCTGGAAGCTTCCTGAATTCCTTGGCTCATAGTCCTGTATCTCTCCTACTCCTGTTTCCATCCTCACATTTCCTTCTCTAATTCTGATGTTCCTCTAATAAGGACCCCTGTGGTTACGCTGGGCCCACCTGGATAATACAGAATACTTTCTCCATCTCAAGAGCTTAACCCAATCACACCTGTCGTTTAGTAACGTCAGGGAACGTATCCACAGGTTTTTGTGGCTGCTGCCTTTGCATCAAAGTCAGCTGGGGCATTTTCAATACAGAAGGTTAGCTTTTACTAAGGAGAAAATCCAGGTTTCTTTAGTAATCAAAGACCTGATTAAGATGACCTAAAACATAGAAAACTATCATGATAAAACAGATTCTTTGCTTTCTTGGCAGAAAAGTTTTCACAGTTATCAGAAGCTGACCAATTGTATAAGTAAACTTTGTCTTTTTAGAAGGTGAAAGAATATTAAGTTTTAATACACTATTGATATTAAAGGTTATTTTAAAAATCCCTTCTAACAAATGCATTCAATCTTATCCATTTTGATAATACATAAATTTCTTTCTCAAGATTTCTTTTCACGAATCTTCTATAACTTTCCTTATTCCTTTCAGTTTATCTCTTGTTCTCTTACCCATTCTGAACTAACCAACTTATTTTAGGACAAACCACTTTCTTTTAATTGTCTCAGAAATGTATTTCCATACTTTATACCTCCTATTACCCAAAACATATATTATTTCCTCCCACAGTAATTGGGATTTTTAACCCTCAGACACCTTAATTTCTTGTGAAAACTAAGAAGTAAGCAATTGTGAAATGTTATATCAGTATTCCTTAGAATGATAAGTTCATGAATATATTCTATAATTTCTAGAAATATATGCTTTTTCATAGTACAGTCTTTCAATGAGGCACAAGTCTTGTTTACTAACAAACCCATGTATCTTTAGTTTTTCTTTAATAGCCAAAAGTTGATAAACCTATGTTCAGTAATTAATATTTTCATTATTTTATCTTATTTGGAAATGATATGAATATTCAATAAATTTCTATCATTTAATTGAATTTAGCAAAATCTTTGAAGTTACCAAAGAGACTTAGGAAGCCATTTTTAAGTACATATAACATATAATTATTGTTAAAGTTCACCTAAAAACTTTTATTCTGTTTACATCTATTTAATTTATTTGTTCTTAGGAATTATGTTTAGATTACTTATGGAAATTCCATCATACTGAGTTATTTGCTTGCTGACAAATTTTGCAATGGAGATAACACAAACTCATTTGATGAACAAGTCCAGGTAGAATAAAAATATTATACTTAATGATAAAAACTCTAAAGACATGCCTGTTTAAATTAAATCACCATACTCAATTAGCTTAATACCAAATATTTCCCTTAGATTACAGACACTAGAAAAGCATTTAGTTAATTTCTACTACATTTTTGGGAATTTTTAGATATGTGTTTGTTTGAGCCAATTAAATAGAGATTTTACAAATTAGCAATATCATCTGAAGGTGGAAAATACCATACAATGCACATGAACACACAGACAGATGCAGAGACGTCCTTGCCTTCGTTTAAAAATTTTAGCCATGAGATAAGTGATAAGTTCATCTGCTCAGGAATGGCTTAAGACTTTTTCTTATTAATATTTGTGAAGACAAATAAGATTTTTATTTTTCCTTAACACGGCAACCTTGTAACTAGAGCAGTGGTTTGTTGTGCTTTCCAAAAATATTCCTCATTTCCTTTTCTTTCCTCCAGCCTTAGGAACTTGGGGTGGTAAAGATCACTGGGCTCTGAACTGCTTCTAGACTGCATTGCTGGTTTTGCAGAGATGTGTAAGATAAAAACAATTGCTCTCAATTTTCCAAAGAATCAATTGTAACTTATGTGGCATCACAGGTTGATCTACCTGTCCGTCTACATCATCTCTAATTTCTTCTTTTCCTCTGGGCCCGTAGTTTTATTTTAGCTTAGGGGAAACAGCTCCCCACCCCTTCAGCTTCTAATTTGGCCAAATTTTTCATCATAGAGTTTTTATATCTTTTGAAATATTTTGTCAGGTTTCAGCTGGGACAACTGTAAATATTTCTGGCAGCAGTAAACAATGCCATGGACTCAAATGGCCTCCAAGGGTGCAAAGGAACTTCCAGAGTCATTCTCTCTGATAGCCAAAAGAATTGACAACCTACAGGTCCCAGGCAGGCAGGAGGCCAAGCCGAACCCTCAGGAAATGGGTAATAGCTATCCCTGAGAAAGAAAGGATCAATTACCAATTGGTCTGGATTTGGGAAGAGAAAGTGTCAAATTTTATTTTCATCTTTCACTGGGCTGAGGAGGTAATCCATTTGCAAACAAACTTTTACAGGTGCTCCCAGAGTTCGTCCTCTCTGTTGGATGTGTGAGTATATGCATACTCCGACTGGGGAAAACAAGAATGAGCAGCCCTGTTTTCACTGCCTCTGGGAGGAAACTGATAGATGTAGAAAACTCCCTTCTAGTCTATCTAGAAGGAAATGGTTGGATAGAGAGCACGATGCACCCCAGCAAGAGCACCTTCTGGATGGTGGAGGCCAGAGAGAAAAATATTCTCACTGGTTATAAAGGCCAAACTCTCAGGACACGATACATGATTACAGGAGAGACACCAGACACACACAGAAAAAACAGATTTAACAAAATCCGTGAGTACTCATATCAAGTAACCGAGAGTCACTAAGCCTAAGAAATTAGTTTCACAAATATTTTATTCTGCTAATCTATATTTAGTAAAAGGGGGGGAGGACTCTTACCACTCTGCTTCCACCAAACTCTGGAAGTAGAAATTGGGGGGTCTGACTTGGCAAGAATTCTTACCTTTCTGTCTGGCTCATGTTAGTGGTTCTAGGATCTCTCTGCTGCCACAGCCTCAGGGTGAGCCGGGCCCAGCCTGGGAGATGTCCTTCTCACAGTATGCACTTTCAAATGCCTGTTGCAGAGAAGATATTCTCAGAATGTGGCTGCTATAACTTGGAATAAGGTAATATGCAAATTACATCTTTTACCCAAAGTATTCAGAATAAGAAACCAATTATTTATATCTATATAGAAAGACAGAAAAATATTGCTTCTCATACTGTGATATACAAATGAACAGTCTGTTCTTTTTTTTCTATATAAGTCTGTTAAACACTGTTAATACACATTATATAAGCTCTAAGGATTCATAATGAACAAAGGAAAATTGACATATTTGTTCTAAGAAGAGAAATAAATCAATAAGATAAGATTCTGGCTAAAAGTAGTCAAGGATTAGTGATACATAATGATTATATATCAATTAACAAAATAAGACCTTTATTACTATGCTTTTTTTTCTCTTTCAAGACTAAGAAAATGAACACTAGTTTTAACTCTACTGTTAGGTTAAAAAGAGAGATATAAAGATCAATATTAATAGAAACAGTTCATTTGCCTTTCTGCCTTTCTAGTAGACTCACTCTTTCATTTATTCATCTGGTTAGTCAACAGAAGGCCATCGAATGCACAGAACAGGCCAGACCCAGGTGTGGTGGTGGTGCTGAAAAGTCAGGTGTATTATGATGCCCACTTTTGAGTTGAGTCAGTGATCTAACAATCTTCTACTAGAATGAAGCTAAATGTTAATAATAATAATAATAATATCACAAGTGAAGCAGAGTACTTGCAATAATAATGAGCAGAACATTTATATTTTAATTTTGTATGCTTTAATCTTAACTGAGAAAAATGGGTAAAAATACTAAATTGGAATATTATAACTCTATAATATTCTCAGTGCTTAAAAGATTCCCTTTTTATGAACTTTATATCAACTATTGGTGGGTGGATATTGATAGATATTGATTAGTAAATATTTAATTCAAATTCACATTAATTTATTTAATCATAGTTAATTCAATACATATTTACTAAGCCTCTGTTATATTCCAGGAGCTGGGTACACAACCAGAGTCAAAAAAGTAAGGCCTTTGAACTCATGGAGTTTACATTCCTGGGAACTAATATAATGTGCTCTGACACAGGCCCTGGTGGAGTGGCTCAGTTGGTTAGAGCACTGTCCTGATACACCAAGGTTGCAGTTCCATCCTGGGTCAGAGCACATACCCGCAAAACTATGGTCCTCTCTCTCTCTCTCTCGAGACAGAAAATAAAAAGAAATATGCTCTCCACGTACTTTACTACATTTCCACGTACTTCACTACATTTTCATGCTAAACACAGACAGCTAGGACAGTTCTAAAAAAGGGCAAGATACAATACAGGCTGAGTATTTTTCAAATCCGTACTTCTGTGCAAGGGCTTGACCGCAGCTTTGCCCTTAGGTGTGCAATCTTACACAAGTTACTTAAACATTACCCCTTGTTTCCGCTTCTGTAAAAGGGATACAGTACTAGTTGGGTTCCCCTGGAGATTAAATGAGATAATGTGAGTCGAATGTTCACTAGGTATTCCTATTACTACTTTGGCTGTGGTTCCAAAACGTTCCTGCTTATTGGAATCTGGGGTCTTTAAAGGCATCTCAAACCCTGGGCTACACACCAATTAAACTCCGGTCTCTGCGGGTATGGCATAAACGGCAGCAATTTTGGAACACCCTAGGTGGCTTCAATGTCCAGATTGGGTTATTGATGCGTCCTAATAGCGTTTGTCCATCTACCTGCCTTTACCAGAGTTTAATGAAAGTCAGATAATCGAGGTGCACATTTTTCTGTTCCATCCTGTGACTTTACTCTAAATTCTTTCAAATCTTCAAGTGATGAGGGATGGGAGGAAGCCCAGACCTCTACTGCCTTCACATAGCTTCTAAGTTTAGCTGGACCCTTTAGGTATAGGAAGGCTGCCACTTGCACCTGCTGGCGCCTGCTGGGCCTGCCAGAGGAGAAGCAAAGAGCCTGGAAACTCAGGCCGGCCGGGGGCGCTGGGCTCAGTGCAGAGGCCGCTGAGTCGGGGAGAGGGAAGATCGGCAGCGGGATCGTTCCCTGGGGACCCTCAACTGCCCCGGCGTTTGGATCGGGTGGGCGCTGTCCGTGCCTTCTGCACGCCTGCCGGTGTCCGCTTTCCACCCCGCGATCCCGTCTGGGTGCCCGAGCAGCCGCCGGCGCTTTGGTCCGAAGCCAGCGGGACCCCGCTGCGCCGCCGGCCGCCATGGAGCCCCGGCCGCCTGGAGACTCCAGGCCCGCGGAGCCGGGGCCTCGCCTGCACCGCGAGTGCGGCGCGGACCAGGCGGCCTCGGCCTCCTCGCTGAGCGGGGCCTCGGCCGAGCCCCAGCACCCCGCGCTGGCTGTGGCGGCCGTGCTGCCGGCGGGGGGGAGCGGGGAGAGGATGGGCGTCCCCACCCCGAAGCAGTTCTGCCCCATCCTGGAGAGGCCGCTCATCAGCTACACCCTGCAGGCCCTGGAGAGGTAATGCGGGGCCCAGCGCGCCCCACGGCTCGGGCCGGCCTCCGCCTCCCCGCCCTCCGCCCTGCCCGCCCAGGCCGGCGGCGTGCTCCACCTTCCCCTACGGCTGCTCTCGCTCGGGCGCCTTCTCTCGGCCGACTGTGGGGCCGTCTCAGTCACTCGAGCTTGGCTTCCATTCCCGCTCGCACTTCAGAGATGGACGCTCTGCTTTAACAGATGGGCCGGGAATCTGGGTCTGCCCCACGGAGCCCTTCACGTGCCCAAGCGGTCCACGTGGTGGGGAAAGCCGGCCCACGTCGAAGCTGGACTAACGGGCGCAGGGGGTGGGACGGAGGGACATTAGTTCTAACTGTGGCCCCACAGGAAGAACTAATGAGGGGAAACTGTTCTGGAAGGCTCCCTGGCCGTGCCTGTCTCGCATAGCCTTTCATTTCTCTTCACCTTCTCATTCTTTCTCTTTGGCATAGTCTTTCTCCCTCTTGCACATGCGCACGTCTTGTCTCTGCCTCCCAGCATGCACGCGGGTTGTGAGTTTTACATGTAAAGCTGTGTTTTGGGCATTTGTTCATTCACTTTATCCAGTCATTCACACACATGTCCTATGAGATACACTGCTAATTACTATGTGCTGAAGGTGGACCGAGGAGAATTTAATCAAAGGCTTTTAATGGTGGAAAGGGATGTAAGGGTGCTATGTTGAAGCCAGCACATGCCTTATTAGGAAAGTGGGGAAATGAAGGAGGGAGAGGGAATGGAACAAGGAGGAGTAGAGGAGCTGTAGTGTGGAGCTAAAGAGGTGAAAAGAGGGGTATATTATTATATTAGTCTTATATTGTTTTTGGCCCCAAGTAATGCGAGGGAGTGTGGGGTAAGGCTGGAGGTGTGGGAAGCGGGGGGATTGCAAAGGCCCACATTCGTGTTGCTGAGGTGTTGAAACTTCTTGAAGCTAGTGGGGAGCTGTAGTAGTATGTTTACACCCTGATTGACGTGAACCGTTTGCAATTAAAGGTAGATGGCATCTTTTAGCGTCCTTTGCAGGTGACTTTAGGGAAAAGGAAGCTAGTGAGATTCTAGTTAAAGGATGGTTACATGTTATACAAAAAAAAAAGAAAAGAGTTCTCCGCCATGCTTTCACCCCAGAAGTCAGAGGGCTCAAGTTGCTTTGCACATCGTTAATTTTACTTTTTGAATATTGTCGTTTGGAAAATGGAATTATAAAAAGCCCTAATCATCCCTGATTCATATAATCTGCCCTGTGATTACATCTGAAATTCTTACAAACCTTGAAACAGTTCCAAGTGCTTCCTCTCATCTTCTGTAGTCTTCCATTTCTCTGGGTAGTCGAGGGTGAGTTCCTTGAAGCCATGTATGGATCAGGCACCTACAATATTCTGGTGTCACAGACACTATGACAACATAGCTCATTTACGCAGTTAATCTTATGGAACACGATGGATCTTTTTCACCAGGGTCTTTTTCTATTTAGTAATTAGATATAGAGGAGTAGAGTCATTTTACATTTAACTTTTCTTTCTATGAAAACTTCTATGTTAATTTGCAGATTTGCATCTTATGAAGCAGCCTGAGATAGGTGGATACTAAAAAAACTTTTAAAGTAAAAGAATATTCTGGAAAGATCCTGTTTATGGAAAATAAAGCAACACTTGTTTTCCATTTTTATTTAATTGTTAACAGCAGACATAAAAATCTTAATAGTGACTAATCAAAACCTCCATTTTGAAATACACCAGGGCTCATTTTTGTCACTATTCCAATGCTTGAAGAAATTATGGAATATTATATTTTGAGTATGTCTCTGGAAATCCTCGGATACCTTGCATTCCAGGAGTGTATGTGTAGGTGCTTCTTAGCTGTTTGGCAAATGAAAGCCATTCTCTTCTTTTGGTAAAAGGTGGGATCTCTGGACTGCTGATAGTTTTCCTACAGCCTGGTACCAAAATGCTCAGGTTATTTCATCCTGAAAGATAAATTATGCAAGTTCAAATAAGGAAAGGAAATGGAAGCATAGAGTGTCTTGTAAAATTATTGTTTTTTTGCTTTTTGGAGAAATTATACCTGCTTGCTAATTATTAAAGGTGTAGCAGAGTTCTCAATGTCCTGTATAGGACAAGATGTAGTTGGGTGCCATCGCTGTCAATCATCCAGGTGCTATTAAGAGAGTGTCAGCTCTCCTTGTCCTTTAACAGCTGTGAGTAAGTAATGTCCGGAGTTTGACTTTTCTTTTAGTAGTCAGGATTTTCCTTGCTCATGCTTTTGCCATCTCACTAATAGAGGGTTGAGCAGTTTTTGTGAGTAATCTTTGTTTCTTAGTTTTTTCCTGACTAAGAAATTAAAGATACTTTTTGAAAAATAATCTTTATGGGTCAATTTCTTTGTTTTGAATTTTGAACCAACAAACTGCTTAGAGCTTAGGATAGAGAAGGAGGGCACCCCGAAGGTTGGCCCCAAATTCCTGAGTTGAGATAGGGAAATGTAAAGAAACGTGGCCAGTGTGACTTTTTAAATTTTTTTTTTGCCATCATAACTTTTAAACAATGCTACTAACACATGTGTTTATTTCCACTCCTTCATTTACCCATCCAAAGGGACTAAAAATGGAGAGCCACATTAGGGGAAAAATAAGTGCCTGAGGAAGAAGGGCAGATACGAGATAAAACTCTGGAAGAAAGAAAGGTGATAGAGGAGTATGAACCAATCAGATTTAACAGGCCCAAGAAAGTGGAAACATAAGCCCTGAGGTCGAACATCTGTAAAGAAGGAAGTTAATTGGTCGTAGGACCTTCGAACATTTCAAGAATTAAAGGTACATGTATTAGAGCAGCGATTTTCAAGCTTTTTCATCTCATGGCACTCATAAACTAATTACTAAAATTCTGCGGCACATCAAAAAATAGGCTTTTTGCTGATTTGACAAAAAAAAGAGGTATACTTTTGATTCATTCACACCAGATGGCTATTGTGTTGGCTGTTGTCATTTTTTTTTTCTTTGACAATCTAAGGGAAAAGAGGTCAGGGCCCCTGACTTAATAGTCAGGTACTGCATGTTAAAGATTCTTGCAGCACACTGGTGTGCCACACACTGGTTGGAGATCACTGTATAGAGGTGTATGTGACTGAGAAGTTGGAGAAGAACTTCAGAGAAAAAAATCTATCTTGTGAATTGACTAGGACTTCAGATTTTTGTTTGTTTGTTTGCTTTGTGTTTTCCTGCTGGCAAAATGGGAGAAGTACACATTTTTCTAGTTTAGCCAAGTTCTACTTGTGCACCATTTCTTCGACAACTGTTGATCAGATCAAATGAGATTCAAGAGTCTCTGAAACCTCACAAATCTGAGATGTTGGCTAAAAGCTCTACCTGTCTAAATCGGTTGTGTGGAGGTACATTTATTATAATTACCCATTATATGTATGTATGTATAGACATGAACAAGTATATATGTATCTGTTTATGTATGGTCACATATGTTCTATACTAAGATTATGCAACTGGTAGTTCAGATCTGTGTATTATGGGTACAATTAAAATAATCAAGTATAACAACTAAATTTTTAGTTGTACTAAGAAAAAGGGCTTTTCAGAAGTTGATTAAAGTTGCTAGGAGTTTGAAAGTTTATTTTGGCCTTTTAGAAGGAATTGCAATATAAATTATTGAACCACAGATTATATAACTTGAAGAGAACTTTGATTTTTTTCATTTTACTAACAAGAAACTGAGATCAAGGATATTAATCTTTTACATAACTATTTATGACTTGAGTTTCTGAAAGGAAATGTTGCTCTAAGAAAGTGAATCATGGGAAAGGGGTATTATTGGCAAGGGCGTGAAGCTCTGAAAGTTAAATTGTAAAATCCATCCACAGCCGATAGACTCATCTGTTTAAATTTTACTTTTTAAAAAAATGTCTTTTCAGATCTGAACTAGGAAGTAAAAATTCCTGCCAGTAATCTAATTTCTGGTTTCAAATATCTAAGGAAAGAAATCGTCATTAAGGAGGGTCAGACAATCTGGACTAGCTAAATAGATTAAAAGGACAACCACAACAAAAGCAAGTTAGAGACTCGAATTTTGGCTTATTCAGATTCTTGGCGGTGATGGTGGGCTGGGTGGCGTGGGGAATTCTTCTGACAATAGAGTTGAACAATGTCTCCCACAGCCTTCCCTGTGCTCCTGAGGTTCCTCCAGTTCTCCCGGGTGAAGGATGTTGCTTGAGGTAACTTGTTCCTTGGTATGGTCCCATGCTCACCAAAAATCTTACTATAAATTGGCCTCCCATACGCATCTTCTATAAGAGGAAAATATGGTGTCCCACTAATAAAAAGCATAGTGCTATAGTGATAGTAATGTATGTCATTTTACATTAAAATATTGATGTTCTAATTCATGTTTCTGTCCCTTATTGGATTAGTTCATATGAGTTGGTGTTCTCGAGTCTGCTAACTCCAGATGAATTTGAAAGGAAAAAAGTCTGTTTTGTCCATTTATATGTGTTTGTTATGGAAACTATTTTGTGATTGAGGTTGGATTGTTATCTCATTGCTTGGAAAATCAATGGAAGTCCATTTTTAGTA
The DNA here is from genome assembly GCA_028533065.1 of Trachops cirrhosus. Classification (NCBI taxonomy): domain Eukaryota; kingdom Metazoa; phylum Chordata; class Mammalia; order Chiroptera; family Phyllostomidae; genus Trachops; species Trachops cirrhosus. The sequence goes on from CM052549.1 coordinate 18,346,479, forward strand.
AGTGTTTAAGACTCCATGGTATGTCTTTCAAAGTATTAACTTACGGATTATAAGATTTTCTGTTTTCTCCTTGACTTTCGGTTTTGCTTCCTGTGTACTTTTAAAAATTGTTCTTTCTTATATTTCTGAACCCACTGCAAATTCTGTGTGAGTAAGATAGAATAGAAATAAATACATAAATTTTAATCCAAATGAGCAATGTTGATTGCTTGAATTAAGCTGAATGTAGGAATGGAGTAGGGAAACCAGGAGAAATATTTAGATAAGAATTGACAGATCTTAGTGATTAATTGGATCAGAGATTCAGAAATAGAAAGGCATTTAGGAAGCTTTTCATTGATCGATTGTTCAGATATGTGAATTTGACTTTAAACCATTTTGTCTTAATGCCTCATTAATAAAAGGGTCAACTCTGAATCAAAGGAAGGAACAGGCTGATATTTTGTACAGATCAGATGATTAGAATTTTGTGTTAAGTTCCCAGTGGCTCCCACAGGGCTTCTTCAGCCCATGAGGTAAGACCAGGACTGGTAGACGGGCACTTGACCACTGGAAGCCTTCGTGGGTTGTAGAAGGAGACTTGACTTTGTGAAGACAGTCAGGAGCCAGCCCTTTCAGTATTTTGCTGCTAAAATACCAGGGTGGATATGGAAATATTGAAATCTTTAAATCGGGGCCACAGCACAATACAGAGGCCCAATTTCCAGGAAGATTGCCGTGGCAGTGAGCCATAGTTGCCACTGTCCCTTCAGGCCAAACTTTGCAGCTTCATGAGAACAACTTACAGGTGTTAACAGAGCCTGATTTTCCATGGTTTAAAAAAATATTGTTGAAATCTTCATTTTCAACTGATTAAACTATCTGAGCAGAGTAGTCCAGTAACATTTATCCTATTCTAGGAGAAAATAGCATTTGAGATATTATATTTCTTCCTCAAAATGTCTGTAGGTGCAGTGGAGCTTGAGGTACGGTTTGTATTTTCCTGTGGAGTGTGCTACACAGGAAATACTCAGGAGAACTTGATAAAATCCAGTTACAGGGGCTTCGGTGTGGACTTGCTCTCAGCTATGTAGGTCAACCAGATCCATTTATTCAGCAAATATTTGTTCAGTAGGCACTGTGTGAGGTACTTAAGGTCTTTCTCAGTTTTATGATCCTACATTATTAAATTTTAATACTGTGAAAGACTCTTAATTCTATAATTAGAAAAGAATGAGAATAAATCCTCTGAAATACAACAGTACTTACAAAGGCTTGCAAGTGCTGGTTATATGCTTGGTTGCTGAATAAAAAGCATAATAAGCCCATTATCTCTTAAGAATGGTCTAGAATGGTGTCTTCCAATTTTTTATTGTGACCTGTTATAAGAATTCTACTTTTCGTCATGACTCAATGACAAATACATACTTAAATATACACATGCACACATTTGAAAGAATTTCATGAAAACAACCTGTCTTTACTATTTGCTATGCATCCTAATTTTTCTATTAACTTCTATTTCATTTACTCAAAAATATTAGTCTAATCTTATTAAATTGATTCTATCTATCACACACTAATGGGACCGGATAGCTGCAGTTTGAGAAACACTGGTTTAAAAACACTTATCTATCTAGAGCCTCGTACAATTGTGTGAAATAGCCTGAAGCCAGGAATTTCTCTGTTAGTAATTGTTTACATCTACTTTGGCTGCTTTCTGTCTGATGAAACATAGATAATTCTTTTATAGCTATTTTAAGATATTCCAGTAAAATTGGAATTTACCTCTGGGAATTTATTCATTAATTTATTAACTCATTGAACAGGTGTTTGAATGACTACTCCCTGGGGAGCAATGTCCCATCATATTTTCCCTCTTAATTATTCTATATTTTAACATTTAATTCAACATAATTTTGATCAAAAAATCAGCAATATTATACCTTTAAAAGTTTAAAATATTATACCTTTTAACCTATTTTTTTCTGGTAAAATATGCTATGAAAAGCAACAGAGATGAATAACTTAGGGTACAAGTTAAATTCTTGCTTTGTAGTACAGTCCTTTCCCCTGATTTAGTAGAACATGTTTTTATAATTTCTCTATCTTAAAAAAAGCTTAGTGTGATGGTTGTATTAATAAACAACTGAAATATATTTGATTACTTTAAAATTCTTTTCTATAAATAAACCCAAGAGCAGTTTTCATTCCTTTGTAATTGTTTAAGCTTTCTCTTCTCTATTCATCGATTCATTTAGCAGATGTTTATTGACATATGGTCTGCAAGGTCAGGAATTCTGCCTGTCTTTGTCCACTATTGTATCACTAGTGTCTAGCATACTGCCTGGCAAATTCTCGACGCCTGATGTTTGTTGAGTGACTAAATGAACACACAAATGAAAGAATGCCTGCTTTTGCTTGAATTATAAGAAATTTGACCATTTGTTGATCAGAAATGTAGCATATTATATGGTTCAACACTAATAACATAAATGAAGTGCTGGAGACACAGTGATCTGGACATAATCTTTCTCTCTTGAATTTTGTGACCTCTTTCTGAGAGACAGTTTAGTGCATTTACGGAGGCTAACAGTGTGAGCTCCAAAGTCAAAATGGGGTTTACCCAGGTCCCTTCATTAACTAATTATGTGGTCAGAGATCACTGTGTCCACTGTAAAATGGAGATTGTAGTAGTAACTTCTCTCATAGAGCTGATATGAGTATTGGGATATTATAGGATATTTCAGGCAAATGCTCTCAGGAGTACATGGCACCTAGCAAATAATCTGTATATCTTACTGGCTGTTTCTACTATTAATATTACTGAAAGTTTAGTAGATACCAAGCCCTGGGGTATAGTCTTTGCGTTTTATGAGTTAGCAGCCTACTGAGGGAGATAGAAAATGAAACAGAATGCAGCATGATGCTTGATAAGATTCCCTACTGATAAGAGTCCTCTGAAAGTGACACTTCACCCAGAATGACAGAGAAAGCTTCTGGGAGTAGGCAGTGTCTGACCTGAAATCTGAAAGGATTAGGACTCAGCCTGGAGTGGATGGGGATGGGGGCGTGACAGGGTCAGGGCCTGGTGTTGAGAGGCCAAGGAAGCAGCACAAGCAAAGACAAGGGCATGAGAGAGAATGTGGTCAGTAGAGTAAGAGGGCCATGGAGAGACCAAGTAGTGCTGGGAGAAGTAGGCTGAGGTCAAGTCTTGAAGGGCCCTGATCAAGAGCCAGCAGGAATGGCCTCAGGTTTGCACTTGAGGAAATCATCTAGCACTGGTGAGAATGGATTGTGTTGGGATAAGATGAGGAGGAGACCAGATTAAAGGCTGGTGTTATACATTATGGGAGAGCTGTGCCAATGGAGACGGAATCTTGGGAAACCCCGTATTTTGGGGACACTGAGGAACTGTCCCTGACATTTGCTAAGAACTTTGTTAAGTACAGTGTAAACTCTAAACCATGTCAATTCAGTGTAAGTTTTTTTCCTTTATTTTTATTGTTATAGATGCCTTCATTTTCCCCTCATTTGTCTGCCTCCGCCCAACCTCTCCCTGACCCTGGCCTCTGCCTCTGGCCATTGCCATGCTTTTGTTTGTGCCTTTGAGTTACGCAAATATGTTCTTTGTTCTATCAATTGTTAAATTTGCAGGGAAAGGAGTGGAGGATGGGTGGGTTAAAAACAAAGAGCAACCCACACTTACCTTTATTCTAGAATCCCTTTTACCACCTGCACAGATTACTACATATTTATTCTTTGGTATTCTGTGAATTATTGCATTGTTTATATATGTGATCAGAATTTCCCCAAATTGCTCACATAAGTAATCCTGGCCCTCTAGGAGCCTTAGGATCTAGAAATTATAGTAAAAAGTCAAACATCTCAAAACAAAGTACAACAATCCACGGAACCATACTGCATAGAGAAGGCTGTTTTCATTCTTGATTTTTATGGTTCACTGAGTTAATGAAGAGAGCTTCCTGTGTTTTCAAAATCCTTGAAACTGTTTAATGTAGTAAGATGTTACATTGGTCCTGGTAGATGAGACAGACCAAAGTCATTTATTCATTCAACAAATAATCAAGTACGTACCAGGTGTTAGGTGTAAAACGATGGGCAAAACAGATCATCCCTGATATCATGGAGCCTACATTCTAGAAGATGGAATGTTGTATTATCTTGATGAAAAATGGTAAGAACGTCTTTCTTCAAGTATTTTTTTGACATAAGATGGTAACGTAGGAAAAGAAGGTATGATGTATCTTTGTATCAGATATCTTTCTGATTTGTTTCCTAGATTATAAGCGATAGTATGGTGTTGTGAGGATCCCCTGAGAGTTAGAACATTATGCTTAAGGCATAGTGCTTAATTGCAGTTAGCTATTATTTTCATAATGGGATAATTGAGTTATTTTGCCCATCTTACTGACTAATGTAGATTGCCTCTAATTCACCTCCTAAATCCCATCTAGGAGCTCCGTGTGGTAGCCGCACTACCATCATTGTCTTGACTAGACTTCGGCAGTAGCCTCCTTCCCGGTCTGTCTGCATCCTTTCTCTGTCTCCCCAGTCTGTTTTCTGCTTTCCAGCCAGAGTAAAATTTATGCCGTTAAATTAGTTTCCTGATGCTTCTGTACAAATTTCAGTGAACCAAGTGGCTTAAAGCAATAGAAATTTATTATCTTCCACTTCTGGAGGTAAGCAGCCCAAAGTCAGTCCCGCTGGGCTAAAATAAAGATGCTGACTGTGCTGGGCTCCTTCTGGACGCTCTAGGGACAATGTATTTACTTGGCACTTTCTGGATTCTAGGTCACCCTGGACTCGAGGGCCTGCAGCACTCTGACTTCTGCTTCTGTTATCACGCCTCCTTCTTTGATGCGTCTGCCCCTCTCTTTCACTTATAAGGAATCTTCTGATTATGTTGGGCCAAATAAGAAAGTCCAGAATGATCTTTTCTTCTCAAGATCCTTAATCACATGTGAAACGTTACTTTGATCTATATTCACAGGTTTTGGAAACTAGGAGATGGAGATTTTTGGAGGGATATTATTCTGCTACCATCATGGTATAGAACATTGGTGGAAGTGAGTTTCATAATTAATTAATTAATTTAGCATAAATATCTTCTTCTGCATACGGCTTTTCTATGGTTTCCTATTACTTTTAAGATTAAAGACTTAAATCCCTCTTGTGGCCTGGGGGGTCCTCATGGCCTCCCAAGCCTGGTGCTTTCCTGGGCTTCCAGCCTCTTTGTGGGCTCTTCTCCCCCTTGCTCACAGAACTCCGCTGCATTTCTTCCCAGCCCCTGGGGACCTTGCTGTGGCCTCTGCTTCCACCAGCCCTCTGTCCCTTCCTCCAAACCCCGCTGACTGTTTTCCTGCCACTCACCATTTGAATGGTGGAGCAAACTCTGCTTCCCTTAAGGAGCATCATCTTGGACTTTTCTTGGCTGGTCAAATATTCTACTTGGACACAGACCTGGCACCTGGACTTCTCCTTCATGGCACTTGATCACAGCTTGTAGTTGTTTATTGGTGTTCTGATTTGTTTCATCTGTAAGCTCCGTGAAGGCAGTGGCTATTTTTGTTGTATATTCAATGCCGATCTTTTATTTGGTGCTCAATAAATATTTGTTAAAGGAATGGGCTTAAAATGAAAAGACAGTGTGCCTATCAGGTAGCTCTTGGTTTTGTTCATCACTGTAGTATTTTTGGAGCCACAGGAAGATTGGGTTTCAGGTTATGGGTTTTGGGAAGAATGGGCAGGGTTTGTTTAATAATGGAAAATAGATTGATAATTATTGAGTAAAGCAAACCTGTGTTTTTTATTTACTTTTCAATAAAGGAGTTAATTTCACTATTTTGTAATTTTCAGACCCCTCTTCCAACTCTTTAAAAATATGTTTAAGGTTTTTAACAGTCTAGTATGAACATACAGAGTCTCATAGGCTAGGAATTCCTTTAAATTTTGAAGTCACCTTCATTCAGAGTTGATGTCATGGTTCAGAAGGAGTTGTCCGGGTTTAGGCCTGTGGAACACTGAACACTGGTGTTCAAAAGCAGTCTGCCCAACTTCCATGCAGTCGTCATCAGTGTATGTCAGACCGGTTTTCTGTAAGAAAATGTTTTACAACAGAAAAAAATTGTTTTATGTTTTATATCTGATTCAACTGTTTCATATCAGAAATTAATCTGATATAAATTATATATCTGATATAAGCTTATAAATTTATAATTTTTTAATTTATAATTTTTCCTTTTAATTTTATATTTTATTAAATTATGAGTTTTCCCATTTTTAAGCTTGATTTATATTATGCAAATTTAATCATTATAGTTTCCCATTTAAGCTACAGTATTTCACTTGATGTACTAAATTTTGTGTTAGTTATCAGCTTTGTTGCCAATTCAATGAACTTTCTAAAAGAAAGAGAACAGAACTTTTGGGATTTAAAAGTGCTTTGAAGCATTCCTATTCTATGAGAAAAAATTACTTGGAGAAAATCCATTTAAAAGCATATTCTTATCATATTTTTCTCTATCAACTGATTAATATTATAATTATTCAAACTTAACTGTTAATTCAGAAATCTCTATTATATAAATCTGTATACCATATCTATTTTTCACACTATATATAGACAATTTCACATGATATATTGTGAAATACTATTTTTTATCTATCTGTTTCTCTCTATATTGTGATAATCACTGATGTTTTATTTTTTAAATTTTTACTGGATTTGATAAAAATTCATAAAACTGATTGTTATTAACTTTCAGTTTTTAATCTCTCCATGAAGATATACTAGTACTTAGTATTCAATTTTTTTTAAATGGTTTTCTTTTTTTATTATTATGTATTTATTTATTTTTAGAGAGGGGAAGGGAGGGAGAAGGAGAGAGAGAGAAACATTAATGTGTGGTTGCCTCTCATGTGGTCCCCACTGGGGACCTGGCCTGCAACCCAGGCATGTGCCCTGACTGGGAATCGAACCTACGATGCTTTGGTTCGCAGCCCGCGCTCAATCCACTGAGCTACACCAGCCAGGGCAAGTAGTCAATTTTTTGTTTTTAGCTTACCTTTGGTTGTTGTATAAGAATCAGTCTATATGAAATGCATATACTCTTTCCTCTCAGAGTATGTTGGATAAAGGACATTGTCGTGGCAGTAACTGGAGAGAACATGGAAGCAATGAAGGGCATTATTCGGCGGTACCAGCATAAACGCATCTCCCTAGTCGAGGCTGGAGTGACCCGCCACAGGTCGATATTCAACGGACTGAAAGCACTGGCCCAGGATCAGCCAGACTCGAAGCTCTCCAGGCCGGAAGTGGTGATTATCCATGACGCTGTGAGGCCGTTTGTTGAGGAAGATGTCCTCTTTAAAGTTGCCGCAGCTGCTAAGGAACATGGGGTAAGTATTTCCACTTAATGAGAATAGATATAAGAAGCAAACACTATAGAATGGTTCATTTGCTGCATTTTGTTGGGATTACATTTAAATTTCAAGTTATTTAAAATGGGAATGTCGATCTAAAGATGGCAGGGTGATTTATTTTGGAACTTTATAGTATTATGGACTGTGAGACTGTTCTGGAACTTGTCTTTGCTGGAGTCATTTATTACCCAAATGTAATGTGAGCTATTTGGAGAAAAGTGTAGTAATAATGTCCTTAGAATATGGAAAATATCTAAGAAATCACTCAAAAAATCTGGCTCATTGCATCCAAATTCTGTGTTTTGAGTTTTCAGAAATGGTTTATTTTATAGCAGAACAGCCACATAAGATTTTTGCACTCTGTAAAGTGAATCATCTTAAGGTAACAGAGTTGAAGAAGATCAAAAACTATGGACAGTAAAATGACAACAAACTCACAACTATTAACAACTGAACCTAAGAAACAAAAACAAAAACTGAGCAAACAACTAGAACAGGAACAGAACCAAGAAATGGAGATCCCATGGAGAGTTTTCAGTGGGGAGCAGGAGGGGAAGAATGTGGGGGAAAAGGTACAGGGAATAAGAAGCATAATTGGTAGGCATAAAATAGATGGGGGGGAGGTTAAGAATTATATAGGAAACAGAAGTCAAAGAACTTATACATATAACCCATGGACATGAACTAAGGTGAGGGGAATGCTGGAGGGTTGAGGGGTGCAGGGCGGGGTGGGGGATAAAGGGGAGAAAAAATTGAGAAAACTGTAATAGCATAACCATCAAAATATACTTAAAAATAACAGAATTGTTTTTACTTTTATTTCACCAAAATAGGTGAAAAACGTAGGCTTGCAAAAGACCTACTGTAATCTCTAGAACATGTGTTTTTCTTATATTATCAGGTAAAATTCTATAACTAAAGTAATAGACATTAAACTTAAGTCCACAGTCTAAATTTCAGACTTAGTGAAAAATTACCGCTCAGACTTGGTGTAGTGTGATAGAAATGATCTGTGGGGTCTGACAGACTTAGTCCCGATTTTCAGTTTCTCTAATTATTAGTGGCGGAATGTGTTCACCTTTCACAACCTCTTTGGGCCTGTTTTCCTTACTTGTAAAGATATATGTAAGGCTTTTAGTATAGAAAATTTATAGGTTAACTTTTAGTAAAGTTCTAAATACTTAAAAATGGTATTATTTTAAGATGAATTGTAACATCTTTGTAATAGAGTTTCCTCCAAGGAGTGTAGAATAATGGAAGGAATCACCCAAGCCTTCCTGGCCATCCAGCAGGCCAGGAAGTTATAAAATATCCATCCGGGAAAGCCAGCCTATGACTTCCCCTAAGTTAACTCTATGTATTTGCATCACGTAATTAGGAAATGTTCTCTAATTTTATCGCTTTTTCCTGCAACACGGATTTATTTAAATTTAGAACTGTGGGAGACTTCTGTAGATCAAATAAAACATTTTGATTTCATTACCATGACTTCTAAATGGTATTTTGATGTAGTGAAAACTTGGTCCAGGAGAATTAGGGACCACAAAATTTTCTGATAGTTCTCATGCTTCTTCCGGAACCGCTTTCTGCTTCTCCAGCCCCTCCGCCGTGGTGGAGACAATGTAGTCAGTTACAAGAGTGGTGAACAGCAATAATGGAGTGAAGAATTTATAACTCTTAGGAATATGAGTCAAAATTTACAATTTGAGAAACTTCCTAGGGAAGACTACATAATTTGGGCAGATCGTTAGACGTTTTAAAGCATATTAAATGCACAAAAAAATATGTCTCTTTGCCTATGTTACCTTTGGGAAAATAGTACTCAAGCTCACTGTAAAATTCGCACATATTTGGAATTTTCTTGTTGAGTATTATATCTGTGAGAGATTAGTTCTAGGAGCTTGTCTATAAAGCGTTTCTTTGGGGTGTATGTCTGACAAGGCAAGCGAGGCCTTTTGTTTCACTTAATAAGTTAAGGAGATGATGCATTTCACACAGATGTAAGTGGAGCATGTCTTAAGGATTTTACTTAACTCATTAAAGAGGAAACAAGACATGTTACAACTGCCGAGAAGCACAGATTTATGTGACATAAAGGAATGGTGAAATGAATTCGCAAATAAGCAAAACTGCTTTTCCAGGAAGGAAAGGTGTCCATTGTACCTCCATGGGACAGAAATTATTTGCATGTTTATAGATGAGAATGATTTTTGCATTGCTATCAGTTATCTATTATTTCTGAGAGTTATAAAAGAGCCCAAAGGTAATGAAAGGCTAGATTGAGCTAATCTGGAAGGGTCTGCTCTAACTAACATGTAGTTTTTGGTTGGAGACACTCAGTAATATTTTTTTGCTTATTCTAAATTTCCTTACAATGGTTAGGATAGTCACCAGATAACCTCAGAAAATCCAGGTACTACTCCCTGCTAACTCTCATACTGCTCTAAACATAAAATTATAAATGTAATTAATAGAGACTTATACTAACAGTTGAAGTTCTTACATTGATAGGAACTATTGACATGTTTTATAATTACTGGCCAATGAATTGGAAAAGATTGGTTTGAATCAAATGCTATCCCAAGACAAGGAAAGAGTATGACTGCTTAGTCAAAGCCACTGCACAATTCGTTTTTCATGGATTCCTTTGAACTCCTTCTTTTTTTTTTTCTTAAATTATATTCTAGAGACTCAGAATGGATTTTCTTGTTTTCTTAGTCCCTATTTCAAGTTCTACCAAAAGGTCCCATTCACATAAATCATTTTCTACCTAAGCTACACAGTGTAACAGCCCCTAAAAATATACATCCTAGGTAGTGTATTTAGGTAGTATACATGCTAACGGTAACTGTGATATATTTTTAAAAGTTTGTATTTATATATTTTTAGAGAGGGGGAGGGAGGGAGAAGGAGTGAGAGAGAAACATTAATGTGTGTTTGCCTCTCAAGCAGCCCACACTGAGGACCTGGCCCGCAACCCAGGCATGTGCCCTGACTGGGAATTGAACTTTGGTTCACAGTCCAGTGCTCAATCCCCTGAGCCACACCATTCGGGGCGGTAACTGTGATATGTTAACTTACATCACACTTTGGATAAAACAAAATAAATTGATGAAGGTATATTACCTCAAGAGACTATGATGTCCAGAATCAAGGCTGACATGAGAGTTGCCTGCATGCAGGATCTTGAAAGGATCACAAGGACACAGTTTCGCCCTCTTCATTGTGTCTGCACCATTCTTGGGTTCCACAGACTTTATATGACCTCAATAAGACCAGCAGTGAAATCCTGTTAGTGTTTATTCAGCCTTACTCTTGATGATAGAGGAACTGAAATTTATATAATAACCAGAAATTGCGACATGTGGTGTGTGGGTGTATTTTTATGTGATCTCTGTGGATTCCGCAGCCTGACTATATTTATCGATGACTGATAGCACTTTGGCAATTCTTTTCAGTTTAATATGTGTGCATCAGGAGGAACATGCTTTCCCACTACTTAGTTTTACAACTTTATGCAGTATAATCTGGGCATGTTCTAAAATAGAGATGGAAAACCACTTGGCAGATTTTGACTGGTTTTGGAAATCTGACCTTAGGTAGAAGTGACCATGGCTAATAATCACTCGTACTTGATCCCTGTTGGATAGTTTTGATCATGAGCAAGTGCACTGAAGGTCAGAGTTTAGTCCTGGGTGGAGTTCAGGTAATGAGCCATTCTGGGTCATTGGATCCTGTGCTATTATTTATTGAAGAGACACTTTGGTGTTGATTTAAATCCTGGCTCTAATGAAGCAGTTTTATTTGTGAGTAAGCAGTGAGTTATGATTTAGTGGGAAATTTTAGGCTTACTCTGACAAAGATTTAAATGCCCAGGGAAGGTGCTGAGCTATTCCTTAGCTGCCATGTGATGAGGTGAGACTTGATCTGGTTCTGATGCTAGAGGATGTATTGTGTGGGAAAAGCTTTTGTTTTACTTCATTACTTGAAATTACCAACACCTGTATATATGTTCAATGAATTACCTTAAAATGAAGTTGGAGAAGGGGATCAAGGCAAGATGAGTGTATCCAGGGTTTAAAATGAAATGTACATATCCAAGTATATAATCATATACCTGATCATATTAGGTTTAAGGTAAATGTTACTAGTTTAACTTCCAGGAATTAAATTTCAGTGCAGGGTAGGGCAAAAGTGGGTTTACAACTGTGAGTACATGAAACAGAGTTTATTCTTGTTTTATTATTTATTATATTATTTTCCATACAAATAGCTGTAAACCTACTCTCTGTATGTAAACACACTCTGTATGTAAAATGAGGACTCATTCTTTTTTGCTGCGTATTCACTCTTAGGGGTATTTTGTAGTAATATAGTAACTTGGACAGAGCTTTTTCTAAAATACCTATATTTCTATATTGAATAAATAATAGATTCTTTTAACTTGTCAAAAAAGGAGATTATAAGTACTCTATTATAAAATATTAAAAATCTTTTTTTAAAAGATTTTATTTATTCATTGTTAGAGAGAGGGGAAGGGAGGGAGAAAGAGAGGGAGAGAAACATCAATGTGTGGTTGCCTCTTGTGCACACCCAACCAGGGACTTGGCCTGAAACCCAGGCATGTGCCCTGACTGGGAAGTGAACCATAACCTTTCTGTCTGACTGCGCTCAATCCACTGAGCCACACCAGTCAGGGCGAAATATTCAAAATCTCGTAATTGCCAATGATTAGCTTTGAATATGTTATTCTATAAATATTTACTAAGCCCTTCAATAGCGACAACTCAGCTAACTGAAATTGTAATCACAAGGCCGGAGGATTTCTGTTGCACATTGTCATAATTAGCTTCAATGCAGATGCCTGAGGAGGAATGCTTGTTAGCATCTGCTGTGTGGATGGATAAGTATTGTTCGATTTTGCTTTAAAAAGTGAACAAGTAGAGTTGGGATTCATTATTCCACATTGTATGCTTTATATATCTATGATCATTTCCGTGCATTGACATGTGGAGATACTTTGATAGATTAGTCTGAGAGGCAAGTAATCACTGTGGTGCTGAGCTGTTAAGCTCCCATTCTGGGCTTATTATGCTAATTCCCAAGGAGACAGTGTATTTGATAACTTGGGAGTCGTGCTTCGTATAACAGACTTCTCAGATCACTATATTTGGGAGGCGAGTGACTGTCATTGTCCATACTTCCGTCATATTTGATGCCTCTTCTTAGATCCTGTGTCTTGCCTTGTAAACAACCACTGCACCAGTGCTTTGGAGCTGATGGGTGGGCATGATGACTTGTTTCTTTCAGAGCACTAACCCTTCTTCGTGCACAAGGTGCTGCGCGGGGGCACTAGAAGACTCACATTCTCCTTTTGCTTCTTCTGGTACAGAACCCCTGCACTATGTGTGATCTGGGGCAACAGAGCCGGGCCCCAGTATCTCTGCCTACCATTTCCAGGGCAGGTCCTCACCCTGTAGGTGGGTGTTCCCAGCCTCTGGGCCCCACTGGCGTTATTTAGCCTCTGTGGGTGACCTGGAGCTGAGTGTGATGGGACATGTTAGCACTCTGCTTGTCCTGTTGGGAACGAGGGGGCGAGGACCCTATTTTTTGGCTGTGCCTGTTCTAAAGGGGACTTCAGGCACACTGAACTGGGTGTGGAGTGAGGGAGGAAACAGGTCACGACTCGAGGACCACAGGCTCTCTCTGTTCTCACCAAGATTTAGTAGATTCTCTTTAATAAAGGTTTCTGAATTTGCTGAATACCCTTAAGACAGCTTTCTAAGGCTTTTAAATGGTTGTTTTTTAAAAATACTTTTCACTAGTTGTAGTTGTTTTGCTGGGGAGAGAATCTGCAGAGTCACTCATGTTGACAGGTTGAATGTGTCATGTTCTCTTTCAAATAAATTTTTACTTCGTGGCCTGGGGTAAAATTATCTATAAGTAGTTGCAATGGAAATTTGATATTTTTTTCTTAAAAAGCAGTATGTGTGTATACATGTGTGTGCATGTGTTTCTTTCCTGTTTTGTTTTCTAACACCTACTGATAGGCTTGACCAGTTGGGCCAGTTCCTCATCTACCTTACCTACCTTTCACCTACTTGGACGTAACGTCCTCCCTGTCACCCCTGGTGGTCTCCTCATTTTTGCTTTTATGCCTATAGTCCAAATTTTTACTTGAGTCACTGGAAATGGTGACACAGTTTGTAAACTATCTATATGACTCATACATTAACTTTGATTTGCAGCCAATCTCTTGGCTTTTGTAAACTAAATTATGGACTCTCTTGCTCACATGTTGGTCTTAAGACCAAATTTGTTGTATTTGTGTATTAGCTTCATGTGCTGCAATCCCCATGTAGCAATTACCTGGAAAATAGGATATTTTGGGTGACATATGAGGAGGTTTGGTTTAACTGCCTACCATGGGAACTGTATTTTAAGGCCACTTCTCCAAGGCAGCTGTTTGGTAATGACCTCTGAGATCTTACAATGAGACTGTATACAGATAAAGGCAGAAATGATCAGATATGAAGGTGTGTGTGTTTTTTTAAAGGTTAGATGCATCTGTTAGTGAGACAGCTTTTATCAGAACAATGGATATTAATGTTTTGCCTGAGTCGGCATTCCACTGCTCCTATGTCTGAAGGGAATTGTTTTTCACAGGAATTAGAGCAAGAACATAAATTCATTGTTACATGGGTTGTTGCTGAGTCTCAGTTTGGGGACCTTAGGGAATATGTCTGTTTCCTTAATTATCTAATGTGTAAACCCAAGCTTTTGAAGGCACATTGATTAGTAATTTATGTATAACCCGTTTCAGTTCTTTCATTATAGTCTTTTTCTTTCTCCCATCTGCAGGGAATACTCAATTATATCTTTGCATCCCTTTTTGGTACTTGACTTCAGTGGCCTATATAAAAAGGATTTTGATCCTATAATGAAGAAAATTTTCTACCTCTTAGCACATGGAATTGTAATATTATGAGATTGGTTTTTGAAGTGGCATGGTTTGATTTATGAACCAAATTAACAGTTATTCAAATACTTTCTTGAGGCAGTTTATTGAAGGTATGCATAAGATCTGCTTTCAGAAATAAGAGACAGAGTTTAGAATTTTACTTCAACATATTTTCTAGGTGAAATAAATGTGTTACTTGTCTTTTTGTTTGTCGTTTAGGCAGCAGGAGCCATTAGACCTCTTGTGTCCACTGTCATCAGTCCGTCCCCTGACGGTTGCTTAGACCACTCACTGGAACGCGCCCGACACAGAGCAAGTGAGATGCCGCAGGCTTTTCTGTATGATGTGATCTATGCAGCATATCAGCAGGTAAGAATTCTGGCTTTTTAAAAAAAAGATTTTACTTACTTGTTTTTGGAGAGATGGATAAGAGGGGTAAAAAGTGGGTGAGAAACTTCGATGTGCAAGAAAAACATTGACTGGCTGCCTCTCCCACACCCCAGACTGGGGACTGGGTTGGCCTACAATCCAGGCATGCGTCCTGATGGAGAATTGAACCAGCGACCTTTCGCTTTTGTGGGACAATGCCCAACCAGCAAAGCCACGTGGTCAGGGCAAAAATTCTGGCTTTTTAAAAATGCTGCTGTGTTGGGGGTTACTAAAACCAGCCCTATACTTGGAGATTTTGTAGAAGAACTCATGCGACTCAGTGTATAGTTGTGCACATGACTTAACTTAATTACAGGGAAGTAGTGAGGATGCACAGCCGATTCTTCGGGAAAGAGACATAGACAGAGTGTGGGGGAATCCACATGCTGGTTTCCTCATGCTCTCCCCCTCCCCTGAAGGGTAACGCAAAGACCACCTTCCCCCGAGCATCAGAAATGCAGCAACATGTGCAGTGTTTCTCCCCGGGGAAGCCCATTAGAGACTTGGTGTGCAAGGTGTTTAGTGGCGTAGGTCACGTAGACATCCCGCCTACCACATTAAAAAGTTCCAGAATCCCGGAAGGAAAGCAGCAGGTATTTAACATAAATCATACTGTTTATGCAAATGGTCTCAGCTCAGAGAGCCACCCTTATCAGTTAGTTAACGGTTCACTGGGAATACTCCCAGAGCCAATTTCCCAGATGCTGGCTGAGGGCCCTCCTAGCGGACAGGTGTTTCTGAGTTACAGCACTCTCAGGCCTGGTGCGGCAGATTTTCTGCACAGCTGTGTAGACGTTGTGCTAATTAAAACTGTAATGGTAAGTTCTTTCAAAGCATCAGATAATTTATTCGTGTTTTGATTATCCCAGATTACCTTTGTTTTGTTTTTCATCTTTTGGAAACATTTTGTACCGATGTAAATTTTACTGCCATTAATTTGCATGTTTATTGGTTAAACAGTTATTTAATATCAGTCATTCGGCTTGTCAGAAACTTCCTAATGAGGTGTAACTTAGAGACTAACCCAGTGCTCGCTTGATGTTAGACAACAGTAAATATGAGATAATGGTACTATGAATATTGACATTTAACATAGCAGAAAAATACTACATATTTTGGCTGGGAGGTAGTTAATTACATACATACATTAAATTATGACGATCTTGACTATGCGTTACTGTTTAAAAATGAGATTATGTAAATTAGGATTCATTTTAATGTTATGAATAGTCAGCCATGGTTTATATTGTATTCTTAAAATAATGAATTTGAAGTATAGGAATTTGCCTGCATTTCATCATTAATCCTATAATTGTTGTGCTACTATAAATATCTTTTTTTAATTCAAATATTCTATTTTGTAGCCTAAATCTTGCTGAGCTAGACTACATTTCCTATAATTCCTGAAATTAATGAAAGAATTTGTTTATTCTTCTATAAACATTTATATTAGGAAGAATAAATATATGATAGCTATATTTTAGACAAAAATGTGAATATAATCTCACAGTCTTCATAGTAGAGCATCATTTTTTTCAATGGCTTTTGCTGTAGAATTAAGCCCTAATGCACTGAGGCACTTGTTCTCAAATACAAGTTTCTCGTTTTCTGGAACTTGACTGCTTGCTTATTTTGCTACATATCCCTGAGATACTAGGTAAATCATCACTTCCCTGCCCCCCACCCCCTCTCCAGACTAGGTTAGATCAACACAATATGTTTTCCCAGTGCCCTGTTTTTCTGCCCACCTTCCAAATTATAATTAATTATTTTGGAAATCATTTTTAAAATATGTGACTCCACTGCTAGACTCTGGGCCCTGAGAGGCAAGACAGTCTCTGTCTTGTTCTTAGCAACCTGCCTGATAGATTGTTAGTACGGAGTACCTGTTTGTTCAGAGGAAAAACATACAAGATGTGCGTGTGTATAGATATGTGCTTGTTCTTCCCTCTGCCTGGGCCACTTTCTCCAGATAATCACGCTGGTTGTCTCTGGTCTTCACTTAGGTCCTTGTGCACATGTCACCTTCTCCGGGAAGCCCGCCTTTCTAAGCTTACATGAAACAGCATCCTCTATCTTGTATTTCTTTGTTCTGCTTTAGTTTTCCTTGTTCGATATCACTGTTTGACAAACCCTGTTTCTGGCAGGTATTTGTCTCTCCCCATTACCAGTATGTCAGTTCCATGGTGCAGGGACATTGCTTATCTCTAGCAGCTGGAAGAGTTCATAGCTTCCATGAGGTTCTTAATATTGTAAAATGAATGAATTTTATGCATACTTACAAATGTGTATGTAGATATATATATATGTTAACACTAATGTCAGTTATTATATAAAAAGCTCTGCATGGGGATAATATGTATTCACATATGTGTATATTTATAAATTCTTCCTAGAACCTTTATGAAAGTCATCTGAACAATTATTAGAAGTATGGGCAAAGATTTGTGTATAAAGTTGTTAATGGCAGCATTTTTGTAAGTGTGACATTTTATGCAGCCTGTTTCTAGAGACCAGTTGGTGATATTCATTGATAAAACTTTTAAAGGGTCACTTAAAGTTTGTGTTTTTGTAGAATTTCTGGGAATGCAAATGCTCATGACAGAATGTTATATTAATGCTATAACATAATGATACAAAGTTATATTAATAACTATATATAAATTATATTTTATATCCTTATAGGTCTAAATATATATATAGAAAAATTAATTGCATAATTCATTACTGAAATGTTATTAATGTTTATGCCTGGGTTGGCATTAATTTAAAAGTCATTAAAAATCTAAAGGTATGGTAGAAATATAAGATACATAAATACTTAAGTATTATTTTTAATGCTTTTTGGGCTTTTTCATGTAAGTAGGTATTTGTTTATCGGTTTTCTTTTATTGTTTAAGATCATCTAAAAATTTTTGATAATACATTATGAGTTTGCTAAAGGAAAATCTTGCTAAATTAAATAGTATCAAATTAAATAGTGAAAATTATAGTCTCTAGGAACATGGCAGCAACCCCAAAAATTGGTCCAGAGAATTACTACATATTAAATATTCAAATATGTAATTCTTCTATGCAGTTTTAGGAAAAATAAGAATTTTTTATAGAATAAAGCTTTTCAAATTACATAAATCCATTTCTTGAGAAAATTGGTGTGGTGGTCACAGATGGTAGTCTGAACTTTATTGTTTAAAGACCTGCATAATTTCTAACACTTATGTTTTTAGGTTCTTCTCAGAAAGCAATTTTTAGAACATAACTTGTTAAGTTTGCATGAAAGATACAGCAGGACTCAACCAATGAAAGAGTTCTTTGGGTTGTTAATTATGTACCTTTTGGTTTGATATCTTAGAATTTACCATGGAAATATTTAATATTTAAATATTACAGCTTCTCAATCTCCATTATAAGAGTTTTTTTAAGTGCCCATTTAACTTGAAAGGAGAAAAATACCCTTAAGCATCACAATCAAAACAAACCCATTATTAAAGATTCCTGTTACGTTGGTACTTTGTTGGTACAAAGATTCTGGTACAACAATATCATAAACATAATATTAAATGAATACAACAGGAATTTCCTTTTGTAATATTCTGCCTCTACCCACGTGCATTAGAATCAATGGAACTCATATCTTGTAACGAGTGCTAACACATTGGGCTTTAAGTGCTGAGTTGATGAGAAACCGGTCAAGAAGAAGGAATGTTTTGAAGAGTGTCTTTTCTTTATATCCACAAGCATTACTATTGTCAGAGGTTTTATTGTCATTTTACAGTGTGTAGTTCCCCAAAGGAGGGGACTTTGATGAATGTTTAGTTGGGCCCCACTGGATTCAAAGGTGATTAGGAAAAGCCTCAGAAGAAAGTCTCAGAAGAAATCTCCTGTTACATGGGATTTTAAAAAGGTCACATAAGAAGGTATAGGAGGAGGGCACAAATCATCTTTTAACAAGTGGAGAATCAGGGACTGGACAAGGATGAAAAGATCATCATGGGGAAGATTGATTGAGCAAAGGAAGAAAATGTGAAGAAAAGGAGAAAGAAGGGTTTTAAAGATAAAGCTTTCTGCATCCTAAAGAGCTGACCATCATTTTGCCTCTCATAAATTTTAGCTGCAAAGCATGGTAGCAAGACGCACAGTCATTAATGAACATGATCTCTGTATTATTTATTATACTTTATAAGATAAAATAGATTCACAACTTTGTGGTGCTGTTGAAGAGTTATTTAAACACTTGCCAAAGTCATGCTTTTCCCTATTTGTTGTATTCCTCATTTTTAAAATCCTATTCCCTTGTTGTCTCCCCCGCCATTATGCTTTCTTTACCAGTTTTTCTAGGTAGGCTCATACGGCCAGATCATTTTCCTGGTCCCAATCTTGGAGAAATTCAAAAGTGTTGGAGAAAAAAATACGTTTTGTGGCACTGGCAGGGACTTCCTTTGAGAATGATATCTTCACCTCCAGAAATTTCTTAATAGCTGACAATTATAAATTATTTTTGGTCTTTATTTACTTTATATGTATGATACCAGTTATAAATTATTTTCACAAACTAGCCTTTCTCTGAATCTTCTACAATTGACTGTGGTTTTAAAACTGCTCCATCAACTCTTACCTAAATAGGTTTTGAGGAAAATAAATCTTTTGACAGTTTTCCTCCTGTCCTTCTTGTCCGTCTTGATCAACGTGCCACATGAGAAATCATTGCAGGTGATTGTCCTCACCCTTACAGCAGTCCGTATTGGTCCACAGCCTTTGGAGCTCACGTGGCCCGGGAAGGCCCCCAGGGTGAAGGACGTCGGTCAGCATGGCGTAACTGCCTTCCACTGCCCAGACCTCCGGCCTATGGAGCTCATGACTTAGTTTTCTCACCACGCCTACCTTTTGCCCCACAGGGTGTATTTTTGGTATACCTGATTTCTTTTACTTTTCATTAAAAAGAAGCAGACAGACAAGGAACAAGAAACACACCTCCGTTTTGGACTTTACGTCCTCCTCACTTTCATTTACTAATCCCTGAATGCCTGATGATTTATGGAAACTATTGAAATCTGTCTTCTTGCACCCTGACATGTTTTAACCTTAAAATTATCTTTGTTTTATTTATTTTTAATTAACTTTGTTGAGGTAACATAGGTTAATAACATTATATAGATTTCAGGTGTACAACTTTATAATACAACACCTGTATATTCTATTGTGTGCTCACCACCTGAAGTCTCTAGATCCTTTAATTACCTTGTATTTCACCCCATTTATTCTTTTCATCTTCCCCCTCCCCCACTGTCCTCTGTATCTATGAGTTTGTTTTATTTTTGTTTTATCCTTTCTGTTTTATATCCCACATATGCATGAAATCATGTAGTTCTTGTCCTTTTTCACCTGACTTGTTTCACTTAGCATAATACTCTCAAGATCTCTCCATATGACTGCAGATGTGAATATTTTACTTTTTAATGGCTGAGTAGTCTTCCACTGTATACATATTTACCATATCTTTATTCAGTCATCTGCACACTTGGGTTGTTTCCACGCATTGGCTACTGTAAATAATGCTTCAGTGAACATAGAGGTTTATCTATCTTTATGAATAAGTTTTTTCAATTTCTTCAGGTAGGTACCCAGAGAGGAACTGCTTATTAATGTGGTCATTCTATTCTTAATTTTTTGAGGAACCGC
This sequence comes from Trachops cirrhosus, assembly GCA_028533065.1. Classification (NCBI taxonomy): domain Eukaryota; kingdom Metazoa; phylum Chordata; class Mammalia; order Chiroptera; family Phyllostomidae; genus Trachops; species Trachops cirrhosus. The sequence goes on from CM052549.1 coordinate 18,366,973, forward strand.
CCTACTGTTTTTTATAGTGGCTGTGCCAGGGTACGTTCCTACCAGCAGTGTATGAGGGTTCCTTTTCTCTACATCCTCTCCAACACTTATTTCTTGTCTTACTGACAACAGCCATTATAATGGGTGTGAGGTGCTGTCTCATTAGGGTTTTGATTTGCATTTTCCTCATGATTAGTGATGTTGAGCATTTTTTCATATATTGGTTGGCCATCTCTATGTCTTCCTTGGAAAAGTATCTATTCAGGTCCTCTGCCCATTTTTTAAAAATTTCCTTATTTATTTTTATTTTAATTGTTGTTCAAGTACAGTTTTCTGCCTTTTACTCCCATCCCAGCCCAATTCCCCCAGTGCTCCCCACCTCCCTCCCATTTCCACCCCCTCCCTTGTTTTTGTCCATGTGTCCTTTATACTTGTTCCTGCAAACCCTTCCCCTTTCCCCCTGAAATTTCCTCCCCTTTTCCCTCTGGTCACTGTTAGTCTGTCCTCTATTTCAGTGTCTTTGGTTATATTTTGCTTGTTCATTTGTTCTGTTGATTAGGTTCCTGTTAAAGGTGAGATCATATATTTGTCTTTCACCGCCTGGCTTATTTTGCTTAGCATAATGCTTTCCAGTTCCCTCCATTTTTTAATCAGATTGTTTTTTGTTGTTTTTGAGTTGTGTTTATATATTTTGTATATTAGCCCCTTATTGGTGGAATCATTTGCAGATATCTGTTCCCATTCAGTTGTCCTAAGAATTATTTTAACATGTATTCTGAGACACACTGACGTGCAAATATGTCAGTTTGTTTCCTCTGTTTTGTTTGGACCTTAGGTATGTAGAGCTGAGTTGATGCTCCCCCTCAGCTTATAGTTGGCTACTATTGTTTAGTGTTCTAGTCACCTCTTTTCATACTTAAAAAAATTATGTATGTTTTCCTTTTGTATAGAAGATCTTACTCTTCTGCTTCCAGAAGAATCTTTTGTGTTGTATTTAATGCTTATGTTCTTAATAAACCTGTCATATATATTTCTAGATATATGTATTTTCCTAGAATGTATCATGTTATACTCTTGAAATATACATAAAATATTTTGATTTTTATTTAGCATTATGTGTGAAACTATCCATGTCGATGAATCTAAGGCTCATTCAGTACTTCTTGATTAGTTCTTAGTTTTTAATCATTTGCATAGACTACATTTTACTTTTCTATCCCTTTTTGATAGACGCCTATATTGCTTGTTACCACAAATGCAGAAATGAATATCCTCATGGATGCCACTCTGTGAGCATAGTGCAAGGGTGTGCGAGAGTTTCTCTGGGGCATGTATCAAGGAATGGAATTGCCAGGTCATAGGGTACACAATTCTTAATTTCTCTAAACCACGCCCAAGTTGCTCTCCAGAATGACTCTACCAGTGTGAGATCCCACTAGCAGTGGAGTGGGGGTCGTTGATTCTAGTGTCAGCCTCATCTTCTGTGGTTTGGAAGTGCCGTAACTCACTAATTTTTGTCAATCTGATAGACATATACTGGTCTGTGTTTTGATTTGAATTTATTTGATTGCTATTGAGGGTGAGCCATTCTACATATGTTTTACATTTCTGTGTGTTAATTTCTTAATAATGCTTATTAATATCTTTGTCCATTTTATTTTGAGTTTCTTGTTGATTTGGTAGAGTGTTTTTTATGTGCTAGATAGTATTCTTAGTTTTACACATTACAAATATCCTCTCAGTCTAAAATTTGTGTGTTAATATTCTCTTTAATGTTATTTATTTTGATGCAACCACATTCTGCTCATTTAAGGTCTGAAGAAATTTGTTCCTATATTGTTTTAAGTCTTTGTTAATTATTTCCAAAATTAATCTGTTTCAGCACAGGTTCCCTAGCAAACAGAGCCTTAGGCAAGGCTTCAGTACTGATGTGAGGTCATGTACATGAAGTCCTCACTTACGTTGTCTATAGGTCCTTGGAAAATGTGACTTTAAGTGAAACGAGATGGACCTAAACCAGTTTGACCATCGGTTAGCTGATATAAACAAGAGTTAAGTTCCACAGCATATTTCTGGTCACAAATGCATCACCAAACTTCTAAATAAAGACCCAAAACACTTCTAATACTAAGCAATGAAATAAATGTGAGTTATACATACATTGAAGAAAGATTGATAAAAACAAGTAGGATGTTTTCTTTCCAGTTTGCTGATTTCAGTTTGGGTTCCCAACTGACCAGAGCCTTTCCTGGCTGCTCAGGGTGCAAGGTGAGAGCCTACCCTGCAGGACACACTCACACCCACACCCACACCCACTCACACTGGGACAATTTAGACATGCGGATCCACCTCACATGCATATCTTTGGGATGTGAGGGTAAACTGGAGTGCCCAGAAAAAACCCATGCAGACGTGGGGAGAACATGTAAACTGCACCCTGGCAGTAGCTCTAGCCAGGAACAATCAACATTTGAACAAAATACAGTTAAACAAAGTCACGTTATTAGAGGACCTTCTGTATTGCCAATCTGACTGCCACTTCACAAAGAAACACACCAGCCACTTCATCACATAGGACATATCCAGACACATCCAGAAAATAAAAAGACAATCCAAAATATGGGAGAACATATTTGCCAATACATCTGATAAGGGATTAATATCAATAATTTATAAAGAACTTACAAAACTCAACACCAAAAAACAACCAACCAAATTTAAAAATGGTTGAAGGACCTGAATAGACACTTATTCAAAGAGGACATACAAATGGCCAATAGAATATGAATAGATGCCCAATGTCATTAATCAGAGAAATACAAATTAAAACTACATTGAGGTATCATCTCACACCTGTCAGAATGGCTCTTGTCAATAAACCAACAAACAACAAGTGCTGGCAAGGTTGTGGAGAAAGGGGAACACTTTTGCACTGTTGGTGGGAATGCAGACTGGTGCAACAACTGTGGAAAGCAGTATGGAGATACCTCAAAAAATTAAAAATGGACCTGCCTTTCAAGCCAGCAGTCCTACTTTTGGGAATATATTCAAAGGAACCCAAAACACTAATTTGAAAGAACATAAGCACACCTGTGTTCACTGCAGCATTATTTACAGTCACCAGTATATGGAAGCAGCCCAAGTGTCCATCAGTAGAGGAGTGGATAAAATAACTATGGGACATTTACACAATGGAATTCTACTGGGCTATCAAAAAGAAGAACATTTTACCCTTTGTCACACTGTAGATGGAGCTGGTGAACATTATGCTAAGTAAAATAAGCCAGTCAGAGAATGGAAAATACCACATGATTTCAATCATATATTAGATTCATATATGGAATCTAATGAACAAACTGAACTAACCAGGAAAATGGGGACAGACTCATGGATAGAGAGCAGGATGACAGTTGGGGTGCAGGGGAAGTTAGAGGGTAGAGGGATTGAGCAAAAAGGAAAAAGACTCATGGACATGGACAACAGTGTGGTGACTGGTGGATGAGGCGGGTATAAGAGGGATAAATGATATGCAAAAATACAATAAAAATTAAATAAAAATAGTAAATTGTCTAATTTATGAATATAGTATGGCTCAATTATTCAGATCTTTCATTCTTTGAAAGATTTTTACTTTGTTATACATCATATATTATTTATCAGTAATTTCTTAGATTATACATATGAGCTGTTGTAAACTTTTGTATTATGTTTTCTAATTTGTATTTGTTAGCATATGTTATGTTCCCTTGAACTCCCTTTGGAGGATTGAGCTTATAACAGGATACATTGAACTTCATTTTTAAGTTTGTATGTGAATTCTGTTTTACATAAATGATCTTATTGTATGGTAATACTGAGTCATCTCTGTGTTTTGAATCTTTATTTTTCTTTTATTGTTGCTTTTGGCAAGGATCTCTGGTAGCATGCTGTAGAATAGCAAAGATAATAAAGTATGTTTTCTGAATTCTGTTATTAAAGGGTTTATATCTAACTTCTTAAGTATAATGTTTGCAGTAGGTCTTTTTGATAGAAAGCTTTTAAGAACTTAAATTAATCTTTATTTTCCAGAGAGGTCTCTTTTGAAAAATCACAAATAAGTATTATGCTTTTTGAAATCTTATTTTCTATATGTAATAAGGTCATTGTGTGATCTTTATGTTTAGCCTAATAATGTGGTAAATTAACATAATAGATTTACTGATGTTGAACCATCTTTGATTCTGGGATGAACACTACTTGATGTATTTTTTATGTTATTTGATTTAGTTACCTAATATTTTATTTGGGATTTTCCCTCTGTGTTTATAGTAAAATTGTCCTCTATTTTTTCTCTTGTGCTGTTCTTATTTGGTTTTCTTAGCAAGACTATATTAATCTTAAAGAATCAGTGGGTCATTTTTCTGTTTTAAAAATTTCCGTAACAATTCTTATAAGAAATATAGCATTTATTCTTTAAATTTGGATATAACTCCCCAGTAAAACTGTTTAAGCTTGGAGACTTTTTAAAGGAGATAGGGTTAGAAGAGTACTTTTTTTCCCCCTTCTATTTTTAATTGTTTTAAGGAACCTCCTTATTGTTTTCTATAGAGGCTACACCATTTTACATTCCCACCAATAGTATGGAAGGGTTTTAATTTCCAGTTTCTCTACATTTTGCCAATACTCTATCTATATCTGTCTGTCTGTCTGTCTATCTGTCTGTCTATCTATCTATCTATCTACCTACCTACCTACCTACCTACCTATTTTGGTAATAGCCATCCTGACTGGTGTGATACTGATTTGGCTATTTAGGTGGTTATGCACTCTTGGATGTTACTGACTCTAATCATATTTCTCCCTTATTCTTCCTCTGTTTTCACTGTCTCTCATAGTACCTTAAATCTAGTGGGTGTATAATAGATGTCATTGTGAGAATATTTAAAAAACCATGAAGACTTTTTATGTATAAAATATGGAATGCTCATACAGGCAGCTGTGCATGTTTTCCTTAGTACTATAGAGTAGAACATTGGACTTACTGTAGAAACCTCAGAGAACAATACTACCTATTTTTTCATGCTCTTCCCCTAGTTCACACTTGTTCTCTAGGAATGATGTCTTAAAAAGATATGAACATGTCTTTACCTGTGTAGACAATTTTTAAAAATGCAGTGTGGGTGCATTTCAGTTGTAAGTGCCTGTACGAACAACAGAAAACGAAAGATGAGGCAAACAGAAGACGCAGAATCAGACTGGGGAGGATATCAACAATAACAGGGTTATTCCTTTCTTCTTGTGGTTTGTCCTGAGTGCATGTTATTGAGTTGGAAAAACAAGGTCCTGGAAGACCCTTCTTCAGTCTGGTAGATTACTGGAAATCTCTGCTATGTTTGCGCTTTTCTGGTGAGAAAGTTAAGGGTGGGGGAAGGAATGTGTGGGAAGAGGCCTACAATGGAAACACTTATTCTGTCAGGAGCTGCCCGGCCTCTTGGAGTTGTCAAGTGCTTTTTGTTTTATGTTCTAAAAGCCCTGATCTCTCTGTTACAGAATTTGGCAAGAAAAGCTGCTTTTTAAAAATAAACAGAAATGAACCGAGAGACATAGTGTGAGTCTCTTCTTGATTTTTTTAACTCTGTATCTCCAAGAAGGTACTGACGTCTTCTGAAGGATAGTCAGAAGAGGGCAGGGGGTATAGGGAAGTTTGAGAAGTTACAAAGATGGACACTGAACACTGATAAATAAGTGGCCATCAAATTCTAGGCTTTGTGTATGGCGAGTGCTGACAGACACTAGTACTCAGGTAGTCCTTCTAACTCATCCCCCGCCAAGGGTCACCACAACTCGCTGATCACATGAACTAGCAAAGAGATGCCATTATTTAGAGGGAAGAAATACGGTTCAAAATGAAAACTTTTTATTTCACTTGAATGCTAAGTGAGGTATGGGTTCATCCAGAATCAGCTCATAAAATAAATTTTGATTTCACTTTCACTTTGTCCTTTTATGTTAATTGATGCAATTATGCATTAGCATCTTGGTGGTAACTTTAGCAGTTCATGGCTGAAACAAAACCTATTTTCTACGCAGATCTATGAACTTTAACTCTTATTTGAGGTTCTTTTACTTTAGAAAAATTGCAGAATGATGAAAAAAGCATAGTGAGATATTTTGAGGATATATTATACCTTATAATGAAGGAATATGCATTTTAAAATTTATATAACTTTATTCATGCCTTTTTACATACTGTGTCTGTTGTGTTAAGCAGATGAATTAATGAAAATTTTTTCCTGTATATATCTGAATTATGTGCTATTTAGCTATGGTGGAAACTGCTATGCCAGTTTGGTTAAATTGGAAACTATTTCTCTTGATTAAATTTACCAAAAGAGCCATATGAATGAAATTTATTTATTTATTTTTTAATTATATTTTCTTGATTTTGCTATTACAGTTGTCCTGATTTTTTTCCTCTCTGTCCCCCTCCACCCAGCACCTCCCACTCCCTCAGGCAATCCCTATACCATTGTTCATATCTGTGAGTCATGGGTATAAGTTCTTTGGCTACTCCATTTCCTGTCCTGTGTTTTACATCCCTATGGCTGTTCTCTAACTACCTATTTGTTGTACTTCTTAATCCCCTCACCTCTTCACTCTTCATCCCCCTCCCACCTGGAAACCATCAGAATGCTCTCTGTATCCATGATTCTGTCTCTGTTCTTGTTTGCTTAGTTTGTGTTTTAGATTCAGTTATTGATAGGTATGTATTTATTGCCATTTTATTGTTCACAGTTTTGATCTTCGTTTCTCTTAAATAAGTCCCTTTTACATTTCATATAATAATGGTTAGGTGATGATGAACTCCTTTAGTTTTTTCTTATCTTGGAACTCTTTGTCTGCCCTTTGATTTGAAATGATAGCTTTGCTGAGTACAGTGATCATGGCTGTAGGTCCCTGCTTTTCATGGTTTTGAATATTTCCTGTCAATTCCTTCTAGCCTGCAAAGTTTCTTTAGAGAAATCTTTAGCTGACAATCTTACTGGAGTTCTCCTATGGTTAAGTAATTGCTTTTAACTTGCTGCTTTTAGGTTTCTCTATCTCTAACCTTTGGCATTTTAATTATGATGTGTCTTGGAGTGGACCTTCTTTCATCCATCTGGACTCTCTGTGTTCCCTGGACTTGCATGTCTATTTTCTTTACCAAATTAGGGAAGTTTTCTTTCACTATTTTTTCAAATAGATTTCCAGTTTCTCACTCTTTCTGTTTTTCTTTTGGTACCCCAATGATGGAAATATTGAACCTCTTGAAGTGATCCCAGGGGCTACTTATATTCATTTTTTTAATTCTTTTTTCTTCTTGTTGTTCTGATTTGTTGCTTTTTGCTTCCTTACCTTCCAAGTCATTGATCTGATTCTTGGCTTCATTCATGCCACTGTTATTCCCCGTAATTTTTTCTTTATTTTGATTAGTGTGTCCTTTGTTTCTGACTGGATCTTTTTTATGCGGTTGAGATCATCCTTAAATTCCTTGAGCATCCTTAAAACCAGTGTTTTGAACTCTGCATCTGATAGATTGCTTATCTCCAGTTTGTTTGGCTCTTTTTCTAGAGTTTTGCTATCTTCTTTCATTGGGGCCGTGTTTCTTTGTCTCCTCATTTTGGCAGCCTCCCTGTGTTTATTTGCATGCATTAGGTAGAGCTGCTATGACTCCCTGTCTTGGTAGCAAGGCCTAATGTAGATGTTCTGTAGGGTCCAGTGACACAGCCTCTCCTATTGCTCAAGCTGGTACTTAAGGGGCGCCTTTCTTGTGGGTTGAGTAATCCTCCTCTTGTAGTTGAGTCTTCATTGCTGTTGGCAGATCAATGTAGAGATTTCCCAGGCTGGTCAGCTGCAAGAACTGGTTGTGACCATTGACCACCAACCTCTACCCTTTGTGGAGGATCAGCTGTGCAGGGTGGTGGTGCTCCAATGTGGTCTGTTACTGTCCACTAGGTGATCAGGCCCTAGGGTTTTCTGGGTGGTGGAGACCAAGGTCAATCCACACCTGAGTTTTACCCAGGGCCACCCTGCCTAAGCTATAAAGCAATCTGAGATAGCTGCTACTTGTGCTGGGCTTGGAGATCCCCAGACCAAGCCAAGCTGTGAATTTAGGCTGACTACTGCTCTTGCCTGGCCTGGGGCCATTTAGCAAGAGATATGAAGGATGGGAACTCACTGAGGACAGCTGTTGCTTGTTTGATAGGATTTAGGAAGTTGTGAAGCATGAACCAAGACCAGCCATTGATATGGAAAACTCACTGATAACTGCTGTATATTGGGTGGGATGAAGCCTCAGGGGATCTCCAGGGTTGGGCAAACAGTGTCAGCCATGTTACTGGAGTCTCAGATTAGGTACCCGCCTGCCAGCTCTGTGGTTCTATAGGGGGAGGGTTCAGAAAAGGAACAATGGTCTCTGCCTGCCTTTCTGCCTTGGAGAAAACTGTCCCTCAGCTATTGCCTTGATGCCAGACACTTCAGTTCTTCCCTGTATGCTTTTCATGCTGGAGCTCAGAGGGCATGAGTCTGAGTAAGTCCATATGTGGTTTCTTTAAGAGGAACTGCTTGGGATTCCAGAAGTTACTTCTGGTTTTTGTAGCCAGAAGTTATGGGGACTCTTCTTCCTGGAACTGGAACCCTAGGCTGGGGAGCCTGTCGTGGGGCTGGGTCTCTTCTCTCCCAAGATACTTCTTTCACATTTTTATCCACCACACGTGAATGTGGGACCAGCCCATTCCACGTTTCCCCCCTTCTACCAGTCTGGATGGATGTTATTTCTTTAATTCTGTAGTTGTCAGGCTTCAGGTCAATCCAATTTCTGATGATTCTGAGTGATGGTTGTTTTATACGTTAGTTGTAATCTTAATGTGGTTGTACCAGGAGGTGAACTGTGTTTACTTATGCTGCCATCTTGACCAGAAGTCTATGTGAATGAAATTTAGAAGGCTGAAGTAAAGCAGAAACCATTTTCTCTTAATGTCTTTTTACTGTCAGATGGAGTGTGTCTGGTGGGTTCCAGCTTTTCCTTGCCATCTCATTGTCCTCCCGAATGCTAGAACTATTGATTATCACTAGCTATGGTTCATTACTGGATACTTGGCCCAGGACCCACTGAGGCAGCAGCTACATGGATGCAACTGTTTCTCCATGTCTTTCCCCTCAAGGTCTCCCTTTAATGGCTGGATGTGCTTGTATAGCAGGTTTGGCTAGTCAATGATGTCTTCTTTAATCCTTCAGCCAGCTCTTCCTGTCTGCATCTTCCCCAGCGACACAACTGTATAAAGTCTAATTCCTGTGACCCCTATCACCTGTCACCTACTGTGGCTCTGCTCTCAGACTGGTACATCATCTAACTCAACTGGGGAGTTGTGTCCCTACTGTGTCCCCTTACATGTTGTACCAGCAATTCCGATTGTTTTTCACCATCACTAAATTATACTTTTTACCTTGATTTTACCTAAAAATAATACATTTTTAGAAGATATGCCTCTCTCTTAAAAAGGAAAATTTTACGTGGTGTTCGGTGCCAAAGTTGTCTGAGTTTGTAATACAGCTTTCGTCTTGGGTGTTTCACAAAGTATTGCTGAAAGAACTAGGAGGCAAGTTTTGCTTTTAAGTGGTTCTGGCAGGGTTTTGTTTTGTTGGTCTGCTGCCTAGAATATTGAGAAGTCAGATATAATGACGTGAACGTTATTAACTACTAATATTAAAGCTGGCATATTTAGGAACCTCCTTCCTTGTAGAGAATAATGAGACCTGAAACAGTTCTTTGGGATACAACCCTTCTAACTGTGTGCCCTTCAGCATGTACTTAAATATTAGGGACTTTTAACAAATAAAAATTTAATCATTTCCCTACATGTGATTTCAAAGTTTGTCATTATTTCGTGGACATTATAATTTGAGGGCATTAATATCCTGAGCAGGAGTTTGATATTTCAGATCATAAGCTAGAGATGTAGTTAAGCATTATTTGTTCAGTTAAAGGAGATATTTTTATGTGCTTTTGAATAAGTTTTTTTTTCTAAATCTTTTTAGGACTAATAGAAATCAGTTTTTTCACTGAGAATATTTTGGACAAGGATTGGTTGTTAGTGAAATTTATGTGCAATGCTCACTGCCAAAATGGCCATGCACTTCATAAACCTCATAGGAGGTAGTCTGATGCATGAAACAGAGGTTCTAGTTCCCTGCTATATGCTTCTTTGAGCCTTGGTAGTTTTGTCCATGGAGGGGGATTAAAAATATAATCTTTGCTGGGGTTTTGAAAAGGAGGTATGTAGAAATAGTAGAAAATTAACGGAAGTTGGCTGTTATGAATAATTCTATTGTTCTTTGGTTCAGTTTGTTCCATCCTCAATAAAATTTCCACATGTTCGTACTTATTAATTATATAAACTTTTTTTCTTTAAGGTTTATAATTTTGAGATAGATTTGGAAGTGCCCTAGAAATTCTTCTGTGTAATTTAAAAAGAATTTCAGTTGCGTTGTTGTTATTCAGTGTAGATAGGGTATATAAGTTGTTAAACCAGAAAGGTATTTCTGCTATTACAACTGTGGTCAAATCATTTGATTTTTAAAAAATATTATTATATATAAAGTAGTAATGGGCATTAGTGCCTTGAGGTCGTCATAGCGAACACATCTCTTTATGCTGCAATGCTGGATGAACTGACATCTAGAGCAGGTGCCTGCCCAAGTCCCTGTTCTGCTAGTGCTTCCTCTGCTGGGTCCGCCTGCCTTGCACTCCAGCATTGTAACATTCCTGTCTTTCTTCCTCAGGTCCGTTCCCTCATGATGGAAGGGGACAGAAATAATGATGTTGCGGGTTCAAAATGCCGTATGTTTACATCTAGCTCAGTAACCTTGAAGAATAATGGGCACAGGCTTTAATTTCTCTGTAATTTCTCTGGGCATACATATGCCTGTAAGTGAAGGATTTGGACTACATGATCTAAAATTCTTCCTAGCTCTGATTTTATGATTCAGAAACAGGCAAAGGGTTGGGTAAGGCGATGGTTATCTGAGAAAAAAAACAAGTAGAGATTGAAAAGACATTCAGCGTTCATTTGCTTGGTTATATGAGCATAAACAGGCAGGAGCTATCAATGCAGACAAACAGAATGAACTGGTGAAATGATTTAGCTGAAGTATATATACACAAGGCATTATAGTGGTAACACATCTGCCAGATGAATCACTAAAAGGATATTTTAAGTTGTGTTAGAGAAGAAACATTTGCTTTGAAAGAGATTTTAGACTTAAATTAGTGAAGTTGGTGTGGGAGGACCAGAAGGCTCATTTCAATGGCAAAAGTACTGGTCTTTCTATGCAAAGCTCCTGTAAATTGATCTTTCGGCTTATAGCAGGGGTGTCAAACTCATTTTCACTGGGGGCCACATCAGCCTCGCGATTGCCTTCAAAGGGCTGAATGTAATTCTAGGACTGTATAAATGTAATTACTCCTTAACTAGGGGCAAGGAGCTCGGCGCTGCCGCTGGGTAGAAACAAGGTGCCAGGCTGGATAAAACAAGGTAGGGGGCCGGATTCGGCCTTGTGTTTGCAGCCTGTGGTTTATAGAATTAAAAAATATTAGCTACATTGCATTTCTATTCAATCATATATTTCTTACTTTAAAATGTATGCATAGCGATTAAATATTAGAATATTTTATTAACTAAACAAGAGAGATGAAGCCCTATTACTTGCTTTAGAGCTACTTACCCTTTGCTTTGATTGTAGTTCTCATTCGGGTGTCTGTTGTGTCTAAACTTCCACTACGAGTGGGTATTTTCTGCGTGAGCTGGGAGTGTGTGTAGAGTGGGGATTGACTGGGGAGGATTGCACCTGTTTTTCTCTTAAGACTACTAGGTCATTTGAAACTGAATTAAAATGTCCTCTTTGGCCTCATCCTAGGATACACTTTGTTAAATCAACATGGAATTTTTGATTTACACAAAGGAAAAGGGAAACCAGTTCATTGAGTACCCACTCTATGAAAGGCAGAGTAAGTGGTAGGTGTCATTCGCGTTTTGTAATTAAGAAGTCAAAGAACTTGCACAGGGTCAAATCTATTTACTGTCAAAAGCAAAATAAAAATTACAGCCTGACTACAATATCTGTTATGTTTCCTGAAGCGGATTCTTACAATAATGGCATGCTTTAGCCTCATACGTTTTGATGACACCTGCCTGTAAAAAGTAAAATTACTTATATAAATGTATTTTTAAGAAGGTTTGGTAACCCTCGAGACTGTTTCCATAGCTGGTTAGTTTCGAGTATATTCAGCAGTGCTTTTTTTTATTAGCATATTATCTGTCTTTTTATTTGTGTGGTTTTTCATCATTTTGTTTTCACTTTGTGATTTAGTCCTCCTGTTAAGTGTGTTTTTGGTATACATACCTTAGGGGACTAAGGATATTTGAAATTGTAGAAATAACGAGGATGACTAACTTCATTATTTTTTGATGGCTATAGTTCAGTGATGAGTTTCGGGAAACATCTTATTAAGTTATGTGTTTAATGACATTAAATTCCTTTTTGGAAATGCATGCTTAGAAATTCTTAGCCATGATAGTCTTTAGGGTAATAAGCAAGCTGCAAGGAAAAATTTTATATCTTCCATTTTTTAAAATTCTAATTTAGAATGTAATGTTTTACATTCTAAGATCATTTGGCCAGACTTTTTTTCATTTCCTTTCCTTTAAAGTAATCTCAAGTCACCCTGTAAATTAAAAAACAAGAAAAAGAAAAAGAGTAAGTGTCCAAAGCCTCCTTAGGCTGATAAAGATAGGTTACCTCATGCCGTGCGACCTGTGTGTTCCCTAGCACGGAATATTCAATACAGTGAAGAGTATCAGAAGTCACAGATTTCTTTCCTTTCACTAGAAGTTGGCCAGTCTGCTTACTGCATGCCTGGTTCTTGTGGGTTGTGGAATGCATAAATACCCTTTGTTTTCAACCATATTACAAATCAGCATGTTATATCTTGCCCTAGTGCTATATAAAGCAATATGATATTATGAGAAAAGAAACTGACTATGAGAAAAGAAGCTGCATTAAATAAATTCTACTTTTTTATACTTATGGCTTTATTGATTCAGATGAAGGAACTTATTAAGCTCTGTTTTATTTATCAAAAGAATATCATTATCATCCTATTTTCTTTTCCAAGAGGATGTTGTCACTATAAAATTGTATAGTTATGTCGTCTGAAAAGAACATATTATTTTTAGTAAGATAGTCTTGTAAGAATGGAATTTAATTTAGATTTTTCTTATAATCAGTAAATCATAAATAGCATTTTTTCTGGTGTAGCAGGTTACTTCTTGGTTCTATATTTTCTGGAAGATACACCAATGATGTCGCTTAAAGTGGCATCTAGGTGTGGTAGCACCCTGTTCAGTTTGCAGCTAGGTAAAGTTGGTCCTGACCGAGGCAGGAACAACAAAAACAAATCTGAAAACACAAAATCCCCAGTTTTATTATTTTTTATAGCTTATATCCATCAGTATTAGATTAGAAATAGAATAAGGATATACTTATTGATGGTATTGTTAGCAAACTGAAGCCAAGTAGGACAGGGAGACTATCACAGTTGTAATGAGCCGTAGGACTTTGAAATTAGACTGTGTGAGTTTGCTTCTTGATTCTCCAAGTTATTATTAGCTGTGACTGTAAGTAAGTTATTCAGCCTGTCGATGTTAGTTTTCTTAACAGGTGAATAAGGCTAAATGTAGTGTTTATCTCATAGGGTCTGTAGAAAGTTTGGATGAGCTAACCCACATAAAATTCCAAGAACAGTGACTGATGATAGAAATGTTTGTTAGCAGCTGTTGTGTATGAATACTTGGAAAACTGCATGGCGTAAAAGCACAATCATTTGTTCTTGCTCACTCGTCTCTGGTTGGCTGGGCGTTGGTCAGTCTAGGCTGGGCTTGACTGGGTGGCTCTAGCTGTGGCTGTTGTCTTTTATGTGTAGCTGCTTTCTGAGGGCTGTGCTCAGGTTTGCTCTGTGTGTGTGTGTGTTTTCTGGAGCTCAGGCGGAAGTGGTAGCAGCTAGCTTGGGGGGGTTCTTACAGCAATGGCAGAAATAATAAGAGAACAAGTGGAAAGATATGATTTTTATAAGAAATAGACATGAAACCAGCACAGTGCCACTGGCATTCACATTCCATTGGGCACGCCATGTGACCAATCCCAACATCAGTATAGTATGCAGGTGCACTTCACGTTTATGAGATTGTGGCAAGGGTATATGCATACCATTTACAAGGAAATGAGAAAAATATGACCAATATTTCAGTTGTCTTCAGTGCTCAACAAATATTAGATATTGCTTCTGTTACTCTTCTTTTAATTAGTCTTAACCTCTTTCCTTTTTTCCCCTTTAGCCAAAACCTTTCTGGTATGGGCAGAATAGGTGCTGGACGTGTACCATTCTTGTGGTTTTAGCAGCATTATAAGCCTGCCTAGCCACAAGCCGTTTTTCTTATACACTGGCTTAATTTCAGCCTTTAGATCATGGCTTAAATATTAAATTCTTCTGAAGCCTTTCTGTCTGTGCTTTCTTTGACTTCTTTTGTCATTCCTTTATTTCATTTAGAGTACTTATTTTCATTTGTAATTTTCTATTTATTTTTTTTGTTTATTTCCTTTATCCTCCTATAATATGCACTCCAGGGAGGCAGGGACTTTGTCTTTATCATTGTGTGAGGCTAGTGCTGAGCTGAGTGTCTGACATACAATAACCACTCGGTAAAAATATTTCCCGTCCCTTACAAGAATGAACAATTTGGATGAGATGACGGATATAGTTTTATACTTTTAGTTGAAATTGATTATCTTCTCTAGTGTTTCTCACATTGGAGTGGTAGTTCACTATAAGCTTTTATAAAATAACACATTAGAGCACTCACACCTACAATAACGGACTTCATTTGAGAAATAGTGATTTTTTTAGAAAGTGAGTTTAGCAATGATTAAGCTAACCTTTATAACTTAAAGATGCAGAGGATTAAAGAAATCATTTGGATTCTGAAGGAAATAACCTGAATAAATATTCCAGCTCCAACAACAGATTGCTTATACTTTTAGAGAGTGAATTTCCTATATAGCAGGACCTTGGTAACTTCATTTCATTCAACATCATTTCTTCAAAATGTTGATGAGGGAAAAAATGGATTTCAGGGTGGGGTCACTTCCTGTGTGGAGTTTTCACGTTGCTGCATATCCATGTGAGTTTTCCCTCGGTGCTTTATGTTTTCCCCGCTTTCCGAAGATGTGTATGTGAGGTCAGTGGGCATGTCTGAGTACTCCCAGCCTGGGCGAGTGTGGGGCTGTGCGTGGCCCTGTGACGGAAGGCTTGCTTCCTGCCTCTCCTCCCCAGCAGCTGGGATGAGCTCTGGCCACTGCAGCCCTGAACTGGAATAAGTGGGCTGGAAAATAGTTAACCTTATTGTTTTTATTAATTTTTCTTAACTACATGCATAGCTCACATTTATTTCAATGTTTAACATCAGAAGTGTTTTTGGGCTTTGTTTAGTTTGATGATATTCTTGTGACCAAAATAGGAATTTAAGTCTTGTTTATATCAATTAGCCTATGGTAAAATTGGTTTCATTATACACTGTTTTCTTAAAGTCAATTTACAAGAACCTATTGATGACATGAGCGAGGATGAAATGGGATAATTTTACATATGTTATAAACTTTATAGGGCTGCAAGTGACATTACAGCAGCGTCCCCAGACTCGTGGCTTGAGGATGAAGTGTCTGCAGATAGGTCTGTCTTACATATATTTTTAACGGAAATCTCCTCCACATTAAAAAATCCACATTATTTCCTTATTAAACAATAAAAGATTCAGAAGCACTGGGTTTTCTGTAATCTCCTTCGTGCTGTCATTTATACAGATTGCATTTTATACACGGCATACTCTTCAATATTCATTTGTCATTATTACTCTTTGCAATTTTTAAAAATCAAGTAGGAGAGAAAAAGAAAATATTTATACTGCCTTTTGTACTTACCTAGGTGTGTAGTTATTTCTATAGTCCTCGTTATTTATTTATGTAGATTTAAGTTGCTGTGTAGTGTACTTTCATGTTTAGCCTCAAAGACTCCCTTTGGTATTTCTCATAGGCCATGCTGGTGAGCAAAACATTCTGTCAGTTTTTGCTTACCTGGGAATGTCTTAATTTCCTCATTATTTTTGAAGGATTATTTTGTTGCATATAAAATTCATGGTTGGCAGTCTTTAGCCCTTTGAATGTGTTCTCCCACTGCATTCTGGCCTCCATGGGTTCTGTTGAGAAGTTAGCTGTTAATCTTAGTAGTGAATCTAGTGCATGACAAGTTACCTCTCTTATATTGCTTTCGAAATTCTCTTTTTGTCTTTGGTTTTTGACAGTTTGACTGTCATGCATCATGAATCTCTTTGTTTATCTGACTTGCAGCTCATGGAGCTTCTTGAACATATAGGTCTACATTTTCCCATTAAATTTAGGAAGTTTTTAGCCATTACTTCTCTTCTTTAAAGTTCTTTCTTCCCCTTTCTCTTCTTCTGGGTAGGTCTCTCATCATGGATATTTTGGTATGCTTGATAATGTCCCATAGGGCATTATGAGGCTCTGTTCATTTTTTTCGTTGTGTTACTCGGATAGGTTAATCTCGACTGGCCTGTTTTCAATATGCCAGTTCCATTTTCTGGCTGCTCAAGCACACTGTTGTGCCTCTCTATTACATTTTTTATTTTTATTATTAAAGTTTTCAACTCCAGAATTTCTATCTGGTTCTTTATAATTTCTACCTCTTTATGAATATCCTTTAATTGATGGGGCAACTTTCTCACAGAAATGTACATTTCTCTAAAATGTACATTTGTGCCTGATTTGATATTCTGATTGCCATTAACTTTATAGAATTTGCATGATCTGCTAAATGCCTATTTTCTACCATTAGACTATGAGATCACTAAAAAAAACTCATTTATTTTGTTTTTAGACAGAGGGGAAGGGAGGGAGAAAGAGAGGGGGAGAAACATCAATGTGTGGTTGCCTCTCAGGCACCCCCACTGGGAACCTGGCCCACAACCCAGGCAAGTGCCCTAGACCAGAAATCAAACCCGTGATCCCTTGATGCCTAGGCCTGCACTCAAACACTGAGCCACACCAGCCTAAAACTATACTTTTGGTCAATAAAAGACTTGAAATGATGGTTTGACCCAGGTTTAAATTAGATTGTTACAATTTTAATTGCACTGAACTCAAATAAAATTATTTGCAACCTGTACATGTGTCAATTATAAAAAAATCCAGCCTATCTCATGAAATCATTGTTTCTTCTCTCAGTCCCTCCTAGTCTGTGAATACATCTCTGATGTTTCTGCCATGTCCTTGTGTCACATTTGCTTGCATGGTGTCCCCAGCCTCATTCATCCTGTCAGTGCTTAGAGTATTGCCTGGAAATTTTCCCTACATATTTGCTCAGTAAAGAGATAGATGTTCCACAACTTTTGTGATCATTTGTATTCGTGTTCCTCCCCCAAATTTGGGGCACATACCTGCAATTTTCTATGCCCCTTTTACTAGATGTCCTACAGGTAACTTAAATCTAGTGATACCATTAACCTAATCAATAGACCTGCTCTTTTTTCTCTGTCTTCCAGTCTGGGTAATACCATCATGAATCCTGTTACTGTTGAAATAACTTCTGGTTCTAGGCCCTCTTCTCTGTACTTCCTGGATTTATTTCAGGCCCCCATGATCTTTTGAGGTTGTTGCTCTGTGCATGAATTTCAAGCTGCCTTCTCTCTGGGGTTGGATAGTGCTATAGGGTTTCAGTTTTTACTTTAGTAGTTTACACTGGGACAAGATTATGTCTACTCAGTGTGTTTCTGGGCAGTATCTTAATTTCTTTTTACTTTTGTTGCTAAATTTTCATCAGTTCACTTTTTCAAAGAAGGTACATAAGAGAGAAGAGTGAAATATTCCAACAAGACCCTGTTTTTGTTAGTGCTGGACAATATTCGATTGTGAAAGCAGTGGAAATGGCTAAAAACAGGGTTTTAGAATTAATGGTGAAGTTCATTCTCCCTGTTACTTTCCCCCATGATAATCTGAATGTAGAAAGAGAAATATCATCTTCTAGATAATGTTTAGTGTGACTATATATGGATGGTGTTTGCCTTTAAAGTTTATACTGGATTTTGGTTGGGTAGGGCTGGCAAAAATGTGAAAAACCGACAGCTTTTTTCCCCCCTACCTGAGAGGTGTTTGAAAATCTTTCACGAATGTAACTTTGTGTAAACTTATCTAAAAATTTATACCCAAAGAAATCTTGTCCTTAGCCAGATCATATGTACATTGTTTCCTGAAGAGTGAGGGCTGAATCTACATTATCAGTCTCTCACAGACTTAGGCTGAGATTATGTGTTTACTCATAAAGATCTTATATATTGCAAGAACAAAGAGTCTTGGATAGCCGTCTCTCCTGCCATTCTAAAATACATTGCATAATTCAAACAATGTAAATGTATGCAAAATGCTTCAAGTTTGATTTTCAGATGATAAATTGAATGCAGGTGTTCATTGTTTACCTAATTGTAAGATAGCCTATTTTGTTTCTACTTGAAACATTCTGAGCATGGATGTATAACTGCAGAGTGAGAAACGTGTGCATGCATGCCTTTGATTTAATGTTTTTCTAATGTATATATTGTTCTTTGTTGGGCAAACTTCCCAGGCTGCCTTGCAGAAATAATACTGTGAATGATGTTGAAGCTGGAAGGGTAGATATGTAATCGGATTATTTGTAGCCATGACCATTGCATAATTACCATAAAACAATGGTCCCTAACTTTATTGTGTCTATTATTAAAGCTCTGAAACTTGTGAAATATCTTCCAAGAAAAATAACCACATTATACAAAAAATATTTTTTTCAGAGGTTTTACAGTCCCTATGAGTCCTATTCATTTACCTCATGTTAACATCCGTGTTACATTCTCGTACACTGCTTATGGGAATATAAATTGAAACCACCTTTATGGAAGAGAACTTGGAATTATTTATCTAATTAGAACACAACATACTTCTGTTTCTGGGTAAAGATAACGAACTGAACGTGTATCTAATTTTGCCCACTACTCAAACCTTGTTAAGGCTACTAGAAAAGGATTTTTTTAAAAAATGACATGGACCTGTAAGACTAAGGAGAATAAGAAAGAGGACAATGGCAAACAAGTAGTTGGGAAACAGGTAAATGAGATCCGAGAAGGCTGAATTATAAAAAAGTTGTGGGGAAAGCTAAAAATTAAAATTGCTTATAGTACAACTCCCCCAAATTTCAGTACCTTGCAGCACCAGGTACCTCTAGAACTGAGTGAAAGGGGACGAAATAAGGTGGGATTGCTGAAAACTGTTTAGAAGCTGTCCGATCTTTAAATCACCTTCTGTACCTTAAGACCCTGCCCATCTATCTACAGAGGCAGGTGGGTGAGAAACGCTCCCTCTGTGTGGCTAGAATACCGAGTGTAATCAGGGGAAGGAGTGCCTTGCCCAAACACTGACTACAGACCACGTGCCTTCTGCCCACTGAATGGGGAAGCCCATGGCCTCTTCTCCACTCAGCAGCCATTATTGTGATGGCTTGGCTTTCCCTCCTGGCTAAAAATTGTAAGAGTATTGTTTGGAGAATCTGTTCAGTCTGAGAAGAAAGACCTAACAGTACTAATCTCAGAGGTTGCGCAGTAAACATCTGAACCTTATCACCCTACAGTAAAGCTTGCTCTGCAGAAACTCCACCACTGTACTCATTGCTTCATAGCTTTTGAATCTCCTACTCTTAAATATAAGCTGATGAGTATTACCATACCATCTGAAGAATGCACTTCCTGGAAGATACAGACCAAAGGAAATAGAAAATAGTAATGTAGAGGAAGCAGTGAATATGCAGGAAAAGGAAACTTTAAAAAAGTTAGTATCATTACAGAGGTAAAAGTTATTTGAAATGTGAAACAAGATTAAAATGCTAGAAAATAAACATTTAGGGAAAAAGAAGTTCTGGGGTTAAAAATAAATCTGAGAAACCCTTCCCCAAAGAACAAAAAATATATAGGAAAGAAAGGAAAATCAGAAGTCCAGTCAAAGAGACAGTCCTCTATAGCAAAAGATTCCCCCCCCAAAAAAAATAGAGGGAAGGAAATGTCAACAAAATAATAATAAGGTTTATAAAAAGTTACCTCTTATGCTCCCTTTTCAGAAAGCTCCTAGAGGATTTTTTCTACAGAAATTAGGGAGTCAAATCAAGAAAGATTATACTGGATACAGGGGATAGGAGATCCATGACAGGGGAGAGGAAAATTATTAGTAGGATGATGATTTGGGAGTTTTTAGGATAATATTTTGTGGCTGGCAGAGGATAACTAGTCCATGTTGGAAAGGTCAGAAATCTCCAAAGGTGATTCCTCAGACATACAAAATTGTCAAAATGCTTTATGTGTCCGAACATCTTGAGAGTAGATCTAGGCAGATAGTTAACTGTTTGCTGTTGAGTGAGTCATGTGTATATAGAAAACTAAACACTTAAAACAAAAGGTAGGCTCTAATTATAGGGAAACAAAGACTGTGTAGGAAAGGAATTATAATATATGACTTGGCAGTGAGTAGTGTTTACATAGACAATGATGTAAATACTTAATATTGATTGAAGAAAAATTATGATATAGAAGGGATGGGGAAGGGGAAGTGTTAGTGTGTATTGAGGTGAGGCTGGGAGGAAAGAAGATGAATCCTTCTTGCATAGATGATGCCCAATTCTGAAAATCAAGAGGCAGTATTGCAAGTATGTTATGGAGAGATGCGGTATGATAGGCAAAGTATTTGATCCAATATTTCATCTTCTGTCATAGTGCTCTACTTTTGCACTCTTGCCCCTGCCTCCTGGCAAGTGAAGTGTACTTTCCTGCTCCTTGATTCTCAGCTTGGCCTCCTACTTGCTTTGGTATTTTAATAAAAATGATGTAGGCAGAGGCTTAAATGTGCCCGTGCCATTGAGTGTGCCCTGCTGTGCTTCCACAATTGCCCTAAGAAAGGCATAGGCTAGGTAGTAGCTGCCTCTCCATTTGGCCTGCAAAGTGCCATCCACAGATCGGAGCTGCCACAGCCAACCCACAGCCCTGCTGCAGCTTGGAAGCAGAGTCACCTCAGCCATCCCACTGCTGCGTGAGCAAGAAAAGTGCATTGCTACCTGCCACTGAGATTGTATGTGTATTTAGAAGGAAACATGACTGCCTCTGAGAAGCTGAAGTAGGGTGAAAGGAGTAGGGCAAGCTTTGTGATACTAATCTTGTATGGATATTTGCTTCTTCAAACCCTAAATTATAACTGATAAAATACCAACTAAAAATCATAAAATAAGAAAACAGATTATACGATTGATTTGTAGTTGGAGTTTATAAAGGAGATCTAGTAGATGGATGAGACATCAGGCAGTTGGGGTGTTTGTAATAAAATTTTTCATGTCTTCAACCATAGTCTTCTGGATGATAGGGGCAGTCTAAAAGGGAGGGTTTTTAACCAAGAGCAAATGGAAGTTTTACAGGATTGGATACCTCAATCTCAAGAAAGTGAGATAAGTGGTGCATGAAACCTCTGGTCAGAGACTGAATTACAGAAGTTAAGAATTTTAGAGAACCACTAGTAGAGGTGAAACCAAGTTTTCAGGTTTGATTACAGAAGTTAGTTGTTCAAGTGCAGGTAAAGTTCAAGGAAGCTGCTGGAGTATTTGAAACTCTACATGTGGACCTTGAATTCAGGCAGTATAATGTCAATAGTTGGACAATGTAATCAGAGATAGAAATTTTAAGAAGAAAAAAAAGAAGTGCTAGAAATAAAAAACACTAACAGAAATGAAGATTATATTTGGATTTATTAGTAGACTGGACATAGCTGAGGAAAGAATCTGTGAGCTTGAGGATGTCTCAGTAGAAACTTCCAAAACTAAAAGGCTAAGAGAAAAAAGCATGGGTTAAAAAAAAAAACAGAAGAAGATACACAAGAACCCTGAGTCAACTACAAAAAGTATAACATATGAGGAGAAGAAAAAGAGAAAGGAAGACTACATTTGAAGCAACAAAGACCGAGAATTTTCCCAGATTAATATCAGACACCAAATCCACAAACCCAGGAAGTTCAGTGAACAGCAAGCAGGATAAATACCAGATAAAGTATACCTAGGCATATGATATTTAAACTGCAGGAAATTGAAGAGCTATAACCTTGAAAAAAGGCAAAGGAAAAACACTTTACCTATAGAGGGGCAAAGATAAGATTTACATCCTACTTCTCCTAAGAAGCTGTGACAGCATGAAGAGAGAGTGAAGTAAAATATTCAGTGTTGAGAGGGAAAGAGAAAAAAATACCCACTTAGAATTCTGTACTCATTAAAATTAATATCTAAAAATAAAAAAGCAATATAAGGCTTTCTCAAATAATCATTGAGGGAATTTGTTGCCAGTATATCTGTGTTACGAAAGTGTTAAAAGAAGTCCTTCAGAAAGAAGGAAAATGATGCAGATCAGAAACTCGGATCTACATAAAGAAAGAATGAACATTGGAGGAGAAGTGAATTAAAAGGAAAAGCTTTCGTTTTCTTATTATTACAGACACGACAGGTAACAGTGTGTTCAAAATAATAAGAACAACACAGTATTTAACGAATGCTTATGTGTGTGTATATATATATACACACATATGTTTGCTTATCTATAAGTAAAATGAATGACAGCAATGACACAAGGGAGGTAGGAATTAGGAATATTTTGTTATAAGGCATTTTTGCAACCTGTGAAGTAGTATAGTGTTATCTGAAAGTAGACTTGGATCAGTGGTATATGTATATTGCCAACTCTAGGACAACTACTAATAAAAGTAAATAAAAACTAGTATATTTGATACACTAAGAAAAAGAAAAAATAGAATTATATGAAGTGCTCACTTCAAACCAGAAAAGGTAGGTAAAGAACAGAAACAAAGAAAAAGAGGGCACAAAAGGAAAAGAGTAACAAATATGGTAGATATTAATTTAACTATGTCAGTTACCTTAAATGACGGTATTCTAATTTAAAGGCAGAGATTGTTAGAGTGGGTTAAAAAACAAGACCCAAATATGTGCTATCTACAGGAAATCCATTTTCAGTAGACATACAGATTAAAATTAAAGGGTATCAGGAAGATATACTTTGATAACACTGATGAAAAGATAGCAGAAGTGGTTATATTAATTTTAGACAAAGCAAGCTCCAGAGAAATTAGTTATCAGGGAGAAAGAGGGATATTGCATAAAAGAGTCAATTCTATAGAAGACACAAAAATCCTTAACATTTGTGTGTCTAACAAAACTTCAAATACATGAGGCAAACCTCATAGAACTGCAAGGAGAGTGGATGACTTTACTATTATAGTTGGAGATTTTAACACCCCACTATTAGAAATAGACAAATCCAGCAGGCAGAAGATCAGTAAGGACATAATTAAACTAAAACATACCATCAATCAACTGGACATAATTGACATTTAACTATTACTTTGTCAATGCTGGAATACTCATTCTTTGTAAGTTCAAATGGAACTTAACCAAGATAGATCACATTCTGGGCCATAAAACACACCTTAACAAATTCAAACCAACAGAAATCACACAATGTCTGCTCTGAGACCACAGTGGACTTTAACTAGAAATCAATAACAGGAAGATAGATGGAAAATCCCCAAATACTTGGAGCTTAAATGTTGCAGTTCTAGATAACATGTTGATCAAAGAATATATGTCAAGAGAAAATTTAAAAGTATTTTAGCCCTGGCTGGTGTGGCTTAGTGGATTGAAAGCCAGCCTGCCAACCAGAAGGTCACCAGTTCGATTCCCAGTCAGGCCACATGCCTGGGTTGTGGGCCAGGTTCCCAGCAGGGGGCATGCGAGAGGCAACCACACATTGATGTTTCTTCCCCCCCATTCACCTTTCCCTTTTCTCTAAAAATAAATAAATACAATCTTTAAAAAACTATTTTCAATTAAATACAATTGAAAACACAACATATTGCAATTTTGGGATGCAGCAAAAGCAATACCTAAATGGAATTATATAGCATCGAATTAGAAAAGAAGAAAGATATAACCAATAATCTAATGTTTGTTTTTAGGAAATTAGAAAAAGGTAGAGTAAATTAATTTTAAAGTAAGCAGGTGAAAAGAAATAATAAAATTTGAAGCAGAATTTGATGAAATAGAAAACAGAAAATCAGACAAAAATCAACAAAACTGAAATCTGGTCTTTAAAAAGATTAATAAAATTAACAGGCCACACTAAGAATAAAAGAAATGAGACACAAATTGATAATACTAGAAATGAAAAAGGATCATTGTTACAGAGCCAACAGATATTAAAAGGATAGTGAAGGAACATTACAAAAAATTCTATATTCTCAAATTTAATAACCTGGATAAAATGAACCAAATTCCTTGCGAGACACAATCTTCCAAAACTCACATAAGCACAGACAATCTGAGCAGGACTGTATCCATTAAAAATTGAATCAGTACTTTATAACTTTCTAAAATAGAAAGCACCAAGCCCAGATGGGTTTACTTATGAATTCTAATGAACATTTAAGAAATTATGCCAATTCCCTACAATTTTTTTCTGGAAGAGAGAAGCAGGAGATGGCCTTCCTAACTCACTCTGATGCCAGTCTAATGCCAAAATCAGACAAAAACATTGCAAAGAAGGAGAACTACATGCTAGTATCTTTTAAACATAAATGGAAATTTCTCAACAGAATTCTATACTAGTAAATAGAACAAAACAATGCATGTAAAGAATTACAGACTACAACCAAGCGGGATTTATCCCAGGCATCCAGGGTTAGTTCAGCTTTTAAAGAAACCAATTGTTGTAATACATCATAATGACAGGGTGAAGAAGAAAAATCAAAAGATCATTTCAACAGATGCAAAAAAAGTGTTTGACAAAATTCAGTGCTCATTCATAATAATAAAAAACCTCTCAGCAAACTAAGAATAGAGGGAAAAACTTTTTCAACTTGATAAAGACCATCTAAAAATGCTATAGCTAACCTTATACTTAATGATGAGAAACTAGAAGCTTCCCACTGAGATTAGGAACAAGGTAAGAATATCCCCTTTCACCATTTTTTAAAAACCTTTAACTGGAATTCCTAGCTAATGAATAAGACAAGAAAAGAAAATAAATCTTCTGTTTGAGAAGGACATAATGAAATTTCATTTGCAGATGACATAATTGTCTATGTAGAAAAGCTGGAATAAGTGACAAAAAACTTCTGGAACTAATAAGTGATTATAGAAATGTTGCAAGATTCATAGTTAATATACAACACTCCATTGCTTTCCTATAGAACAGCAATGAACAGGTGGAATTTAAAATGGAAAACACAACACCATTTATATTAGTACACCCCAAATTATACACTTAGTTATAAATCTAACAAAATGTATACAAAGGCTATATGGAGAAAACTACAAAAGTCTGATGAACAAAATCAAAGAACTAAATGGAGAGAGATTCCATGTTCATGGATAAGAAGCCTCACTAAGATCAAGATATCAATTATTACAGCTTTTGATAAACTAATTATAAAGTTTATATGGAGGGGCAGAAGACCCAGAACACCCAGTGCAGCGTTGGAAGAGGACAAAAAGTTGGAAGACTGAGACTACTCGACTTGAAGAGTTACCGGAAAGCCAGAGCAATCAAGACAGTGGTATCAGCAAAAGAACAGACAAATCAGTCAATGGAACAGAAAAGAAAGCTGAGAAATAGACCCACTTAACAGAGTTAACTGACCTTTGTCAAAGAGCAAAGGCAATACAACGGAGCAGAGCTAGTCTTTTTAATAAATGGTATCGAAACAACTGGACATCCACATGCAAAAAAAAATCTAGACAGAGACGTTGCACCCTTCACAAAAATTAACTTAAAATGGATCAGATACCTAACTTTAAAACATAGAACTAAAAACCCATAGAAGGTAACACAGGAGACAATCTTGATGACCTTGGTTATGGCAATAACTTTTTAGATATAACACCAAAGGGAATGATTTATGAAAGGATTTAAAATCTGGACTTCATTAAAATGAAAAACTTCTGCTCTGCAGAAGAATCTTAGAAGAGAATGAAAATACAAGACACAAGTTGAAGAATATATTTGTAAAAAACATGTGATAAAACATTGTTATGTAAAATATACAAAGAACTCTTACACTCAATAATAAAAAAATGAACAATTCAATTTCAATAAAAAGCAGACACCAGAGCAGACATCAGACACTGCACCAAATAAGGTGTGCAGGTGGCAAATAAGGATTTGGAAGGATGTTCCACGTCATATATGTCATTAGGAAAATGCAAATTATAACAAAAACGAGGCATCCCTACACATCTATTAGAATGGCCAAAATCCAGAACACCAACGCCTAATGCTGGTGAGGATGTGAACAGGAACTGTCTCATTCATTGCTGGTGGAAAAGCAAAATGGTACATCCACTTGGGTAGAAAGTTTCACAGTTTCTCACAAAAGAAAACATACTCTGATTGTATGATCCAGCAATTTCACTCCTTCACATTTTGCCCATGTAAGTGAAAATTTATGGCACATAAAAACATACACATGAATGTTCATACTAGTTTTTTTCATAATTACCAGAACTTGGAAACAACCAAAGTGTCCTTCAGTGTGTGAATGCATGCACGAACTGTGGTACATTCAGAAAATGGGATATTATCCAGTGCTAGAATATGATTCATCAAGACACAAAAGACATGCAGGAACCTTAAATGCATTATGCTAAATAAAAGAAGCCAAGTTGAACAGGCTTTTGTATGATTCAAGTATATAACTTCTGGAAAGGGCAAAACTAGGGAGATAGGAGAGTATTCAATGGTTGCCAAAGGTTGAGGGCAAGGAGGAGGGTGAATGGGAACACAGGGGATTTTTAGACAGTGAAAATGTTCTGTGTGATACCATAGTGATAGGTATATACCATTATACGTTTGTGACAACCCATAGGATGTGAAACACTAAGAGTGAACCCTAACGTAAACTGTGGACTTCGGGTGATAATGATTTGCTGGTGTAGGTCCATTGATTTCAATAGATGTACCACTCTGGTGTAGGGTTTTTAGAGTGGGTGAGGCTGTGAGTAGGTATGGGTAGGAGTATATAGGAAATATCTGTACCTTCTGCCCAATTATGCTGTGAACGTAAAACTGATCCCCAAACTGAAAATAGAAATGAGCCTACAGAAACTTAAAATCTGTTGAGATCTTCAGTGTTTGTAAAAATCCATACTCCATCCTCAAAAATGATATATATAGCTTTTTCTGGGAGTATAGTTTTATGTTGATAATAATTACCTTCGAAATTATAAAGAAACCATTTCATTGTTTTTCTGATTTTTATTGTTGCTATTAAGAAATTTCAACTGATTTGGTTTTCTGCTTCTTTATAAGACTTCTTGTTTTTTCTGCTAATTGTACTTTCGTCTATTAACTTCTTTACTTCAAAAGAATTTTTAATTTGGAAACTCATGTTCCTTATTACTGCAGTTTAAAAAAATTATTCGGTTGTTTCCGTGCCTTACCCTTTTCTGTGCTGCCCTTTTGTTTTATTTCTTTCTTATTATTTTGAACATACTGGACTTTGTGGTTGTCATCAGTTATTCTTTTCTCTCCTGTTTTTCAGCTTCATGCCCTCTTAAATATTATCCTGTCTTACTTTGTGAGTATGAATACTTTTTCATTCCGGGCTTCTTGTTTTTTTTTTTTAACTGCACCATTCCTAGTTCCTCCAAAATATTCTCTGCCTTTTTAACTTATATTTCATGTTTGAGCTTCTCCTTGGGTTGCAGTTAAGTCTGGGCTTTCTGCTCATATTTGTGTGTTGAAGACCCATTGGACTTGATGTGTGTGAAGGTGCGGCTCGTTGGCTACGAGCTTCACGGCGACATGACTAGGAGGGACTGTGTGTTTGGGGACCTCTGACAATCGCGCCCTCAGTACTTCTGCCTGGGGAGAACGTGCTTCAAGTTCAGGGAGGCATAGAGTTCTCTCAGCATCTGTGTGTGAGTGTGTGTGTGAGTATTTGTGTTTCACGTGATCAATTATATCACCGTGGCTCTCATGCTGGATAATAAATGTTGATGTTCATGACCTTTGTTGATTAAAATCTATCATCTTGCTGCTTATTTTCTATGTGTTCCATCTGTTGTTTTTCTCTTTTTTTTCTATCTGACTTGTATTAATATTTTTTATGATTTCATCTTATCACTATGAACATCTTATTTTTAACTTAAAAATGTCTGTTTAGTGATTGCCTTGAGTTTAGAATATACATCTACTCATAAGTCACCTTTATGCCACTTCATGAACTCTCTGTAGTGCGATGCTGAAGAGGAGCCTGCAAGTGGGAATACACTCCAGTGGGACTGTGGCTCCCGGAGGTTCTATAATCTATATCCTCCTAGTAGCTTCTGCTCAGTAGTTAGCCATTTGTAGACATTTTTTAGCTGATTTCTCACCTGCCTGTATGGCACCCAGTGCATTTCCTTTGGCGTTCTGCCATATGTGAGCTGGTGATGGCATCCTCTCTCTCCTTGGTGGTGGGGCGGGGGATGCCTTTTTTTAAATTTAAGGCTACTTGATTTTCTTGCGGCCTCTAGGTTCAAGAAAAAGTGGCGCTTATGTAGTTTATCTGCTTTTTCTTTTGTTCGGAAATGAGCATCATTTTTTCAACTTTCCATATCCTAGACAAAAGTTGAAACCAACATCAATGTTCTTGAGACATGGAAGTTCAGAATTTAATTTGTCAGTAAGCATGCATTTTTTGAACTCACTGTGAAAGCAAGGTTTTATTGCCAAAAAATTACCAAAAAATTCCATAAATAGTTGTAATATTAGTCCATACAATGAATGACAAGTTCAGACTACTCTCTCTGCCAATACTGCTTAGCTTCTATTTCCGATTTATATTTCGTATACACATGACCCATAATTTTCCATGCTTCCCGCTGACCCTGGCGACTGGAATCCTAAAGACTTTATGCAGTTTATAGGCTGTTGCCGTCTTGGCTGGTACATCATGTGGCTGGCAGGAGTACAGCATCAAGTAATATTCTTACCTCACCAGCTGGGATGGAAAGGAGGCAGCTGTTCCAATGAGCTCCTCCCAGGATGCACTTTATGAGCACTTTTAAGGCTGTCCATAGATAGATGTGTTCAGTATCTTGCCTCTGGAGACAGTCAGGAAAGTGTCATTGCTAGTCACCTTTGGGATTTCACCACGGGTTATAGAGAAAACTGTCTACTGTACACACATGTCACTCACATACGGCTAAATGGGACTGTGCAGACGCTGGAAGTACAAAGCAGAGGTTTACCAAAATGTGTCTTAACTTATTTGAATGTAACTGCTGCTGATAATGAAATGAAAATGTCTAAGAAAAATGTCATGTTATATCATATAAGAGGATAGAACATTTAAACTGAGACCGTTCTGGTTAATTTGGGACTCTATGTATATTTGATGGTTATATTTCCTTGTACATTAACTTTATGAACAACTACAGTTAGGGTTTTGTAACCCCCTTTATGATAAAATAGCATTGGCAAAGGATGCTGAATGTCATAATTATATTTGCTGCCTTCTTGCTGTCTTTGTTACATGAGTATACTCTTGTCTAAAATGCAAATCTGGCCCTTGGCTGGTGTGGCTCAGTGGATTGAGTACCGGCCTGCAAAACCAAAGAGTCACTGGTTGGATTCCCAGGTTGCTGGCCAGGTCCCCAGTAGGAGCCACACGAAAGGCAACCATACATTGTTGTTTCCTTCCCTTTCTCCTTCCCGTCCTGTCTCTCTAAAAATAAATAAATAAAACCTTAAAAAAAAATAAAATGCAAATCTGAAACCTCTGTACCGTTTGTATGGTGCCTTTTGCCTTAAAGGTATCCGTTTCTTCCAGTCTTATTCAGTCTTTAAAATGAGATCAGAGACCGTTTCCTCTGCCAGGCCTTCCCTGAAGTCCTCCCATAGCATTCTGTGTTTTATCCCCCGGCCTGCTTCCGGATGTTCTTCTAGTGCTGCATCTGTCACATGGTGCTGCAAAATGTGTGTTATAAATCAGCCCCCCTTCTAGACTGGAGTTCCTTGAAGACACAATATATGTCTCATTTAAATATACATGCTGGCACTTAATATAAAGCTTGGACATAATAGGCACTCAGTATCATTCAGCTGATTTGTATTTTGTTGGTCATTTTAATTGTTCTGCTTAATAAGCTTAAAAATGGTGTTTATATTTTACTAAATCAATGAGAGACCTTTACAGAACTGTGTCCAGTTTTCAAATCAAAATATAAATCATTTAAAAAGGATATGTTGATATTTAAAATATTAAGGTAAATAATAAAGTTATGACTATAAATGTACATTGATGTAAATACAAGGTAGGGGATTTGAAGTTTTATGAATATATATTTTGTTAATCAAATTATAATATGGTAATCCTTAGCCATCCCTTCAGGCATTTTAGAAATATGTTTGGGAAGGAAGCTTATGAGTAAAGGAAATTAAGTATTATGTTTATCTGACACCCGAAACGATGGAGGAAGTTTGAGACTCTTATAATTGCAACATTCCTCTTTTCTACTGGCTTTTAGGGCATAGGGGGAATTATTCTGAAACTTGAATAATCAGTAGCTAATTAAAGAGCTTGGGAGTTCTCTGGGCTTTCTTTTCTCGGTGCAATTGATTATGCATAGTTTCATTTAAAATTATATTTTAACTTGTTAACTCTTTTTCTGTTATTACGCAGTGTAGTGACTACGACCTGGAATTTGGAACTGAGTGTTTGCAGTTAGCTCTAAAGTACTGTCATGTTAAAGCCAAACTTGTGGAAGGATCACCTGATCTCTGGAAGGTAATGGAGTTGGTACACTGTTCTGGGTCTTGTTCATGCTTATGCTCTTCTTAAAGACATATGGTGCAAGTACAAACACTTTCCAGGGCTTTAGGAAATGGAGAAGCAGCATAAAAATGCTTGGTTTCATACTGAATTTTTCTGGTAGAAAAGGTGTGTGTGTGTGTCTGTGTCTGCATATATTATGGGGATTAAGAGTCCCACTGGGTTTTCTGAGCTATGAAAGTATGGTATTATTTCTATAGCTTGGTCATAAGGAAATTCACTTTGTCATAATTTATTCAAACAAACTTTATTTAGCCAGTAAGACTGTTTCATTCACATTTTTCCTCGTTCTCTGTATGTATCCTTTCCCTCTGTTGCCTTACTCGCAGCTGGGTCTGAGGAGCGAACTCTGCTCTCCAGAGTCGCCCTGGGGTGGGAGCTCCAGCTGGACTGGGCTGAAAGAATACCTGCACAGCTGTGACCCAGTGTTGTGGGACAATACATTTCTGTTGCTTTACGCCACTCAGTTCGGGCTTATTATAAAGCCCTAAGAAACTCGTGCGCATGCCAAGGGGTGACACACTCATAGGCCCAGAGTAGTCAGCTTCCTAGTATCACTTTCCAAACAGGGAGGGAGGCAGGGAAGCCCCCCTCTTATGAATGACATTTGAATAATGATGTATCTTAACAGGATCTTGGATTCTGAAGGGGCATGTAATGTGATGGATTGGGCAAAATGCCTATCATGTGACAGTTATGAGGCCTTTTTTAGTTACCACATTTATTCTGTTAAGTGAGATGAAATTACTTTGAGTGTAAGTATTGCAGTTGTTTCTGGTTCCCTATTCCCTTCTGCCTCCTGTCCTTCATTATTTTCCACCTTTATCTTTTTGATAGTTCCCTAGCTATTTATTAAGCCCTATTAGGCTCTTGTCATGACATTATGAGTTGTCTTTCATATAGGCTTCTAATTTAATTAATTTTGTAGTCTTACTATTTTGTGTGGTAAAGATTATTTCAGTTGCTTTTAAACCAAAGCAACATAATCCACACTTGACATTAGTGTTCTAATTCTATAATAATTCTAAAGGTGCTACCATTTTCTTAAAACTTGGATTTGAGGACAGATTTCGTATAATTAATCTAAAACTGGTACTGGACTCAGCTGGCAATGCCAAGTACCCTACCTGGAACATGATTCAGAAATCTGACACAGTGAAAAATGCATTTCAGGAGGCATGTCACTACCATGAGACAGCAAGGCAAGGGAAGGTTCCGAAGTCCAGAGCCAGGGCACCTTCCCCTGCCTCTCCTAAGTCAGGGTGTTCACCCCCGGTGGTGTGGGGAATGACCAGGACTGTTATTCTAACTGACACCAGAAATCCCAGGAGGGTTATTGTTTTGTATTTTACATACATTTTTTTATACAAGTAGAAGGAAACAGTAAACATTCAGAGTCGATGCCAGCCTTCTTACAGCAGGTACTGCGGGGCCTCAGTTTGTTCAGGTGACCATGCAGGGTAGAAGGCATCCCCGCGCATGACCAGCCGCCTCCCCAGAGAGCAGCCAACCGCAGAGGAGTAGCGGGCTGACTCCCAGGAGCAGCTACCAGCTCTCATGCCTTCTGGGTGGCGGTGCCTTGCCAGGCCGGAGTGAACACGTACTCACTTTGGTGAGTTCTCACCTAGCCTACAGAACACCTTTCATTTGTTTATAACTGTACAATGGTTTTGGTCCCAATATAGTTAACCATTTGGTCCCTTACTATGCCGTACAGACCTAATTGAACAGACATCTTGTTTCTAAAGGCTAAAATCATCCCCAAGGCTGGACAGATTTATGAAACATGTATAGCCAGTTATTTAAGAGACTCAACTCTGTCCCATAGTCTGAAAATATTTCCTTAGAAAGAGTTTCTGAAGTGTCCAAGTCATCACAATGTTACTAGAATGGATGACTTTTGACGATTCCTTTTGATATGAACTACATTTTTTTAAAGATCCAAGTGTTCCGCATCTTTGTTGAGAACAAAAGAAACAG
Source organism: Trachops cirrhosus (assembly GCA_028533065.1). Taxonomy (NCBI): domain Eukaryota; kingdom Metazoa; phylum Chordata; class Mammalia; order Chiroptera; family Phyllostomidae; genus Trachops; species Trachops cirrhosus. The sequence goes on from CM052549.1 coordinate 18,400,009, forward strand.
AACAGTCTCACTTTTGGCCTTTTTTCTTTAACCTCATACATACACTGTGGTGGCATCATTTTTCTTTAGAAGTTGTCATCTAGTTACCAGTCTTTTCAACATAGATGCAATCGATGAAATGGAAATAAATGTAATAAATACCCCCAATCTAAATTTGTATCTAATAAACATTCCATATATTTAAAATTTAAGATTTTCTGGCTCCTAATTATTGGAGTTCCATGCTCGTTTTCTCGTAAGATGAAAGACGGGAGAACATTGAGTGTAGCATCAGCTAACTCATGTAAGACGGTAGCCAGCTGGACTTGGCTCCAAAAAGTCTAATTTATGATACTGAGCATCAACACAGATGGAGCAACGCAAAGAAGGTGTGACAGTTTTTGTGTTTTTTGGTGCTCGTCTTGAGGTAGCTGAGATAGCCCTGGCCTAGGAGTTGGAAGAAAACTATCTTTGTGGCTCTTGGTTTAGGGTTTTTCTTCATTGAAAAAAAAAGTATGTTAGCTAACCATTTTACTCCAACGAAATACTGCACCGAAGCACAGTGGGACAAAACAGACAACCACTGAGCTTCACCACGTGAGCGGCCGAGGCGGGGCTCAGGGTCCCGGCTGCTCAGTGCACCTCCCTGGTCTGCAGGTGGCCCCTGAGGCTGTAATGCACGCAGCGTGAGAACCAGTAAATCAGAGGACTGAGGCTCTCTTCCATCACTGTGCGGCTGACTTAAAAAAAAAATTTCTATTGTATAAAGACAAAGAAAAACTGTAGAACATGCTGACAGAAGAAGATCAACTTCAAAACTGATTATTAAAGTGTTTTGAAATTAAAAATAAGGAAAGGGCAACCCATATTACTGTAAGCGTTTGGCAGGAAGAGAATAATTCGTCAATGGAGAACTGCATTTCCTGGTGCTTTCCCCTTTGATGTATGTGAGATATTTTACTGTACAAAAATAAGGTGTTTTAAACACAGTACTTTACAAGTTTGTCAGAAATATTTTGTATTTTAGTTTCATTAATTCAGTGTTTAGGGGTATAAAGTGCTTAAGAAGTATAGTGGAGATATTCAATAAAGCTTTATATTGAAGATATTAATAGAGTACAAAGTCTTTAATCAGAATATCAGTAGGTGTCCACAGCTTATAGGAAAAAGTAGACAGAAAAGGAAATTGAGGAGTCTTTCTTGCTTATACAGTTAAGAAAGGAACTTTGGGTAATAAAAACATGTATTTTATTCATAAGACTGACTCCACTATAAAAATGTTGTCTTGCAAGTATGCTAGAAAAAACATTTTAGTTTTTGAAACCAAGTTTTCTTTAAATTTAAAAACCCATCATTAAGTTTTATTTGAAAAAAAAAGGTACTTTCACAATTCTACTTTAAGTTGGAATGCAGTGTTAATCCCTCAACAAAAGCAGGAAGGGATGAAAAATGAATAATGGTAATTAACTATGTTCCCATTAGTTTCTGAGTTTACCCTACACAGCAGACAGTTACAGAAGAAAAGCATTTTCTCATTTAAATTGCAAACATTGTTACTTATTGAATTCCTGTAAGAAGAATTTCCCCACTGAAGTGCAGTTGTTACAAGTGAAGCTTTCCTCATTCTTTTGATTGCTCTATTCCCAGCACTGGGAACAGACAGGACTTAGAACACAGTAGTTATTTTTTTGAATAAATAAATATTTTTTGAATGAATGAATGAGATCTATACATTCTTTAATTTGGTAAAATGCATACCTTGAACCTTAAAATGTCTGTTTTTCTATTGATATTTTTCCCAGATAACAGAATTACAGTTTGGATCAGTAACTACTGTATACAGTACTAGTTTCGGTTGGCCATGTGCTTGTTTTAGAGATAATGTAGCCACATCACACTTCATTTAAATAGATTACTTGAGTACTTGAACAACTTGTCATCTGACTTACAAATTAACTGCTATTTTATTTTTTAAAAAGATTTTATTTATTTATTTTTAGAGAGGGGGAAGGGAGGGAGAAGGAGAGGGAGAGAAACATCAATGTGTGGTTGCCTATCACGTGCCCCCCTACTGGGGACTTGGCCTGCAACCCAGGCGTGTGCCCTGTCTGGGAATTGAACCAGTGACCCATTGGTTCCCAGGTCGGCATTCAGTCCCCTGAGCCACACCAGCCAGGGCTTAACTGCTACTTTAATTATGGACTGTAGTTTTGGACTAGGATTTACCTGCTGTGATAAAGGCACAGCACAGGAGTCTATTTTGGGTAGAAGTGTCCTGAGCCACTTGAGCTGAACAAAATTTCTGTATGTCTAGATATGAGATAATTTGGAGGAGAAAAGTTTGAATTGTAGGCATAGACAGGTACTAATTTGATGACTTCTTTTCAAGGTGGGTTTTTAGACCATTAGCATCAGAATCATCTGGGCACTTGATCGATGAGTTCCTAAGACCTTGGTGTTATTAGTATAGTGCATTATTTACTACATTTTCAGTTCTGTGAGATAGGAGAACTAATTCTGCAATCCAATGCACCTGACATGTTCTATACCTAAGCTCACTGAATGTGGCCTGGGAAGTATCTGCCAAGAACCAGGTTCTGTTACATTACAAAGAGCATGTTATAATTGCAAGGAGGCTGTGTGTTTGTAAGGAAAGATTGTGATTGTTCTTATGGTGGTGCTTTCCAGGCTCTTTTTATCAGAGCCATAAAATCCTTACAAGGTGAACCTTACCTGGGTATATACAGTTATATGCAATTCAGGAGGAACTCCCTTCTTAATTGATCTTTGAGAATTTCCTCATTTCAATTAAAAATGCAATTTGGTGATTTTTGTTACACTTACCTTTTCTTTTCAAAGTAAGACCTTACTGTTAAACAATAATGCTAAAACTTTTATTTAAATACAACCACATATTCTTTGACATAATACTTCAGTTACATCAGTAAGATTTTGGTAAACCCTTCCATGTAGTATTTCTATTTATTTACAGATTTAAAAACACTTCAACCATTCATAGAAATAGAACACATTATTCTGAATTTGCTGATGTCATAATTTAGAAATTGTCAGTATTAATGTGTTTATAGTTTCTCCAAAATCAAGAATTTCCTTGGGGGCATAATTTTATAGCTTTCACATTCCTTCCTGCTCTGTTAAGTCTAATGAGGTTTATCTGTCCTTTAGGTGACCTACAAACGCGATTTGTATGCAGCTGAATCGATTATTAAGGGTATGTTTGGCCTTGTGACTCTCAGTTCCTGTGTTTCAAAAATGTAAGCCAGTTCAGAATTTCTCATGACATTTTAGATCTCCAAATTCTCAGAAGTATAAATGCCTGCAGGCCGTGGAAGTCTGTGATTTGCGTTTTTGAAAAATAATTACATTTTGTTTTGTTTCCCGCCTGTGGAATATCACTTATTATGTATGGCTTATGTCATATTGGTTTTGTTTTACTTTTTATAAAGGAAATTTTATTAATTTGAAAAAAGTATGGGGAATTGGCACTATTAGAAGTAAGGACTGATATTTTAATATATTTATAAAGATTTTATATTTTACTTTTACTATTAAGAGAACTGATACTCCTCCCATCACTGTAAAAGCAATACATTAGATAACATCTTTTGTAGGAGACAATTTTTTTCCCAAAATACGGAAATTGGACTGAATGGGGGGTTTTTTTGTTTGTTTTCTTTTAAAAACATTTTATTGTTGTTCAATTACAGTTGTCCCCATTTTTCCTCCTGGTTTTGACAATGACTAATTTTGTTTTGTAACTTTAGATATTACATATGGAGTAATGCCTTTCTCATTCCTTTTCATCTGTATGACTGTCAGGTCCCAGTTACACAGAGATAGTTTATCTGCTAGTCAACAATCATGTATTGCTGTGCTTCCCATGGAGCTAGGAATGTAACGGTGACACACACAGGACATTCATTCTGTGTTTTTGCAGCCTCCATTGCTTCAGTTGAGCTTTCTTCACCTTGGCATTAGTGGCCTTGTTGGCTGAGTCATTCCTGGCCGAGGGGTCTGTTTCCCGCATTGGGTTGTTGAGCTGCATGCCTGGCCTCTGCTCACTAGGTCACAGAAGCATCTTCCCTCCCGGCCCTCCCTGTGGTGTGAACGTCAGAGATGCCTTCTGACAGCAGCACTCTTTTAAAGACACGGTCCTAGCAGAAATCAGAGGGTCCTCCCCCAATCCCGAAGCAGGTGTTGTGCTTCACAAGGTTAGTAACTGACTCTTTCAAACACAGGTTAAGGACCGAACTCTGGCTCAGTTTTTGAGAGGTGCACATGTAAGCTTGTTTGGGAGATGAACTTGTAAAGTCAAACTTTGAAGTTGAAAAAAAATTCCCTGAATCTTAATTCTGAATGCATCAGGTTATTATAACATTTTGGGAAAACCAGCTGTTTAACAATGAATTGGCTTCACATTCAGACAACGAAAATTTCTCTCTGGTCATGACGTTCTATATATTTGTAGTTTAGCCTCAAGTTTTTGTCCTTTAAGAATATTGTGTTTCAGACCATTAATGCACTGTAATTTGTGTCTGTGTATCAGCGTGTGTAAACAGATCACCTATAGCTATAAATCAAAATGTTGACATATTTACATATGAGCCAGGAGATGTATAAACATTACTCTGGAGAAGTTGACTAAACCATGATGTGGTTCGGTTACATTCTTAACACAAGAAAATAAAAAGCTCAGTTTGCTTTCTACAAAGTCATATTTCTGTTACCTAGGTCAAATGGAAACGATCTATTTTGTGAATTGTTAGTGAGTGGTTCAACTGGGAATTTTACACACTTCTGCTTATACGTTAGCAGAGCAGGCTTCATATCATGTAAAAGCCTACATTGTAAGTGTAGTTGCAGGGGCTATAGTTTTGGAAATCGTTTGCAGAGAGAAATTGGTTTTCTTATTTAGGTAACATGACCTACTATACTCCTTTTATTTCTGAAGTATTTTAGAAGTATTCTGCTTTTATTCTCAGGGGAAGTCTGATTTAGATCAACAGTCTCCCAATGTCTCCTTATGCACGAGGGTGCACATTTCTACTCATTCCCCAACAGAGTCTGACGTCGCTTGTGCACTCCGAGGACCGCTGCTCGGGGGCCCTCCTGCCCTCCGTGTGGGCCAGCAGCGTTCTGATTACCTGAGAACTGGAATGTGGATCATCTGGCCCCACCACATGAAGCTAGCATCTGCATTTTAACAAAAACTCTGATTAGTTTATATACTGAATTCTGGAAGCATCCCTCCAGGTTGCTCTTCATAGTTTATTTCTTTCCAAATAGTATATTTTACATTGAGAGCTTGACATCTTAGTATGTTCTGTCAGCTCCAGATGCTTCTTTGTTCAACTGTGTTTGCTACCTGCCCCCATGGACTTGCACTAATACTACCTCTGAGGTCTGACAGTAGTAGTACCTCTGGGCAGAGGCAAAAGAAAATTCTTGGATTTTTAAAAATGAAGTTCCAAAATACAATATGGTGTATAGCCAGCGAAGTGTGTGAACTGTATATTTACCTGCTTGCCTTTTCCTAGAATGTGTTCAAAGTAGTTTTCTAGGCACTGCCACTACATAGCGTTTATTGGTATTTACTTTGTGCCAATCATTGTTTAAAGCATTTCATGTGTATTTTTACTTGCTTTTCCAAGAACACAGTAATGTGAGTAGTGTCATTGTTTCCATGTTATAGCACATCCAGGGGTTCTAAGCAAATTCTAACTTAAGAAGGATAGAAAATACATTCTCAATACAGCTTTCCACCTCAGGCGGTTTACCTTTTTATACCACTTGTCTCCCTTTGATTCCTTATGTAGAAATTGTTCAGATTCCTGTTTATGAAATCCTGGGGCTACATGTGTTTTGGAACTTGGAATACTTTATATTTTCCAAAGCTACTGAATTCTGCCATATATTATGTCACATCATCCATGGGATTTGGGACCTCACCACATAATGAGACTTGAAACACATAAATGTTTACATTTAGTGCAGGAGTAGTAACTATAAAGTGTCTAGCCAGTTCAAATTCAGGACTGATTTTGCCACCAAATTTATATATTGCAACACTTTCACAAATGTATTTTAAGAACTCTTTGGATTTCAGCATCGCCCGTGACTTGGTGTGAAGCTCTTTTCGGTTGTGAATCAATGAAGGTGGGGAGAATGTCTAGTCTTTTTTCTCTTTTCTGCCCTCTAACATTGATCTGAGTTGAACTGAGTAACCTGTTAAAGGGTGCAGCTACACTTTTTTCCCCCTCACATATTGGGAACAGATAAATGTTGGGACCTAGTGAATCTATCCCAATATCATGTATCTTTTTAATTTTCTTTTTTTAAAAGAAAGATGATATAATATCTGATTATGCATTTTTGTCAAGGTATAAGACCAGGACTTGGAGCATATGGCAAGGACTTTATATATGGTATCTCATTTATTCTTTACAAAAATGAGGTGCTGTAGATGTTGTTGCTCCCATTTGCAGGTGGGAACAGTGAGACTTAGAGGGACTAGGTACTTTCCTCTGGGTCACACAGTAAGAGCAAGACCGACATTTTAAACCAGGGTCTCCCTTTTCTTGAGGCTGATTCTACTCTGGGACTTGGCCACTTTGCACCTCTGAGTCATGGAGCTACTCATGCTGACCACTAAAGTGGACACTGGATTTAATATCTCTCTTTGGTGGGTGCAGTGAGTAGCTTATACAGTTCAGCCTGCCCAACTCTGATTCTGTTTGGTTAAAACTGTAATCTTCAGTTGGCCTGATGAAGAATAATCACACAGTCGAGACTCAAGATGTTTTCTGCCAGTACTGTGCTTAGCACATAGTCGTCTTCTAGAAAGTGTGAGAAAAACCTGTAGCATTGAAATGGCTGATCTAGACAGCAACACAGAAAGAGGAAAGATTAAAATTCAAAATCAGAATAATACTATTAAAATGATTGGTTGGATACTGTTTAGTTTATTTTTTCTTTTTGTGCTGATTCTGGTAGTTTAGCATTTATTACCTAGATATAACAGTTTTTCTGTTCTAGGATGGAATTCTTTTTTTTTTCGTGCTGTGATATGAGTGCTTAGTATTCTGTAAGTTGTTCTCCCTGAGCTGTTTTTACTTGAATACCAGTTATTGCTGGTTAAAAAATTATATTTGATGTAACTATTTTCTTGTTTAGTTTTTTCAGACTGATATAAAACAGTTATTTGATAAATGTCATGTCTTGCAAAAGCATTTAGTAATCTAAAATTTGCTTGTCACTACAATAGCATGTATATTACAGTTCATCCTGATTTATGTTCAAGTCTGTATAGTTACTATGGAATTTTGATGCAGCTAATTTCAGATAAGCTTTTGAATAAGATCCTCAAATTGTGATTTATAACAAGACTCAAAATATGACTTTTATTTTATGTTGTGAGATAAGTTTTATTTTTAACATTACTTTTTTACTTCCCTAGGTTTTTATTTATAGTAAACAATTCAATAATTGGGAGCATATATAAAGTAGCACTCCCTTATTTGTCTTTCACACGTTGTCTGCATTGAAAAATGTACAGTTAATAACAAATTTACTGTTAATAAAGTATTCTTAATATTTTTTTGAGGCAGAGAGTTGGATTTGGTCATTTTTCTGTAATGTTTGTCCCTTTTAGGCTTTGACTATGAGTGAAATTTTAAACATAAACTTTTCTAGGGAGTAGTGTGATTAATTGGCACAAGACCCTGGCTGACTGATAAGTGTATAAACAGCCACTTAACAAAGAGGTATTGTGCTTTCGACGCACAAGCTGGCTGAGCCCACCCAAGCCTGCTCTGGGCGCTCAAACACACCCGAACTATGAGAGTGATAACAGATGCCAGCAGTGACATACTTTATCTAGACTCACACACGCCAAACAGTCCCAACCCACATTTGATTTAGTATGCTGACCAGATCCTGGCAAAATGATCACTATTCTGAAATCTTCTGAGAAGAGAAGTCTCTACTGAACTTCTAAATAGAGGATTGTATTCATTTTCTACCATCATTCCTCCTCAGATCTTTTAATATATTAATTTTGTTAAGAGTGTTTTTGAACTTATTATATTTTATTCTTTCCTGGTTATGATTGTACAAACCTAAGTAAATGTGTGATACAAAAAAGCCTCATGGTGCCTCTTTTCATATAGTGGTTTATATAAAAAATGGAAAAATAAAATAGTTAAAATTCAAGATTATTTTGCTTTTAACTGTCTTTATTTAATATTAGTTAAAATGGTTAATATTAATGTTCATATAAAAATTCATGTTTTTCCCAGTCATTATTCATGTTTTTTATTTAACAAAGCACTTTATTTTAACAGAAATTAATTGAATTTGATTTCTTAGTCATATCACATCTCCTATTGGTTCAGAAATTTAGACTTCTGAAAATACATTTTTATTTTCAACCTTAGTGATAGAGGTAATTTTAATGTTAAGTATTTATAAAGTCAAGCTATATATCCTCAAATGCCTGCTTTATATATATATATATACATACTATACTATATATACTATATACTATATATATACTATATATATACTTTTAATCTTTTTTATTTTTAGAGAGGGGAAGGGAAAGAGAATAACATTATGTGTGGTTGCCTCTTGTGTGCCCCCTACTGCGGACCTGGCCTGCAACCCAGGCATGTGCCTTGACTGGGAATTGAACCGGTGACCCTGTAGTTTGCAGGCCAGCATTCAATCCACTGAGCCACACCAGCCAGGGTCTGCTTTTATATATTTTATACAGTTAAAATTATTGTACCAGTAGGGAAGCAATTGAATCCTTCTGTGCTTATATTGTACATTGAAAGTAGGTGAATGTACTTGTAAATGGGCTCTGTCTTAGAGAATGTAAAATAAATCACATTTGAATATAACTGATTCTGTATTATGGGAAAAGATGACTCATTATGTCACAGTGCACATTTTATACATATGAAGAAACTAATGCCTTAATCATTTAGTGATCCATTAATATTTTCACTTAAAATCATGACATTTTATGTGAAAAGTATTTTTAAAATTTTTAAATCAAATTGAAAAAATGAGACACTTTAAATCAAGTTTTCTATATCTGTAACTGGACGGTATTTTGCATCTGTGGGAGTCTTCATCAGATTGTTATTGTTAAATACTCAATGATGGCACCATTTGTATTATTAACTATGCTTTTTGGACAGTGCAAAGTGACAGCTAAGATTTACATGGAAACTGTGATTTTTGATGTCTGGTTTCTGACTGTGATGCTTCATTTCCCAAATTTTCACATTAATACTGTAAGTTCTTTGTACATAATATAGTTTTTGTTCTTCTCTCTCTTGAAAATAATAGTGCCATGACTCTATCCTATGCTAATCTGTAAGGACATTTGCGTCAAGTTTTAATTAATAAGAATAGGAAGATTACAGTATGATTTAATAGCAGTTTGGTTTCCTTGGAATATTATTGTTAAAACATTCAATTGGAAAGTTAAATATTTGGGTCCAGATTAGAGAAAGTAGAGTTCACTTTTTGCTTTAATTTTATAGTTTTTTAAATTTGTCATTAGTGGGATGCAAATTCAAACATAGTGAAGTAAATTTGCCGTGATGAAAAACTTCTAAGACTGCAGTACAGTCCTAAACAGCTAGCTGAATAAGACCTGATAACAGTCAAAGTTATATTTTACTCTGATGTAGGTAGGAAAAAAAAACCCAACAACAAAAAATCCAAACATGACATTTTTGCTCAAAGCAATTATACATTTTGTAAATGTACTGATGAGTCACTAGCATTTCCTTTAAATTTATTTCTCTTTTAATTGAGAAAGAATATATACTTTGAAAAGAAAAAAGAGTACTTCATCATTTACTTGGAAAATGGTAATATACGTACATGTAAAAACATGTGCAGGAAACAAGATGTCACAGGTCTGTTCTTTACTTTTCGTTGTAAGGTAGGAAACTTCATCCTGTATTTAGTGACTCATTTACAAATGTGGTTAAGATCTGATATAAAACGCCTCTTTTGAAAAATCTGCCTACATACCATTGCCCTCCAGTTGAAACATGTGCAGTCAACAGTAGAGCTAACTTCTCCGAAGGCCATTTGACCGTTTAATGTGGGGTGTATGGTTCTCCTGTGGGTCTCTGTTTGCCGTCCCATTGTCCACTTGTCCTATAGCAGTGGCTCGGTGGCTGCTTTTCCTTTGTTGCCTGCTATCCCCCTTGCTGTCCTAATAGCTTCCTCTATCAATGTCTTCAGAGAACCTTGGGTATCTTTTCACAGGTGAGACTGAGTCCTGGACTTTAAGGCTCAACAGTGGTGATTCTTTTTTTGTTTTATTAGTTTATTGTTGTTCAATTACATTTGTCTGCACTTACCCCCCACCCCCACTCCAGCCATCCCTGCCTCCCTCCCTTGCTTCTACCCCCCCTTAGTTTTGTCACTGTGTCCTTTATAGTTGTTCCTGTAAACCCTTCCCACCATTCTCCCCTCCCACCTCCCCTCTGGTTACTGTCAGATTATTCTTAATTTCAATGTCTCTGGCTATATTTTGGTCACTTGTTGTTTCATTGATTAGGTTCCTGTTAAAGGTGAGATCGCATGATATTTGTCTTTCACACCTGGCTTATTTCACTTAGCATAATGCTCTCCAGTTCCATCCACATTGTTGCAAAGGGTCGGAGCTCCTTCTTTCTTTCTGCTGCATAGTATTCCATTGTGTAAATGTACCATAGTTTTTTGATCTGTTCATTTACTGATGGGCACTTAAGTTGCTTCCCGCACTTGGCTGTTGTACATTGTTATGCTGTGAACACTGAGGTGCATGGGTTCTTTTGGATTATTGTTTCAGGGTTCTTAGGATACAATCCCAGCAGTGGAATTGCGAGGTCAAAAGGCAGTTCTGTTTTTAGTAACACTACTTTAAAATTTCCCGTGTGAGACAGAAAATGGACCCTGGAGATTGGGACCCTGGAGATTTGATTCAAGGAACTCCACAGGAGAATGGAAGATAACTGCCCTCCTTTGAATGCAGTTAGGCTTCAAACATCTTTTGCAAAGGATTATAGTTGGATTTGATATAGTTGTTTCTTATTTACCTCAGAACACTAACATTTTAGCTCAAGAGGTCAGTATAGTGGATAATGAAACCTTATGGAAGTCATGGTGTTGAATGTTTTCAAGAAAACTGAAGGCTGATTTCTTGATTTTTTTTCTCATTTGCTGTGGAACTAACATACTATTTAAGTTTGTCTCTCTTCTATGCTATTTGAAAATTCCTTGTAAAATACAGAGACCATCCTGAGCACTCGTGAGTCTCTACTGATGAGTAATTGATGGAGGCGTATGTCTAGATGTGCTTTCTCTTTAATATGTCAGTGTATCTGCCATGCGGCAAAGAGGAAGCTGTGTAAGTTAGAAATTGTACATATCACTATTTTGTGAAGTTAAATGAAGAGATCCCAAACTGCATCTATTTTCTTAATCTTTGGATGAAGCCAGTGTAGTTTATGCATGCCAAGAGGAACTATTGAAAGATGAGTATATTACAAATTAAATTTTGGTCTCATTCATAAACCTCCATAAATTCCTATGAAGGACTTTAGTTAAAATGCCATTGGAATTAAACACTTATGAAAACACATTGTGGCGTGCTAGAAAGGGCTGCATTAGAGAAATGGAATGGACAGGAGAGATGGTGGTAAGAGAGGATATTACCCAAATATACAGGATATACTCCAATATCACTTGGCACACAAAGAACCAGGAAAGCCTAAACTCACAGGGGAAAGAACAATCAATACGTACCCATGCTGGGAAGGCATAGGTGTTGGAGTTATCTGACAGATACTTTAAAGCACTGATTTTAAAAATGCTACAAGAAATACGGGGGGATCCTTTTAGAAAAATTCGATATTTTTCAGTTACACTTTACATTCAATATTATTTAATAGTAGTTTCAGGTGCATAGGGTAGTGCATAGGATAGCACAATCATGGGAATGCTTTGGAAATGAAAGACAGGAAATCCCAGCAAAGGCATAGAGAACATAGAGAAGAGCCAAATGGAAACTTAGAACTGAAAAAAATTACAATAACCAAAATAAAAAACAGAATATTGGTGACCGAGAAAGTGCCAGTAAAGTTAATTATATCATCAGAATTTTTTTAGTCTGTACTACAGAATGAAAAGAGATTGGGGAAAAATAAATAGTACTGAGTATAGGTGGGAAAGCAACATTTAATTTCAATTCTGGAAAGAGGGGAGAAAGTACAGTATAGGAAAAAGTATTCCCTGACTGGTGTGGCTCAGTGGATTGAGCACTGGCCTGCAAACCAAAGGGTTGCTTCTTCGATTCCCAGCCAGGCACATGCCTTGGTTGCAAGCCAGGTCCCCAGTAGGAGGCATGTGAGAGGCAACCACACGCTGTTTCTTTCTCTTTCGTCTTCCTTTCCCCTCTGTCTAAAAAGAAATAAATAAAATCTTTTTTAAAAAAAGAAAAAATATTTTAAGAAATTCTAGATTAAAAATAAAGCCCCAAATTTGGTGAAAGACATAAATCTACAGACTCAAGAAGCTCAGGTAGCTCCAACACAATATCCCCAATGAAATCCACACCAGTCACTTCATAAACTGCTGAAAAATGAAGGCAAAATGAAAATCGTGAAGGCAGTCGGAAATGATGCATTCTTTCGTAGGAGAACAATAATTTGAATGACTGTAGATTTCTCATCAGAAACCATGAAGACAGAAGAAAGTAGAAAACACATGTAAATTTCATTACAGTATTTTGGTATAGTTGTTCTTTTTTACTGTTGTTGCTGTTAATCTCTTACTGTGCCCAATTTATAAATGAAACTTTATCATAGGTGTGTATATACAGGAAGCAAGATTATATAAAAGGTTTGGTACATCTGTGGTTTAAGGCATCCAGTGGAGGTCTTGGAACATATACCCAGCAGATAAGGGGGTAACTACTGCATTGTCATTGTCCATGGTACCTTGACCATTTACAAGTTCTCACATGTGGGGACAAGGTATTAACTGGGCTTATTAACTAATGCTCACAGCTTTTAATCCTAACCTGTAGACTTCAAGTCATGCTTCGGTTTGAATTTTCTCTCTGCTAAGTCACATTGAACTATGTGACACTCAGAAGCTGTATACAAATGAAGAGTTAATTCCATTTAAATCAGAAAGTACATGTTAAAAATAATTTTGGGGGGACTGTATTATAATGGTTTAGTTATCAAAATATTTCATCATGTCACACAAGTTTCCTTTTAGGATGATTTTTAAAAGCTAGAAGGTAGTGTGAAAACTAAATCTCAGAGATTAGTAGTAGTCATCAAGTTGACAGGTAAGGTATGATTTCATGTTAATTCCAATATTTTTCTTATTTATCCTTAGGTGTTTTCAGGAGTGAGAACAAAGGCTAGATTCTTGCTTAGAGTTTTTATGATTCTGGGAAGTAACATGATTTTATAGTTTTCCCAGTGCTTCTGTTTTATTTTAACCTCCAAAAATTTCTAAGACATGCCATATTAATAGAACAGCAGATTAATCCTAAAGCCTCCTATTTTTGTTTTGATTTCATCATTAACCTCAAGGAAGTTGTTAAAGACTTTGCTTTGAGAAACAATGAAGATTGATCGTATTATGTTTGGAAGGAGCTTTGTGCTTCATGTAAAAACATTTTAAATGTTATATATATTTTTTCTCTCTCTCTGAGTTGGGCAATACTAGAATAACTATGGAGTTAAAGAGGTTCAGTTTATTTGAACCCTGTTCCAATAGCTACATTCTTTTTCATTTTGGCCTTCCAGATGTATGGCACAAGTTTAGTCATTGCGGCTGCCGTCTTTTTTTTTTTTTTGGATGAAGACCTTAAGTACATTAACATTCCCATTTAAGATTGTCAAGGTATGTTTGTGGGATTATTAACAGACATCACATAGGATGCTTCAACCTAGATGTAATAGACAAACAAAGATACAACTGAGTGGTCCTAAGTAGAAGGTATCCGTGTTAGTTTCAAAGGAATTCAGGGATGAAAACATAGCATTGTGTATTACTCAAGATAGGTATTCCAGTGTTACACATAACAGCTGTGTATTTGGTAAAACTCTGAAATTTGAAAAGAAGCCTTAGTGGCACAAAATTGGTAGAGATTATTCACCCAACTTTGAAGTATTAAGACCACAAGGGACAGTTAGAAGTTAGAAATGGGTTGGGGTTTGAGTAGACAAAAGGAATCTTATTTTATATTCTTATTGAATGTGTATGGCCATAATGACAAAAGGATTGTTCTGTGATTTATTGAGATCTACTTGCACCAATCACTCTACATAACTGTATATATACCAGCTCATTTATTCCTCATTAAAATCTTGTAATGTAGGGTCTTTACTAAATGCACGTAGTGGGAAAAAAATTTAAATCCTGTAATTTGGAGTTGTTTGGTTTTTTTTACTATTCCCATATAATAAAAAAATTAATCATATTTTTTGGTGTGTGTATACGAGGCATTTGAAAGTTGTCTGAATTTTTACTAGGACATGACAAAGTACAGATTTCTCTAAACATTTAGTAATTTTACAGTGCATAAGTTTGGATTAACTCTGTTTTCAAGCCATTGCTTATGTGATCGTTACCTTCTGATCTAAAACTTTTGGGATAGCGTAGTATCTAAGACACCGTGTTACCTCCATGATCTGGAGTCACTGCATGTCCCACTTCATAGTTCACTACTAAACCCTCCCGTGGCTTTCAAGGACTCATCTCATCTCTGGTCACATGAAGCTTATGCCCACGTTGATCCTGTCTCAGCACATTAGAAGTATTTTTTAACCTTATCCCTCTTACTTACTTTCAAAGCCTCTGCCTCTGTTTGTAAGCAGACATTTTAACCTTTCAAGAGTGAGCTTCTAGATAGTTTTTATTATAAAGATTTATCTGATATTGTCAATCAGTTTATATCTCTAACAAAATGTTGCTTCACAGCACTTACTATCTGGACCATTCATTTATGTTCAAAATTATGTCTTAATTTTATTAGAATGACAGACATTTAAAAATTGGTAGGAAGCCTGCAGATGTGTAAACAGAGTCTTAAAGAGAAGAAATACAGAGGGAGGCAAAAGTAGGTTTACAGTTGTATGTGAAACACAGTTTATTCTTGTATTATTACTTTCTAACTATTGTATCCTTTATTTGTATTACGTAAACCTACTTTTGCTCACCCCTGTATAATATTCTCGATAGGTGGGAGGTAGTTAGTGATAAGAGTACTATTAATTGGTGATGTTATTATTTTAAATGGTCTGTCCTCCCCAGCCTTGCTTGGAAGAGTCATTAACTTTTACCAGATCAATGTTTTTTTAAGGCATGCTATATAAAGTTGCCCATGTAAGAAATGGCTTTTCATTTTGGATTCCTATGTAAAATGACACTTTTCCCCTTTATCCATGACATAATACCATGTAATGTCTCCTTGACTGGGAGCAATTTAGCCATTGCTTAGTATTTCAGATCTATCTACTGTAGAGAAGGACTGCATAGCTTCGGGGAGAGTGCATAAAGGGTTCCCCAAAGTGGCTATCACTATGCCATATAGCTTACGTCTTTAAACATTGTGCAGCAAGCCTTCCAAAGTTGAAGAAAATCCATGTAGCATTTTCACTTGTTGTGGGAATAGTTAAGTGGATAGGAACGTAATTGTATTACATTGATTGAATCTAGAGGGAAGCCAAGGAAAGTGCTATACTCAGTCAGGACACCAGGTGGCACAGTGAGCTGCACACAGAGACCGAGCCTGAAGCGAGGCTCTGCCAGGGAGCTGGTTGTATCAGATTCTGTAAGACTCCTTATAAACGTGGAAAGATTGAGTTGGCGAGCCAAAGGGCTCTCATCTCCAGTTACTCCCTGTCAAACGTATCTTATGATCTTGTTTCCATTGATTATACACGTAGTTAGCTACCCACAAAGTGTAAAATAGATGGATTCATTGACTTGGGGGTTAAGAGAGTCAAGGGCATCTCAGCGTGTAGTCCAAGTCAGTCCACTTGGCCCAAGGCTGAAACCTTCCTATTCATGTTCAATAACTATCAACAGTAGGTAAGCTTCAGTGTACTAGGGCTTTGTTCCACATTATGTTTGGAACTTACTTCTTTTTAAAATTTTTTTATCTCAGAAAGAATTTCACAACAGATTTGCATAGTTATGGATACCAAAGAAGATGAAGAACATGTAGGTCGTCATCTGGAAGAAATGCTAAAAAATGAATTAAATGTAAGTATTCAAATATGGAGTTTAATGATATTGAAGAGGTGAACATATGTTCTTTTTCCTTCCCTTTATTTGGTGAACTGATCAACTTTCTAGTCAAACTCACGTCTAATATCAGTCTAAGGAAATGGAAGAAGTGGTGATGTGTGAGGAGGCTGATAGGAATTATGTGCAGCTTTTACCAGTAAGGACTTCCATTGTAGGTTTTTATGACATCAGCGTGTTTGAAATGTTTTGTTTACCAAATGGATTTTATTAAGTTTTAATTTCCCTATTTTCATTGAAATGCATCACCACCAATCAGAGCTTATGATAAACATTTGATGACTTTTTAACACTATACGTGATAAAGTTGTAGTTAAAAGCAGAAAGAAAAAGCTCATTTTATTTAGCTAATTTCATCACAACAGCACCGTTGGAGAGAGGACAGGCTCTCTTATCAGACTGTCTGTGCCCAGATGTCAGCTTCATGGCCTCATTTCCTTATCTCAAATTGAGAATGTTAATAACATCTACATGGTAAATTGGTTGGAATTGCTGAATAAAATAAATATATTTAAACGGCTCAGAAATGTCTCTGGCTTGCAGTGAGTTCTCAATGAATGTGAACTGTGATAATTCAACTTTCGAGGATGAGCTGAGGCTGAGATAGGACAATACTAAGTAGTAGATAGCACCAGTTCCCAAACTTCAGTCCTGCATTAGATACAGGAACCATCAGAAATGTAGATTCCTGGAATATGTAAATGTAATGAACCGTAGTCTGGGATTAGTTCTGGAATCCTAAGTTTTTAAGAAGTTCCCTCAGGTGAGTTGGTGGCAGGCAGTCCAAATTCTACCCAAATTCTACCCGTAGCATTTAGAGCAACAACCCAAGGCTGAGAAGATAATGGCCACCTTAGCTGTCTCTTAGGCATAAAGGTTGTATTGCAATCTGCCATGTTGCTTTCATCCAGTGGCTTTTTGGGCGTCTCCCCTCCATTGTTGGGATTTGAGTACCCTGTTCTCCACTTTTTGTGTCAAGTCTGCCTGTTAAGAACCTGTAACTAAGTTCTGTGCCCTGATTTCACTGCTGTACCTTGCAGAATACTTAGCTGTCGGTAACTTGCCACTGCCTGGCCCACTGAAGCACCCTTTTGTCTCAAATATGGTCCTTTACTCTTGAATGATCTCATTCATCCTTTATCCAATCGATACCAAAACCGGTAAGACGGGGCCCTGAAAGTATGTTATTGGCACTCCAGCTATCAATCAACACAAAATTTAGAGGGCTGGGTTTTTCTATAACTTGAACACCTACCTCTTGGATTTGTGTGACTAATTCCTTGATTGGTCTGTCTAGTATTAGACCCTGCAAGGAGCCCTTTGGTTACAATTATTATAATATTTTATTATTATAAAAAAAATACTTTTTTTTTTTTTTTTTTTACTGCTTCTCCTGTATGTGTTTAATGACAGAATGACATGGGGCTTAGGGATGCACACTGGCCTTCTCGGATCCGTTCGCCACCCTGGCCTCTCAGATCCTTGTCCTTCTCATTCCAGGGACCTTTATTTTCAGGGCACTTCATCTGTTCCCCATTGGGTCCCGCCTGGATTTTGTCATCATCTTCATCGTATTGAAAAATAAATACTAAGTCTATTTGCAACTTCTGACCATCATATTTTGTCATTTCATATATTTTACTAAATTACTCCTATGGCACATATTTCAAATTCATAGGAAACCCCAGACTCCTCATCTTTTTTCTTTCTTTCAGCTACCTTTTGTTTTATCCTGTTCCTTAACTAGCTTAGATTGGAACTAACTAGCTCTAGTTAGTTCCTTAACTAGATCCATTGGAATCTTCAGTGGCTCATGGGTTTTATTTCTTTGTTTTAATACTCACCCAGTGACATTTTTCATTGTTTTTAGAGAGAGAGGAAGGGAGAAAAACTCACATCAATGTGAGAGAGAAACTTTGATAAGTTGCCTCCTGCAGGCACCCGGACCAGGGATTGGTTGCGCCCAGACTGGGGATTGAACCTGCAACATTTTGGTTACAGGATGATGCTCCAACCAACTGAGCCACACCGACCAGGGTGGACCATGGGTCTTTCACTGATATCTTCAATTCTCTTGTCTTTAGAATGCACCCACTTGTTAATTTCCCATCCATGTATTAGTCAGAACTCTTCAGTTCTCTAAGCTTTCACTTAATTTTGATACTGTTGGGGAAAATTATACAACAGTGCAGATTGTTGTTCTTTAATGGGCACTGACTGTTGTAAAGTGACCATGATTCCATAGTCAGCTGCCCATTCTCCTCTCTGAATATTTTGAACCTCTACGAATGCTAACCCAGAGATTGTTAACCCCAGCACTCTTGGCATCAGGGTTAGATGGTTCTCTGTTGTGAGGCCCTGTCCTGTGCTTAGGACACTGTTGCAGAGCACCCCTGCTCTGCCCACTGGATACCAGTATCACCCCCACCCCCTGGCTGCAGCAACCAAGAATGTTTCCAGATGTTGCTAAGTGTTGCCTGGATAGGGGCAAAATAACCCTGCAGTTAGGAACCACTGGTATAACCCTTCCATCCTGACCTTCATCCCTAGATACGGCCTTGCCCTCTACTGCAGAGCAGAAGTACACCCTTCCCCGTGGGGATGTCCCTTTCTTCCAGGTGCCAGATCTCTAAAGAGTCTTGTGTCTCTTGCCATCCTCTTAGGGAGACTGTTTTCTCTCCTGAGCTCTGGCTCCCCTCCCTCCTCTGCCTCACTCTTATCAACATTGCAACATATTCCAGTTCCTCCCATTAATTAAAGCAAAGCAAACAAACGAATCATTTTCTCTTAACCCAAGGTTACCCTGCAGCCAAACTTCTTCAGAATAACTTGCCTTCTCCTTCTCCCATCCATTGTGGTCTGACTTCGGCCTTAACCTTCCGTAGGAACTGCTCTCAGGGAGGTTCTTAGTGGCCTCCCTATGCACAATCCACGAGACATTTATCCATCTTTACCCTGATTTATTGCAGGACTTGATTCTCTTGTCTATTACTTCTAGAAAAAAAAATCTCATTCTGTGGCTTTTGTAACATCTTATTTTTCTGATCCTTCTTTTGTGTTGTTGGCTTTCTTTTCTCAGTTTCTTTTACAGGATTCTGTTCCTAATTTTTAGGTTTCTTTACATACTTGAGTGGGGATTTTTTTCCCCTAGAAAACCATGCTGATGGCTTCACATATCCTCTATTTGCTGGAGAAAAAATAATTACATTTATTATGGTTTTCTTTCTCCCTCCCTCTTGATGACTATGTTGATATTAATATTGTTATAAAATACTATTGTCTTGCCCTGGCGGGTGTGGCTCAGTGGATTGAGCAGTGGCCTGGGAAACAAAGGGTCACCATTTCAATTCCCAGTCAGGGCACATGCCTGGGTTGCAGGTCAGGTCCCCAGTAGGGGGTGTTCCAGAGGCAACCACACATTGATGTTTCTCTCTCTCCCTTCCCCTGTCTAAAAATAAATAAATAAAATCTTTAAAAAATACTTTTGTCTTTTATTTATTAACCTTAATAAATTGACTATTGTCTAATGCTTCTCTATTCTGGGGTTCATTGATATTAGTTTCTTCCTTTTTTACCTTCCCTCTTTCAGTATCTAATTTGAATTGATATTTTTAAACTCAATAAATGTTAAGATAATACTTTCCCATTCATATGTAATTATATACTAAAGTCTCTCTCAAAACCGTGATTTATTCTTTGCTCCATAAGAAAACGTATAGTTAATGCCCACTATGAAGCCTTATGTTGATATCTTGCAAATCCTTTTGGTTCTCTGAAACTAATCTTCTGATAGAGTTTCCTGGAAGCTTTCCTGGGTACGGTATTCCCAAGTTCTTGCATATGAATACAATTTTTCTGTGGCTGAAAATCTACATTTTTAAAAAAGATTTTATTTATTTATTTTTAAACAGAGGGGAAGTGGGGGAGAAGGAGGGAGAGAAACGTCAATGTGTGGTTACACTCATGCGCCCCCTATTGGGGATCTGGCCTGCAACCCAAGGATGTGCCCTGATTGGGAATTGAACCCATGACCCTTTGGTTCACAGCCTGTGTTTAATCCATTGAGCTATACCAGTCAGGGCAAAATCTACATTTTTATTTTGGTTTGATAAAAGAAAATCCTTGCTTCAAAAAATTCTTCATGAGCATCTTAAATATACCTCTCCATTGTCTTTATCATAAAGCATTTTTATGAAGTGTGATAAAAATCTGATTTTCTTTGTCTGATATATGACTTAGTCTCTTTGTCTCAATGCCCAAGGAATTTTTTTAAATTTAAAGTCCAATATTTTTACTAGAATTTACACATTCTTGGCCATTTTAGGTTGATATTTTTATTTACACAGCATGCTTTTAAATTGTATAATTTCACATATTTTATGTCATTAAGCATTTTATGGCATGACTATTTCTAATATTTTCTTTTCCATTGCTTTAGCTTTCATTTTCAAAGATTCCTATTACATAAATATTATATGCTCTTTGTCCCTCTTTATAGCTATTATTTTATCTTGGATTTTTTAAATGTCTTTTTGATTTTAAACTTTTCAAACTCTCAATCTTATATTTTTCTTTAGGTATTATCCATTGTTTTTGTTCAATTTTGTATCCTACCTAATTTACCCTTTATTTCTGAAACATTATTTATTTAATTATCCTGTTTTAATCAATTTCTGATTTATTCGGCTTCTCACTTTTATAGTTCTATAGTTTTCTTAGATTCTCTTATCTTATTATTAAATGTTGGGTTGCCATTTTCATTTATTATGTGAATGCATCTTTCTGATGTGCAAGTATTTTGCCCTTTACTCTTTTATTTTTAATATTATTTATTTATTATCCTCACCCAAGGATATAATCATTGATTTTTAGAGAGAGAGAGAAACATCCATGTGAGAGAGAAACATCAACTGGTTTTTGCCCATATGGCCGCCGACCAGGGACCGAACTCACAACATAGATGTGTGCCCCGACCAGGGATCAAAGCTGCAACCAGGGGTGTGCCGGGTCAGAGATCATACTGGCAACCTTTTGATCTAGGGGACTGTGTTCCAACCAACTTGGCCACCTGGCCAAGGCTATTTTATTTTTTTCATATTAAATATATTTGGGATTTCTTTAGATCCTCTCCTGGTTCTTCTTTTTTAAATAAGAGAGTTTTATCAATTTTTAGGAGGAAGGGGTAGGTCATAATTTTTCTGTCTTACTAGCATAATGCTTCTTATTCAGTTGTTTTCAGGAAAAGGTGGAAGAGAGGGCCATGCTCGTTCTGAGCTTCCACCTCCACTGCCCTTCTCCTTTACCTGCATCATCTCTGTCTTCATTCTTGGAGCACGTCTCTTTGTCAATCTGTCCTTCGTAGGCTGCCGCTTTGATATGAAGGTGCCTTACTTTATTAGATTTGAATGCTCGCTGGGCCCAGACCCCGAGATATCCCAGTAGAGTGGGAACCTTTACCATGTGGCTCCTTTGTTTTCAACTCTGAATTGAAGCCTCCAAACACCTTTCCTTGATTCTTCTATTTCCAGAATAGCTCACTAAGCTATTCAGAGAGTAGCTGATGATGATTTGTGGGTTGTTTTTTTTCTTTTTTGGTTTCTCTCCTCCCCCTCCTTTCCCATGTATAGTTTCTTAAACTGTGTGGACCTTTTAAATTCCTGGTAGTTTATTCCTACCAAATGTTGGTTTGGTGGGAGATGTTATCTATAGATTTTTGAAGTCCTTCTTGCACTGTTTTTATGGAGAATCTGCAAAGATTTTAAAACTAGAAACTGTATTTCCAAAATCTTCCCCTTTATTCTGTATGTATGCTGTGCTTAGCATTTTTAATTTTTAAGCACTTAAATTTCTCTCTTTGTTAATTTAAAGTATCTAATTTATCTATGACCACAGATAACAACTTTGGAGTTTTTGAAAACTAGGCTTGACTTAAACTCAGGGATTTTATCTGTATAATAAACAAAGCTAAGAAGTACACAAATGTTTAAAAGAAAGAAATACTACTGTTTCTCAAGTACCTCTTAATTGTAATGCCAACCTTTGAGGAGGTAGATTAGATTTTTTAAACTAGGAGATAATGTAGAACTTGTAAAAATGAATTTTGTGTGCCCTCTTAGTTTAATCAGCGAATCTTGGTTGATGTTGGAAGGAAATATTCATTTCTTCTAAATCTGTCCTGTCTTCTAGATTTCCCTAAAAATTTTTAAACTGTATGGACTTATCAGAATGTTTTCTCTCACTCCAGAGCTCTAACAATTATGGAATACCTTCTATGTGCCAGAGACAGTGCTACGTACCTAATCCTGCAGAATAACTTATAATTTCCCCCCTCATTTTACAAAAAGAAAAGGGGAATTCTTGTGGTTTAATGATTTCCCTAAGATCACATATCTAATGAATGTGGGTACTAGTTGACTCATTATAATTTATACTATTTAATATTCTACTATGCAAAGGTGGAATAAAAGAAATAAAACATATTTTTTTCCTTGATCTTATACCTAAGGCCAGAAAGAGGTCCCCTTAGGATAGAAAAGATCTATTTTATATAACTTTTCTCTCCCCTTTTGAGGACAACTTTATCTTCTAGCATTTTCAGCCCATAACTTACAAACATCTAATGCCGTGCATTTGAACATTTTTACCTCCCAGAGCTTTTGTCTCACTTTGAAAAGAAATAGAAAAAGGATGAAGTCACCTCTGTTGAAATCCAGGCACCTGAAGGGGAGATCATTGTGGGTGTGGAGCTGCTCAGCACACAATGGGAGGATTGTTTCACTGGCATGAAAAGAAAAAATGTTTCCCATTGAAACTAAAGGAAGACGTTGGGTATGCTTTGCTTGATTTTGAGATATACCTTAGAGGTGAGCTGACTGTCTGAACCCTAATGTAATGACACACAACCAGTAAATGGAAGAGGTTGTTTGAAAAGTAAGATAAGGAACTCACTGGGTATGGCGCAGCCTTCCACTCTTCATATACAGGCACATTCTTAAATTTCATATTCATACTTGAGTTTCAATGCGTTATTATCAGGCTTATTATATTCGTTCTTTGAGTTCTTAGGGAGTTTGAAGTATTTCACAGAACCTTCCTACTTTGCAGATAGAGGTCTCCAGAGATATATCACCAAGAGACTGCTTTTGCTTTTTCCTAGCACTTGACAGATTTTGAAGAATAATTTACACTATATACCGTGCTGAAAGTAGTAAGGAATTGTTAAGAAGGAAGATGGGATTGGCTTTTTATTAGTTTCTTAATTCACTAATTGATTTCCCAAATAATAAATGCTTATCAATATGCAGTCATTGGACACTGGGAGCTGAACTAAGCAAGTAAGGTTCTCTGTCCTCAGGGAGCACGCTGTTTGTTAAGTTGGGGATAAAACAGTAAAACACAAAAATGTGTTTAATTACATATGGTCGTAACTATTCTGAGGAAAAAGTAAACTGTGCTGATGCCAAAAAGACCTGGAAATGATTTAAATTGGGAGTGGAGGGTATTGAGATAGAATCTTTTGGTAGGCGCATCATTTAGTGAAGTCTAAAAGGGTAGTCAGGAATTAGCCACGGAAAGAGAAATGCAGATGGACGAGTGTGTGAAGTGCACAAAAAGACCATTTGTGGTGGCTTAAGTAAGACTTCCATGATCGGAACAACCTGATCAGAATGGTCGGAGAGGGGCGGGAGGCTAGGGGAGAGATGGGCACCGGCCTCGATGCAGACTTGTGGTCTGTATTGCACTTACTAAGGCTACCACCACCATTGTCAATGCCACCACTATGCTTATATTTGGTGCTAAGAGCAACATGAAGTGATAGAAAACTTTAGCTGAAAATGAGGTGATCCAATTTACTTCTATGAAAAGATTATGTTGGCTGCTGCTCCTTGAAAGTAAAATTGTATAGAAAACATGTAGTACTTAAATGCTTTCAGATATCATATTACCCCTAAAACATGTTACTTTAACCCCATTTTCGTTCCTATAACAAAATAAACGAATGCTGACTTATATTTTGGACAAACAGGGACTATAGGCTCTTTTCATGTATTTTGCTTATCCATTCCTTCCTGTTTCCTGGGGCACATAATTTAATTATTGTTTTGTGTAACCACAAATGACAAGCAGGATATGCCTGAAAATCATTTGTTTTCCTGGGTGTAAGGCATGCCTTGGTTTTGTCGAGGTTGTCTGTGGTACCCAGTTTATTTTTCCTAATGCCCTCAAGATTGTGTCCAGGGTACGGATCTCTGCCTTTTCTTATAGACCTAACTGAATTCGGCGTATGACATATTTATCAAACAAAACATCAAAAATAGCAAATGAAAAAAGGCAGAAAAAAAACAGAGCAAATTAAGCCATTGCAGCATTGTAAGACTCATTCAAAATTGGGTTATTTTGTGCTTATTTTTACACATATTATAACATAATAGTTTAGAGATACAAATTTTTTTATTTTTTGAAGCAGAACACTGCAAAGCAGTGTAATAACAGTAAAATAACACTGTAAACACTCCCATTGGGCCTTTGACTTTGAACGACTCCAACAACATTAGCTCAGCCAGAGTACGCGGTTTGGTGTGTGCGCAAGACGACAGAAACGAGCTGAAGACCATCCAATTAGCTCCCTTTGGTTTATTTGGGATGTCAGCCAGGCTTCCTGATCAGTTTTCCAGAGGTGAAAAGAGGTTCAAAATTCTTGGACCACCTAGTTGCTCGGGATGGTATCAATTATGTTCATGCTGTATTTAATAAAATCAAGAGTTTATAATTCTAATAATGTCATGATTTTACAATGTGATTATTAATGAGGGAGTAAGGAAAATTCTCCTTAAATGACACTTCCTCTATTTTTTCTTTATATACCTGACATATCTTCACCTTTTATATCTGTCTATATCTTTGAGAAACGACCTATTGAAATATTACTCTTCCTAAAGGAACCAGATGGTTAATTTGGGAAAATGATATTATACATCTTTGTCCACTTAGGAATGAGGTCAGCTGTTATGCTGAGTTAAAAATAAACAAATAAACCAAAAGAATAGCTGACATCTAGCTTTGGACACGTATTTGTAAAAATCAGGTCTTCTAAATCAGGAAATTGATTTTATACACATGGTAAGTGTAGAAGGAAAACCCTTATTAAAAACCTGAAAAAATTGCTTTTTGGAATGTAGGTTATAGTTTTTAACCTTCAACAGTTGATTTTGATGAGTATGCTTATACTAATTTTCTTATGCTATTTTAATTGAGGTATGTAAAGTTAAAGCTTATTCACTATGATTTCATTTTATTGATTCTTTGCAAATATAGCGAAGTAGTTTTAAAATATTACCTTAAACTTATTCATTAATATATTTCCTCTAAAAATTGAGTTTGATGATGTATTTCATTTCTACTATTTGCACACAGTATAATTCTGTAACACCAAAAACTGGATTATCCTACTGTTCGGGTGGCTTTAGCTAAATAGTGCGCTCCAGCACTGTGCTTGATTGAATGTTGTCTCTACTTCTCAGTTTTATATTTTATTTAAGTCTTTAATATTCCCCTTTTCATGGGGTTGTCCCCATCTTTCTGGTTCTCGGACTTCCTAAACTACTCACCCACAGTGGTGAGTTTCTGTGCGTCCTGCTTCCTGTTGTTATTTTTATTGTTGTTATGCGTTACATCTCTTTCACTCTCTCTTTTATCACTGATCCCTTGCACGGTGCTGATCCCTCGAACATACGATGGGAGCCAGTGAATAGTTGTGGTTAATGGTGATTGGATGACGACTAAGAAAGCTTCTGGAGTACCTCTCCACCTGGACATCAGCCAAATATATTTCTAGAGATAAAGAGGTAGCCGCTGGGCGTCCATCAATCATGTGAACAGTTGAGAAGCTTAGAATACAAAGTGCGCCCGTGAAGTTCTAATTGATTTCCCAACCAGAAGAAAACTGTTTTCACAAAAGGAGGGAAGAGAGGGGGAGATAGCAGATGTTGCAGAGATTAACTGAACTGCGGTTGGCAAGAGTGATAAGTCGGAGGCCGGTGGCCTTCCGTCAGGGGAGGAGAGACAGAGAGACACTGGGGGAGAAAGGAGCTGTGTGGGGAGTGTTACAGAGGAGTGAGGAGCTAGGCCCACAGACAACACTTCAAGATTTATTCTTCAGAATCTGTAGTAAGATTCTATATTAAGATATGAATCTACCCTGCTATGTTATTAAGAAATGTACTACTTAAAAAATATCCTGAGGTATACACATGCTCACATACTTCTAAAGTAAGTCACATGATTATGTTTGTTATTTTTGCTCAAAATATTATTTATTCTTACCATTTAAAATATTCTTATCTATAGGCTATATGATATATATTTAATAGGTTACTAATATGTAACTTGTAATAGAAAGTTGTATGAAATAGAAATTTTATTTTAAATGTAAATATGGCAATTATATTTCTCACTTGGGAGGAACATATATTAATTAAAAACAGTTTGCTTACTGTGTAGGGTTTGAAGAATTACAATGGTAGTATTTGGATTGTGTACGTATTGGGGTGGTGTTAAATATCCCTTAAAAGTTAATCTTGTGCGTAGTTTCTTTGTGATTACATGTGGAAGAACTCTTCACTGAGCTACTCATAAGTGTTTATAACTCATTTTAGTTTTCTTGTTTATTTCCTAATTTAAAATTAGAGACAGTGTGAAAACTAGATAGCTGATCTGTTTTTAATATGTACCTCATCTAGCCATTTTGAACACTTGTCACATTTGTGGTATAATGTCATTTAAAAATTACATTAAAACACTTGTCTGATAGAATACAGTGTTAGTATTTCCCATGTAAAAAGAATTACTGTCCTAAAGCCTAAAAGTTGCTAGAGTATTACTGCTTTTTGTGTCAGTTATTGGTTCATGAATACGTGTTGAACACCAAAAACTAGAATTCTCCATGTCACCCTGAAGTTTGCAATAGCTATGCTGTTGTCACTTGATACAGTTAATTCTTTGCTCCGGAGGCTGCCCTGGGCGTGCATTATAGAATATTTAATGTATCCCTGTTGTCTCTGCCCACTGGGCCCCAGTAGTACTTCCCAGCTCACTGTGAAAACTAAAAATGTTTCCCGACATTGCTCACTGACCCCTGAGGACAGGCTTGCCCACAGCTATGAGCTGCTGCTCTAACCTGTTCCATTTCATGCACGCTCAATTTTACGATGGCTTGGGGTTAAAGTTATAGAAACCATGTTTACCATTTAAAATGAATACATGCTAACTGTAATAAACTATATTGTTTTGTAGACCTTAAATCATCTGTAAAACTGATTGGAAACAATATTAATTACTAATTTCAAATTGATATTTTGATTAGAATATAATTTACTTGTACATCCTCTATTAGGAAAACAGGCTCTCATTATACTACTGTATATACATTTGGGGAGTGTCTGTATTATTTAGGAAAAGTTAAAATTTTATAAACATAAATTAGATTATGTTATAAATTTGGCGAGAGTTTAGGGGAAACAATAGTTGAAGCAGTGAATTTTTCAATTTAGCCACTGTGTTTGCCATAGTGATAGATTTGATAAAGATACAGGTAGTCTATTTTAGAGGCTACAGAAGGCAATAGCGATGGCAGAGTCCAGGTGAAACTAACCTTCTGATTGCTGCACGGAAGCGCACTCCTCAGCACATGTATCTACTGAGAATGAAGGAAGGAGGAGCTTTATGGTAAGGTGGGTCCAAATTATCTAACCTCTTGCTGCTTCAAAGTGTGGTCCATGGGCCAGCTATAACAACATCAGCGGGTTGCTTGTTATAAATTCACATCCTTGTACTCCACACCACGTCTAATGGTGTCAATATTTGTATTTAATAAGATTCCTAGAGATTCTTATGCATATTGAAATTGGAGAAACACAGGTAGAATCTTAATTTCTCTTCTCAGTATGATGTAAGTTCCATGACCACAGAAACTTTGTCTGGTTCGTTGCCATAGTTTCAATACACAATCTAAAGTCTGGCTCAGAGCCTTCAATAAATATTTATTGGTTGAATGAAAGAAACTAATCCATCAGTGGATAGGATACTCCACTCTTCATGGTTTTTTTGTTAAATTAAGACAAAATTTGTTTATGTCACCTTGCCAATTCTCAACTTGCAAATGTTTTATGCATTACGAAGAACAACAAAGAGGTTATATTGCTGCATATACCTTTTTAACATTTTGGCCTGTTATTTATAGAATTAAAAAACAGATAATATTTATAAAATATGTCTGCCATACATGGTCTATATGAGCAACCTCCAGTCTCTTTTCACTTATTATGATATTATCCATTAGTAATATGTAGTACAGTATTCTGTAATAAAACTCAATGGAAAAAAAAGCTTGTGCAGATATACATTTAGTAGCTGTTTTTGATTACACATTACGTAGCTTTGGATGAATAATCTGCATGAAAAATGGGAACTTTGAATTTTTTTGTGATAGTACTCAGGTTTGTTAGCATTAAGGCTTTTGTTTTCCATTGTGCAATCCTGTAGTTTTGCATCAGAACAATACCTGGCCTTCAAAGGGACTTTTAACAGTGAGAAAGGGCCGCACCAAGGGAGCAAGACCACAGCAATCACTCCTTCGGCCCCTGCCAGCTGCTGGATGTGTACGGAATGCAGTGGTGCAGAGCACCTGACTCTTTTCCAGGGTCACATCTGAATATCCAGGAGGACTTTCTTAGGTCCATTCTTCCCTGTCCAGGACCCAGAAAGGAGTTAAAGGAGTGTGTATGGAAGCAATTAAACTTTTTAGTGCTCAGATGACTTTCTCCAGATGAGGTGTTTCTCTTCAGCTGACTTGGGACCTGTAGTAGCACTCTGCTCTAAGTAAAGGTCTTGTGACTTCCATGATGAGGCAGCAGTCACCTGGAGGACACTGACACCAAGTGGACTTCAGAGGTTAAGTATGTGGACCTGAGGTTCCAATAGACCTTCATCTGAGCACTACCCCTTACTGGCTATATGATCTTGAACAGATTATTTAAAGTTCGGTGTCTCAGCATTTTTATCTGTAACATGTTATGGTGCTAAATACTTTAAACATGCAACAATATATGCATAGATTTGCTATGTAGTTTCAGTAAGATAATTGTCAGAATATGTGTGAAATACTTGAATAAACAAATGGTAAAGCCCTTGATAAGAGCATGGTATAAAATGTGAAGGAATCATGTAGGTATGTTGATGTGTTAAAATGTCCTTTGGAGGTGGAAATTAAATGAAAGTGAGTAGAATAGTAATAGCAAACATTTAATATATTAATATGTGCAAGGATGGTTATTAGCAGACAAATACGAATTGACATGACAGCATTCACACTAGACGTTAGACTTTCTACAATGATTGCTGATGAAAAGTCCATGGTCTCAGGAACAGAGACAGTGTCTAGTGCATTATGTGGCATTGCAAATGGATCCTCAGGCCTCAATGTTAGACTCCAGTCTTTGCCCAGTGTGTCTTTTAAGCTACATTACTAAGGAATCACCAGCCCTTTCCCCTGGGATTCAACACCAGAGCAACATGGCAAAACCTTGGTTCTAGTGCTTTTCTGCCTGTCCAGTGTTTAGGATTGGGACAATATGAAGACTTTCTTTGGAGTATCGAACAGGCTAGGGTCTGAGTCTTGTGGGGGCCGCTGGTACGATCTGGCAGCTCAGTGCTCATGGTTGGAGATCCATTGAACATGACAGAATAGGAACCAAGTTCATTTATTACCTCAAAACTCTGCCGGGATTCATTGCCTTAAAGCTGTGGCTGTTTTCTCTGAAGCTTTCCAGGAGGCTAACCTATAGGGATGACTCCTAGAAATATTAATCCGTAAGTCTCACATATTAGTTTAATCAATCTTCCTAACAGTTTTAAAGTATTTTTTTACTGATGAATAAACTGAGCCACAGGCCGTAAGTAATTTACCCACAGACACACAGCAGGTTTTTTGCAGAGTTCGATTCACATCCAGAGGTCATGCTTATAATTTCAAAAAGATGCTTTAAAGCTAATTCTAAAAAATAGAAAATAAAAATAGTACAGTAAGTGCTGAATCCAAGGGGGACAAAACTTCCATAGAAGTCTAAAAATAACCATGAAGTACCTTTTAACTGGCAACTCAAAATTTGAAAATAGTGACTACTTAAAGGAGCATCTCAGGTGACAGTTTCTAAAAATAGAGATGGAGAGGCTCTGGCCAGAGGTTCAGATGCAGCACGCACAAGCCAGAGACAACTCTGATAAAGACCGTGACTGATGAGCTGGCAGCCTAGTCTCAGCCTTCGGTTGGCAGCAGCCTGGCTACAGCTCTTCCAAAATCTGGATCTGCAATACAGAAAGACTCCCCCTGCTCCTTCTCTACTTTATGGAGGTATACTTGACAAATAAAAATTGTATATATTTAAGGAGTACAAACTGGTATTTCGATATACATATATACTTTGAAATGATCATCACGGTCAAGTTAATTAACTTATCCACCAATTCATATAGTTACCACCTTCCCTTTCCTTCCTTTCCCTTCCCTTCCCTCCCACCTCTCTCTCTCTCTCCCCTTCCTCCCTCCCTTCCTTCCTTCCTTCCTTCCTTCCTTCCTTCCTTCCTTCCTTCCTTTCTTCCTTCTCTTGGTAAGAGCACTTTAGGTCTATCTTTTTAGTAAATTTTAAATATACAACACTGCATTGTTAACTATAGTCATTGTGCTGTTCATTAGACCTCCAGAATATACCTTGCGTGACTGAAACTTTGTACCTTTAGATCAATGTTTTCCCCTCCCCTCCATACCCCAACCCCTAAGATGAAAGTGCATCTCTCTCCAGCTCCCTTGTTTATACCCACATTAGTGCCATGTGTTTGAACAGGAGGGAGGTGAAAAATTGATGGATTCACAATCAGAGATGATCCAGCCAACATATTCTGTCTGTAAAAAGTGAAACACATTTTTGAACTTCTGACTCATGGGACTTGAACCAAAGGCTTTCAGCCTTAGTTAAGCCTTAACTCTTCTTGAAATGGAAAATATTTTTTTGACAACCTATCTTCCTTCCTAAAATTCATGCTTTAAATAGTATTCTACATATGCAGATGTTTGCATTTAGTCACTACTAAATCTTTTCTGAATTTTTATTTGTTATGATGTAAAGAAAATATTTTATTTTATTTTTGTATACTTCTTTAATTTTACTGAACACATTGGAAGGTTGTTTTAAATTTTGTTTAAATGTTCTTTGAACCAAAATATTTACAGAACAAGGAGTTCCTCTAGCCCACAGATTGTTCCATTTGTTGTGTTTGAGTGTGGAAACATTGGGAATGACAGCATAAGACGATGCTGCCGAACTTTCTCATAAACAACCTAATAGCATTGTCTAATGCGGTTTTTGTTTATTCAAGGTGTCAAAGACTCCTTTGCTATATTTAGGTTAAATCTAAATTTCTTTACTCAAGCATGGAAAATGTTGTTTGTTTCTGGTTGGGAGGAAAGCAGTATGACCAAATAAAAGAATTGTGCTTAACTGGAAACAATTATTAAAAGAGTCTCAATTTCAGGAAGGAAAGAAATTGTAATTCTGTTTTTGTGTTTTTTTTCAAAGGGGGTACAAAAATGCTAATATTTAGTACCTTTTGTAAAAATATTGTGTGTATTTCTGCCTTAGTCTGTGGGCATTAGTTTGTAAATGACTTTATCTTTTAATTGGAATTTTTAATTTATCACATTATAGTTGAGCAAATACATTTTAATAATAATAATAATTAATATTGTGGCTGGGCACTGTGCTTTCTATACCTATCCTATTTTCTAAGAGCTTATATTTATTGAGTTAATAATTGAGTTTAGGAAATATATATATATCTATGATAGCTTTAATAAGGAAATGAGAGCATGGGTTGGCCATCACAGGCTAGAGTGAGCCCAGTGTCTGTTACGATAGAGGAAAATGGCCTTAGAGTTTAAGAATATTTGTGTGGAAGAGTGGAGTTCGATGGTTAAGAATCGAATACAATGTAAGTAGATCTAGAGTACTTTAATGACAGATTCACAATTGTGATTTAATCTAATAGGAATTACATACACATTCATGTAATATATGTGTATATGTATTAAATTGTACATTCTTAATTGGAAGAAAATTGAGAGTTACAGAGTTCTATGCTTTACTAAGGAATGTGAAAATGTATTTTAGATATAAATTTCTAAAACATTCTAATTGTAATGCCAGTGTTAATCACTGAAATGTGACTTCCTGTGGAACTATTATAGCAGAGATAATATTATAGAAGATCCCTTGCTTAGTAATTATGTTGTTTACATTGTTGTAATAGAAAAAATAAGTTGTTTATATTGTTGTAATAGAAAAAATAGAAATTAATTAGAATATTGAACTATGTAGGATAAAAATCATATTAGGTAAGTTGTTGTAATGATACATGTACCATTTTTTTCTAAATCTAGCGTGGGACCAGCACTGGTAATGATCCCTTAGTCCCTTCTTTTCTCCCAGATCAACTCTTTTTCTCTGTCATGTGTTGTTATGGTAATTTCTTTTTGCTTCCTCTGCTTCTGGTCATTCCAGGTTTTGTTAAACCTATTCTTTGTGACTGGAGTTAATGTAATGTGCTTCCAGAATCGCCCCACAATCCCTGTTTAACCAACCTTTTAATTTTATTCCAACAGTCTCTGCAAACATTCTTTATATATGAAAAAAATGGGCTACTTGCCTATACCAGAATATACCCTGTGCTTTTTCTACATTTTTTCTTATCTGAAATAATTTTCCAATATCCTTGTTTGCTAAAGATAATATTTATTTATGGGCTGGTTCAAATTCCTTTTTCTTGATGGTGTCATAAATGAAATTATTTTGTTTTAACTTACATATGGTCCTTGACTCTATGTGCCGATAGCAATTTTGTGCTCATTTGTAACAGAGTTGATTGTTTATGTTCATGTTTGGTCTTCCTATCTAATTTGTAAACTCTTTTTTCTCGGTTTTGTTTTTCTCCTAGCATCTGAAAGTCCCATCTGTGTCTCTGTGTCATGCTGGCAGAGGCCTTCAACAAGTCATCTTAGAGCAATGCTACAATTTTGTTTGTGTGAACGTAAGTCGTAAATATAAATGACTGAAAGCACTTGAGGATCTTATAAACGTAATGCGGAAGAGACCTGATGTTTCTTGATTATTAAATATTTGACTTTAAGATTTTATAGATGAGTTGTGTTTTTGAATATGTATTTGGAAACTTTATTTTTCACCTTTTGAAATAGGAAAATAACATTTCCTATAATGAGGAGATGGTGATAGTAATTCTTTAGACAGCATGTCTAATTTTCTGTTTTGTTATAAGCAGATAAGTCTGCACAGGTTTGAATCAATAAATAGTACAAATTTTAGTAATTATAAACTTATGGATAGTTTTTAAAATAGATTAAAATTAAAAAATTGGGCTTTATACATATTTTGAATGATTACATAAAAGTTCTGCATGTTTTCTACTTGAATTAACTTTTAAATCATTTAAGAACTTCTTTTAACTCCCTTTTATCTGTCTGGTCTTTCAGGTTATGACCTCTGAATTTGAAGAAACCCAGAAATTACTGAATATACTTAAAGAGAGTAATCTTTCCATTTTGTATCCTGTTGTTGTTATTTCAGTAAGTGAATTAATGCAGACTTTTCACTTTAAACATGTGCTTTCTTTTTGGAGTTCAACTTTTTATTTAACAAAATTTTATCAACTTTCATCCAAAAGAAACTCTTCTTTGTGGACTCTTGAGCTTACTCTCTTGCCGTGATTTCTTTGACTGCCTGCTCTTATTTGGTGGAAGACAGGTTTGGAAAACAATGTAATTCAACCTAGCAACCAATTTCATTTCATTTTCTTCATTAAAGTCTGAACGTGTGTTGCTGAGTCGACTAGTTTGGATACTGTAAAAGAGCTTCATTTAGAGTATTATCAGGATGGCGTTAGAGAAGAATTCCTGAAGTTAAAAGAAAATTGAGGGGGAAAAAGCAGATGAAAGAAAATTTACTCTTAGGTTGTCTCATCTCTGTTCTACGGACAGACAAAGCAGAGTGGACAACAGATTGAGAGAATTCCTAGGAGAAGAGCCCATAAACATTTTGGAGAGATTTCCGTGAAAGACTAAAAGTGTCACGTTTAGTATAGCATTTAATTGTGTAGCTGAGGGGAATATCAGAGAGCAAAACCAGGAAGAGAGCACATCGCAGGCCCGGCCTGCCACAGGGGCTGAGGAGTCACGTTTGGTTTCCAGCATTTGCTGTGGGAAGGGCTTCCAAACAGGATGTTCTCAAAACAAGCGCCTACCATTGCCATGTTCCTAAAGCTCAGGCCTGTTCTATAGAGTGGTCATTTAATTCTTGTTAGGTAAGATCATTCATGCAGAATAAAGATAATTTGCACTGCAAATAGGTAATTCTAGACTAAGCAGTGCAAGTAGAAACGAATGAGCAATCGAAGGAGGTTTATTTCACTGCCCTGTTGTACTTAGTTGTATGCCCCAAAGATAAACTCCACACACACTGATTTTAACAGCTATATAGGTGTTCTCATTGAGACTTTTTAGGCACATTATGAAATGTACCCAGTGCTGGAAGGCTCTGAGGCTCTGTAGGGTAGTGATAAGTTCAGGGTAGTGATAAGTTCAGAGTCCTGTGTTGGGCTCTTTATCCCTCTGTCCACATTGTAACTTGCTTAGAAATTTCATTCGGTTCATGTTCCCAGATATTATTCTAAAGAGGCAGTGCAGTGCTGTGATGAGAACAAGAGCTTACAACTCAGAATGCCTTGGTTCCTTGATCAAGTTTCTGAACTGTTATGGAACTTGCTTTCTTCATTTTGGAAATGAGGCTAATAACCCTACCTCTCAAGTCATTAAGGATTAAAATGAATGAATGCGAAGTGTGGTTGACATCACAGTGCTGGGCCCTTGGCGGGAACACAATGCTAGTTTCCTTTCCTAGGCTAGCTCCTTTTATTTACGGTTGGGATGGGATGACTCAAAGTTTACTTCCTTAGCTTTAATCTGACTCCTGAGTTTCAGTTACACATTTTCCAACATTCTGTCAGGTCCTTCGTTTTGAACACTTAGCTATCTTCTCACACCTGGCTTGCCAGATCTATCCCAAAAGCACAGTCTGCCTCAGTTGACTTCTCTTAGTGGCAAGGCCACTGTGGCAGGTACCCGGGTGGGAATCAGTGTCACTTTTCAATTCGCTTTCTACCTTTTTCCTCTGCCTCTCTTTGTCAAACACACACACGCAGTTGCTTAAACTGTTTGTTCTTCTATTTCATTTCTATTGTTGTATCTCAACCTCAGTCCTTTGTATCACTTCCGTAAATATTTGCATTTGATTTTCTGTTGACTTCTGTTGAGTTCCATTTTATGTACCCCATTAAATGCAAGACTGTTTGGCTACCTGGTGTTCTGTATCAAACTAAGGGAAAAGATGGACAATCCTCTAGTTAGGGAAGAAATGTCTCTCAGAACTCGTATGAGAATATTGTAAGTCTGTATACTATAAATCAATATACTATAAACACAGTAAAATACTCATTTTAAATTGAAGAGTTATCACTCCATAATTAATATTTGTACACCCATTGTTTTCTTATTATGTAAATAGATTCACTGTGCTGATATTAAGGATGTTATTAAAATTAACAGGAGACTGTCACTGGAACATAATATAGAATATGCATGCTTTGTATGAAGCAAATCACTGAGAGGGTAAAGAATGGATATTTATATAGCTAGTTTTTTTTTCAGGTTCTACACGAGTCTCGATTGTTAAAATGTCAGTTCTCTTTGGCTCTTATGAAAGTGAACTGGGTTGGGAACATTTAACGTAAGAGGTTTTTGTTTTCTAAGGTGACCTAGTGTAAGTAGAGCCTACTGCTTTAAGAACCACGTAAAGAAAGGAACAAAATTTTACATGAAGAGTAGAAAAAATAACTGGGACTTTAAAGAACTAAAGTACTTATTAAAATAATTTTATTTTATCTTCTATTTAAGAAAATTTGGTTATGTTTGCAAAACTGAACTTGTTTGCATAATTTCATGGACATTATAGGATGATATGTTGTGATGTTTTTCAAGTGGTCATTTTTCCAAAGATTTTGGACATTTTTAGTTTTGTAATAATATCTTTTGTTAATAATAATATGATGTTCAACATGTTCTTTTGGAGCTCTATTCTTATTTTCTTTTCATATATTTTAAATATATTTAAAACTTTGCCAAGTTTTCATTGGTTGATGGCGTTGAGTATGGTTTAAGGAGTTTACAAATGTTAATTTGATCAACTTTATGACATCCTAGTTTTTGGTAGCTGTAACCTAAAATTTCATTGTAATTATATTAAATTATCAGAATTTTCCAAATTTCTGCAATCAACTCAAGACCGACTGATGGTAATGTTAACTACTTGGGCTGAAGTCGATACCAGCATTCAAAAGGGCAGAGACGGTCGGATGGGGTCCCCTTAGAAGTGTTCTGTTCTCAGCGAATCTCTGTCTTTTAACTGCAAGCCTTTGGAAGCAGATACTCAGATCATGAGCACACCTTGTACTAGGAGAATACTCCCTACTTGAAAGAAAAAATAAATAAATAAAAAGCACTGTTTTTATTCCAGACTGGTTGGCAAAAAGGAAATTTAAAAGTTTAGATCCCTTTCTGTCTTTTAACAAGAAAACCTTATAAACATTAAAAATCAATGCTTTCTTTGGTAAAGTTAAATAGGGCAGGGATTATGTTTGAGAGGTCTTTTCAGATGCTGTTTAGTCTGTTGTAGAAATTATCACAGAGCCAAAGTTTTTATCCCGAGTGGACTGAAGTTACTGTTGTTAGCCTTCCCTTATTTGTGGTCGCCAGGGGGTGTGTAGTATGGCTGGCACCTTTTCCGATTGCCACTCTCAAGAGGATAGATAGTGTGGACGCTCTATTTGGCATCACCTGATACAAGAGCCATCACCGTGGGACATGTTCGATTTTCTATTTTCTACCCTGTTTATGTGTTTTTGTTCACTGCTTTTTAAATAATGATCAACAATTGTTTAGTAAAGTGATATATTTATTATATGTATTTAAATAGTATAAGGCAATTTCATCAAACTTCTGATATAAAAATCACTCCAAAAGAACATAGTTCTTTTTTTTTTTTACCTAGGTTAAACAAAACTAAACAGTGCCAAAAGCAAATTATAGACTGAATTCTTGGTTTAGAAATTAATGATCAGAGAGCCTTTTTTTCATAACAATGGGCAAGAGAGTTTCAGGAGACAATATTACTATAGCTGTTTCTCATCAAGATTATGTAAAACTGAAAAAGTAATACCTTCACCTGTTCTGAAAGTAAACTAGAGATTCTGCTTTATTTGGATCTGGCAAGATTTTCACAAAACATTCTTATTTAAAGCTTATTTTTTCAATGATCATAGCTGCTTCATATAATAGGCACCAAAGAAATGATTAATTTTTGAAAGCAGAAAGTAAATAGCAACAAATCAAAATAGAAGTTTAAAATCAAGAAATGAAGCAAACTCTTTAATTTTACTTAATAAAGTAGTTTATCACTTCTCCACAGCAAAATAATTTTACGGTAAAAATTTGGACAATTACATGTGAGTTCTACTTTCTCTGGCAATTGTATTGGTGCTTTATGAGCGATAAGAATCTCCGTGAATTCACTTCAGCAAAACAAATTATCATATGGAGTTTTAATGCTTGGAAAACATAAATAAACCTTCAAAAGTGCCTAATTTAGTTCTAGTTACTAGGAAGTAGTTTATTGCCACAACAGATCAGAATATATGATCTTTAAAATACTTCAAAATGTTTAATATTTGAACATGTCAGCAAATAAAAAAATAGAAAACCACTCTCCATTGACACTTGATATTTTCACATCTGGGGAAACTGTCACAGAGATGTAAATTGTTTCCAGAACATTCCACAGCTCACCAATGTCAAAGCCAGGAACAGAATCAATCCAATATGCAATGTATCAAATACACTTGTTACTTTTATGCTCTCATGAATGTGTTAAATAATAAGATGGAACAAGATTAAAAATATACATATACAAAAGTATATGTATTTAATATTTCTTCCTAATAAAGAACAAATGACAACTGGAAAAACATATAGATTCTCTCTTTTAAGTGCTAATGAGTTCTTACTTTAGCTTCACAGGGTATTGAGCCTTTATTGAATTTAATATTTATAAAAACTCTGTAATTCTGTTAAATTTCTTACCAGATCCCAGACATGTATCTTTGTCAACTTTTACTTAACTGTTTGTTCTATAGCCTTCTGCCTGTTAACCCTATTATCACTAGGCTAAGAAAATTTGTTTTTAAGGCACAAGTTACTATAAAACAAACAAAACAGAGCTGGCTATCATAATTCTCGCTGCTTCCATGTTGGGTTGACTTTTATGTATATATCAGGTCTCTAGTTTATTTGTGTGTATTTTCAAATGGATATTTTGTGTATTTAACAGGCAGTGAGTGACCTAGGGAGTAGGTTCAAATGCCTCTTCTACTTCTTTCATGTTGCTACTGTACCTTTATGGATTCCTTGACTTTTCCTTCAGAAAATTATAACTTTATTTTTTGTTGAATTTTTAGCATATTTTCAGTTAAGATACCTTAAAGTTTTCTCTTTTGTGGTTGTACACAGCTTCAGTGGCAGATATGCAAACAATTCCACAAATTCTACAAACGTTTTTATTTGTTTTCTGCTAATATAGTAAGTCTCAGGTATTTCCTGCCTGAATCAATACTAAAATCTGAATAATTCTGGTTTAAAATACCTTTAGAACCTTTTTGCAGTTTCATTCTTGAAGGGATTCTTTTCTAACACAAAGATGCAGAATGATGAAGTCATTCTTGTAGAAGGTGTTGAATAGAAAGAATTGACTGTTATTTTAAGTTTTAGGAGATTTTTGCTTGTGGCTAAATGGTCACTGGAAGGTTTGCATTGTGGGATATAGACGTTCTCTAAGATTCATTGCGAAGCACATGTAACAGGTGATGTGTGAAGGTGTGACTCCCAGGACACGCATTCCTAGTGTTCTCTCTGTTAGTGAATATGGGCTATTCATTTGCAGATAGAGTTATGTTCTAGTGGAGCATGCAAATAGAATGAACTCCAGAAGACTCTTCCTATGTTTTATGAATAATTATTTCTCGTGATTGAGCACCGGGCTTGGAATCTCTATTTATTTTCCTACTTTAAATAATTTACTGAGCTTAGTCAGTTAAGCAAATGTGTGTGAGAATTTATTTGCCAGTGCAGTTCTAGTACAATAAATCAGTGTATACAATGTAACATGGAATGCACAGGAGGCAAAATAAATGAAACTCACCTTCTTTAGGCAGCTTACATTAATTATGGTCCTAGAAAAAAAATTGAACAATTGGTTTGGTCATTCAATTTTCAAAAAATGTGCCTGGGAGTTTTGTTAGATTTGTGTGTGTGTGTACTCAATTTTATTTTAAACAATAGAAATGTTCTTTAGCTCATTTATGTTATGCTATTTCTTTACCAATTAGAATCAAATATATTTTAATATCATGTAATATTTAAAAATTAAATGTTATACATCCGTAATTAATAATAAATTAATGTAATATATATGTTAATATAAATATGCTAAGCCTGACTTTGTTTATAATATTAAAAAGGGTTTTACTGCATGAAGAAAAATAAATTATATTGTTGTAAAGGGGGCATTGTATAGAAAGAATTGACTTTTATTTTAGTTTTAGGAGATCTTCATCATGGTAAGGATTCTGAACCTGGAGTGGGGTTCAAGGTACAAGTATTGATACTATGTTTTCATATGACAAGTGTCTATTAACCTGACCAAGTAACTTTATGTCTCTGAATTTAGTTCAGAATCTTTATCTGGAAACAAAGTAGGAAGCTCTCAAAGACATCTGAGTAGGTTCTCTTTCTAAAACTCTTTTTATACTACAATATGTTATAAAGGTTTTATATATATAAGATATATATATATATAGTAGAACAATTCAGATGATTATAGTTATGCTAAATAAGAATCAGGTACTATGATATTTCTTTTTTGAGCCAATTTTGAGACCTTTCTAGCTTTATTCCTGATCACAAGTTTCGTGAGACCTTTTTTATGGTTTGTCTTTATTTATGCCTTTCTTACGTATCTTCTTTTTATAGTCTGGTTTTTATTAGGTTAAGTCTATTTCTTCTCTTTTTATATTCATTCCTCTTTTTTCCTCTCTGTTTAATAACAGTTGCAAGATTAATCTTTTCCTCGACCCACACCCCTCTCCCAAAGAATCTATCCTTCCATGTCTAGTCCAGGCAACTGTCTTCTGGAAATGATTCCTTAATCGTTGGCGCTCACACTGATGCTTCTTATTGCCACTGCATTTAAAATCCACTTTAGGTGCTATCGAGTTAGCACTTTCCCGGGAACTATAGCCTGCTCTCTTTGTTACCTAACTGATTGATTAATATACTTATGTAACATTTTTTTAACTTCTGTGTGGCAGGTACTTTGACATACATGTAGCTTATTTAACAATTAATATATATTTTTTAAAAACAGCATTGTACTTTAGAAGAATGACACATTTGTACAAGCTAGTGTTCTAGATGATTTTTATCTTAATAAGGAAATAATATTATTTATTTTCCAGAATAAAGGCTATTAATAATATGAGCTTAATTAATGACCAGAGTTAGGCTGGGAAATGATTCAGTGGCTGGGAGTTCATGGGGTCCTGGTCACTGTCCCTTCTGTCCACCACCCCAAGGTGATAACTTTAACTAGGTCTGTTTGAGAAAGAGGCAAGTTAGCTTGGAATAGAAGATTGAGAGGGATCTTATTAATGAGACAGGAGAGGAAGCTGAAATGTGGAAGGCCGGACAGGGTCCAGTTCTGTTAGTGTAGGTAGAAGATCATTTCTATATGGAAAGAGTAGGGCATGAGAATAGTAGGAGCTGGAAAGAGCTAGGGGACCAGAAACAAAATGAACTACACATTGGGGAGAGTTGAACCGTGGACTAGGCAGGTCTATGTCAAGGTGAGCCTTTGAAGTTTGAACTCTATAAAGCATCACTGCCCAGTGGAAATGGATATGGTGAGATTTGCATTTTACACATCCTCTGGATGCCTCACAGAGAAACGATTAAAGAGATCAGAGAGATTCCTTGATGCATTTGGTTTAGTTAGGAGGCTATCTCAGTAGTCCAAGAAATAATGGTGGCAGCTAAGACTACAGTAATTCTAGAGTGGATGGGCAGAAATAGCTGGAATCAAGATATATTTAAGGCATGGAAGCACTAAGAATAGGCACTTTATTTAATGAGAGAGAAAACTTCTGATTTGATATCTCGTAAGACTGGATAAGAGTAAGATGGGACATTAGCAGATTTTTTAATTTGTTTCTGAAGGTTGAGTAAGCAGATAATTATCCCAACTTTGTTGAGAGATAATTAGAATGATTTCACTTATATTCAAAAGCTTTCTATTCCTTTATATGTGTGTGTATTTATTGTATATGTAAAAGAGCTTATCCTAAAGCTTTTTTTGAAAGGTAAGTTATACTCTTCTAAGGCCTCCTTAATGTTTGACTTTTAATAGAATTTCAGGTATAGGCACAATTTAAAATATATATCTTTCATATCACAATAATTTTGCCAAGTCTTATATAGTGTTTGCATGATCATGTTTTTATGAAAATTTTTCTATACTAATGCTTCATATTCTGAAAAATATAAAATAAAAAAAAGAAAAACACCTTGTGCAAGAGTCAAAACATTAGTATTTAGGAAGATGGTAAGAATAAAAACATTAGTGGATAGAAAGGTGGTAAGAATCTTACCAGGCCTAAGCTCTGCTCCTTTAGCATAAAAATCAATAGCCACCTAAGAATAGATTGCTTTCCCAGTGTTCTGGAAAACCTATTTTATTGAAGGCATTTTATTGAGAGCATATAAAGGTGATGGAGTCAGTGTGAAAAGCTTCTTGATCCAAACATGCTTTGGCCTGAATGCTGTTTGTAATAAAGTTATATGTGATACTTAATACTTTTGAAAAGTATAGTATGATTTAATTTTCCAGGCATGTGAGGTTTTATTTTATGGGCTTTTGAAGCTTAACTTATTCCACTTAAATGCTGGGGTATTTGATTCACTGGTACCTGTTAAGGGGGGACGCAGAAGGAGTTGCAGAGATAATCTTGGTGTCAACTTTGGAAATGCTTACATGGGAATGATAGGACTAGTTCACGTCACCTGCATGTCTCTTCTGAGTACTTTAAGTATTACACCCGTTTCTAGATCTCTTGTGAGAGGAGTGAAAATGCCTGTTTTTTTGAAGTTTAATATGTTTATGGAAATGACAGCGTTCTGAGTTTTTTCTTCACCAACAAGACTCCAACTACGATCTTGTGTTTTGTGTTCAGTTTGGAGGAGCTGGGACTCCTGCTACATTTATAATTCTCAGTCCCTCAGCAATAACTGGCCTGCTGATGCATATTTTTAGTATAATTATGTTGATGTTAGCAATCACAGACACTTATTGAATACTTTAAATAGTGAATCATCCTTCTTTTCTTTAAAATCCGTGATCCCTTTAATCCTCAGAGCAGTCCTGAGGGTTGGTTATCATAGATGCCATTATCTCTGTAAGAATGCCCCATACTCATTTTACTTCACCACCTGACGTTCATTAGGGATGTAAATACTCTCCCTTTTCAAGTACTAGAAACCACACTGTTAGAGGAGAAAGGGATCTTAAAATCCATTTAGGAGCATGCTCTCATTTTGCCAGAGATGACCCAGGCCCTTTTCTTTACCTGGATCTGAGATAAC
The DNA here is from genome assembly GCA_028533065.1 of Trachops cirrhosus. Taxonomy (NCBI): domain Eukaryota; kingdom Metazoa; phylum Chordata; class Mammalia; order Chiroptera; family Phyllostomidae; genus Trachops; species Trachops cirrhosus. The sequence continues at coordinate 18,443,270 of CM052549.1, forward strand.
TTCTTTGTATTGGGAATTGGGGACTTTTCTTGTGAAAGGGCCAGATAGGAAATACTGTAGGCTTTATGGGCCATTGATGTTGCAACTCTTCTACTCTGTTGTTATAATGTAAAAGCAGCCATAGACAATATTTTTAAAAATTGGTATGGCTGGATTCCAATGAATCTTTATTTACAAAAAAAACAAAAACAAAACCAGGAGGCTGCATTGAACCCATGGACCATTGTTTCCTAAATTTTGGTTTAGATTTTTCATTTCTGTATAACCATTTGCCACAGTTAATTAGTACCATTGCTTAAAATATCCATTAGAAAGTTCTTTAGTAGACGTACACTCTCTGAGTCATCAATTCTCATGATCTGAAGTGTTGCTCATGTACCAATTCCTAAGTTTTGACAGGAATGTTCAAGGGCATGAAGTTTGAAAAATTCAAATTCATCTTCTTCCCTCCAGAACTATCCCTCCCCAAAAGTCTCTCTCTTTTTTTCTTTTCTATTCTGACCTCACTGTAGTCACCATAACCAACTTTGCTAATTACAAATTGACCAAGCCACTCTCCTTACAAAAAGCTTCCAGAGGCTCCTGATCCCTAGTGGAGAAAGCTCAGACAGATCCTAAAGGCTTGGCCTGGGCTGGCTCTTGCTAAATTTTATAGCTTACTCTCATTTCTCATTGAGCACTTCCCCCTCCAGTAACACGGAACTGACGTAGCTCCCACGTGCCCCATGTTACCTAACATATCGGTGCTTCCTCTCTTGAGTTTTTCTACCTGAAACACCATTTTCATTGTGTTTGCTTCATGATTCTTATTATCCTTAACATTTTAATGATAGTACTCCTTCTTGCAGTCCTTCCTTCACACCCCTGTGCCCAGACTCTTTGCCCCGTCCCCACACAGTGTGAGCAGGCATTCGGAAATGTTTATTGACTTGAACTTGCCTTGACATTCCTAGTCATGATGCCTTCCACCCCACCCTGTTCCTAGGCTGCCACCACAAGGAGGTGCTTTGTGGTGACTTACAGAAATGAAGGAGACTGGGTATGAGGAGTTAGATAGAAATTACACCTCAAATACTAGCTACATTCTATTAGGGAGCATAATACTGCTAGTTCTACCTGAGGTTTTAGGCTGTTATTTACTATGTATAAATTTAGATTTATGAATTTTACTATCTTGATTTGTGCTGTCCTTCTTACTTTTTGGCAATTTCATTTTTTTCCCATTTTGCCTTTTCAAAAAAGAATTTTTGTTTCATCTAACAGTGATAAATGTCTAACTTACAGATATGTTTTTAATTTTTGTGAATTCTATCTTCTTGCTTCGTGTTAGGAAGTATACCTCATTGTGTCAATAAATGACTACTTGTGTTCTTTCAGTTCATTTTCTGTTTTAACTCTAAAAGAATTAAACTTTGAAGTGTTTCTCTTTCTTAAGTGGAACTTATTTTTTCTCATGTAAATTGAACTTCGGGCATGATTTTCTAACATTTTAGAGAAGAGGAATTTTTATTTCAAAATTAATTTTAAATGGATTAATACTACAATGTATTAAGTAGGTAAAAAGCTTGCATTTAGGAGCATTAATTTTTATCTTTTAATTCATGTGGGTAGCACTTATGTTTTTTTTTAAGGATTTTATTTATTTATTTATTTTTAGAGAGAGGGGAAGGGAGGGAGAAAGAGAGGGAGAGAAACATCGATATGTGGTTGCCTCTCCAATGCCCCGTCCTGGGGACCTGGCCCGAAACCCAAGGGTGTGCCCTGACTGCCAACTGAATCTGTGACCCTTTGGTTTGCAGGCCAGCGCTCAATCCACTGAGCCACACCAGCCAGAGTGCATTTACTTATGTATTTAATTAATAAGAAATACTAGGTTATTTTGATAAAGGTAAAAGTTTGAATCAAAGATTATGGAAGATAGAGTTTTCTTTTCCTAGACTATTTTTGCATTGTATTTGGATTGTGAAATAAACTGGTCAATCTATTAGACACTTATAATGTTAACATTTGAACAAGAGTTTTTTTCTTGTAATCTATCCTCTTCAAGTAAATGGGTCCAGAAGGCTGAAAGTAAGTAGACTGTGCCCTTGTCATAACTATATCAATCAAAAGTCATCTTCAAACTTACACACTAAGATTACAATGTATCAACAGAATGTGTTACTGCACGCATCGATCTGTGTCACTCAGCTTACTCTTACCCCATCATGACGAAGGCACGTGCTAAGCAGGTGTTTCCTAGCCCTGCTGGCCGTCCAGTGGAGCTCAGCGCACGTGTGCCACGAAAGTGCGCCTCGTTCTTCCATTCGGTGCGTGCAGACATGCCCGGGCCTGAATTTTAAAAAAATACGGTGCATTTTTCATCTTAGACATTGTAGTTTTCATCTCTACAAGTTTGATTTGCACCTTTTTTATGTCTTCTATTTCTGTACTCAACTTTGGAATATATGGGTACAGTTATAATTTTCACATCTTTGTTGATTTGAACATCTTGATCAGTTTTGAGTCAGTTGTAAGTGGTGTATTATTTCCTTATTATGGAGCCTATTTTTGGCTTCTTTGTATGCCTGGAAATTTTGTGCCTGTGTGTGTTTAAGGTGTGTTACATGGGTTTTTAATTTTCATCAACTTGGAAATTTTTTAGCCATTACTTTTTCATTATTTTTTCTGCTCTTTTCCCCATCTGGGAACTTCAGTTACCTGTATATTAGGCTGTTGAAGTTGATCCATATCTCACTGATGCTCTGTTTGTTTTCCCTTTTTTTGTTCTTAGTCTTTCCTTTTTTTCAGTTTTATTTTAAATAGTTTCTGTTAGTATATTTTCAAGTTCACTAATCTTTTTTTCTGCCATGTCTAAACTGCTGTTAATTCCTCCAGTGTTATTTTTTATTTTTTAATCTCAGGTGTTGTTTTCCTCCTTAGAAGTTAGGTTTAGGTCTATTTTACATTTTTCTTTTCTCTACTTAACATGCTCATTCTTTCTTGTAGCTTTTTGAACACATGGAATTCAGTTGTAAAATAATATTTTTCTATTAATTCTAATATCTGTGTCACTTCGTAATTGGTTTTGACTGATATTTTATTTGTTCTAGTTATGAGTCATATTTTTCTGCTTTTTTTCTTTTTGCACATTTGATATTTTTCGGTTAACTGCAAGATCTTTTGAAATTTACCTTGGTGGATATCGGATTTTTTTGTGCCAGCAGCAATACTTCAAGCTTTGTTCCAGAAGGCAGTTAAGTAGAAACAGTTTTACCTTTGAAGTATTGTTTGTGTGATCTTTAGGTGGGACTAGCTAGTGTATTTAGTACAGGGTAACCATTTCCTTCTTAGTCCTGTACCTAAAGCACTGAAAATGTGAAGTTTTCTAGCCTGAGTAATGGCCACCACCACTTTTCCCCACCCTGGCGGTCAATCCGGCATCGTTGCTTCTAATCTTGGCGGATGGATTTCCCCCAGCCCCAGACAGTTTTCTCCGCTGCATGCCCTGACCCGTGCTCTGCTGAGTGTGTGGCATTTACATAATCTCCCGAGTTCTCCCTCTGTGCACCTGTCTCCTCCCAGGTAGTCTGCCACAGGCTCTAAAATCTGGAGAGCCACAGCACTGCCCACTGCTCTTACAGCAGTGCGTTGGGGCAAACACAGGCCTCACCTTATTTGTTTCTCATCTCTCAGTGGTGTCCCTGTTGCACTGTGCATTATGTCATAGAAATCTTTCTTTCATACAGTTCGTACACGTTTTCACTTGTTTCAGGTAGAAAAGGAAATTTAGGACATGTTACTCCCGTTTGGGTGGAAACAAGCTGGGCCTATCAGAGTTTGAAAGTTTTATTTTCACACCTTTTATATTCATCCACATTTTCAGGAATGTACTTATATATAAAGTATATATATACAAAGAAGAAAAGCTCAGTCTGTGTTAGCTCATACTCTATATAATTTTGCCTAGTCCCGATATAATTTCTCAGAGCAGGATTTTAAGTAATAACAGAACATTTAGGCAGGAATGGAAATTCCTTTTGTGATAACAGACACATAAGTTAATGACCAAACTATATTAATGGGATGTATGACCAGCAATAATATTACATAGACTTTTGTGCTAGACAAATGTAGGGCATACTTGATCTCTATACTCTTGTGTACTGTGGCCATTACTACCTATGGCTATGAGCAGTTGAGGTGTTGCCTCTGCATTTCTGTTTAACTTTAATAAACTTGAATTGAGTGAAAATAGTCATGTATAGCTAGTGGCTACTCTAGTGGCGACAGTACAGTTCTAAACTATGCTTCATTTGGCCATCCTTGTATTGAATCACCCTTTTATATGATGTATCTTTATGGAAACAAATTTCTTAGAAATAAAGAAGTTAGGCTAGCACTTTATTTGAATAAAAAAGCTCAATAAAGCAAATTTCAATGATCCTTCAACTGGTTATTAGAAGTACTCTAATTGGAATTACTGGGTATTATGTTTTTTTTTAAGACTAATGCTTAGTATTGGCCTAAATACATAAAATGTCTATTTGTGAACTGCAAAAATGTTCATAATTTATTTTTTAAATACCACATAATGTTTATCTAAGTGGCTTTTGGACAACCACAATAATAATTATAGATTGTTGCTTAAGCAGTAGTGAATTTTATCTTATAAAGTGAAATTTTGGCAAGTCACTAAAATATGTAAAGATTATATATTAACTCATTAAAAAATCACATATCTGTTTTTTGTATCTTCCGTGATATATATTCTCTGAAAACTCTTTTCAGAGAAAAATTAGTAAATAAATATAGTTGTATATTTTAAATAATGTTAGATAAATCAATGCTTCATATCAATCACTGAATTGCTTTTACCTTTTGATTCTAAAGTATGTTTCAGAGGGTACAGATGTTAATTGTAGATGTATGTAATGCTTCAGATAATTGTGCTACAATACCACAGAGGCAAAGTTATGTTCTTAAAGGAGAAATTACTTTGTAAGTAACTAAAAAAATGTTCATTTTGATTTTTTAAAACATTTTAAAGTAATGTTAGGTTTTTCTATTGACTGTGTAAAATGTGAAGTTCTGCGTTCATTTCTTCTTTAATCTTTTAAATAAGATCTGAAAAAAGTGTATAAAAATATAACATTATAACATTACAAAACTCATTTTTAAAAAAGTTCTTTGGGTAAATAGAAACATTTAAAAACTTTTGTGTGGTTAATAATTAAATACAAAGTATGGTTATTTTATTTCCTACCTTTTGTTGCATGCCGTTATTTTCAATCTACCAGTTTTGGTGGCATTTTACTTTATTAGATTTATAAATGGGTTTTTGAGCATGAGCTCTGAGTCTTTATGATAGTTTATAACTTCATTAGTTTCCATTCATCAGAAGTATGAGTTAAATTTCACGATGGCATTGATTTAAATTTGTTCTAAAATGCAGTGATTCAATATTGAAAGCTTGTTCTTTTTTTCTTTTTAATAGTACAATTCATTAAGTTAAAGCCATTTTCATGAATAGAACCCACATAATTTATAAATAGTTGAAGTGAGATGAACGTTTTTCTAATATATTTTAATCCTTAAGATGCAGTGTTACTTTGATCTGTTTAGTATTGGCCAGTTTCATCAGTTATTAGATTTCCCTTGTATTTCTTTTGGAAAGTATAGTTTTTGAAGATGCTGTTGACCCTAACTCATACAGTTTACTTGTCTGTACACATATGTAGATAATTTTGCGGTATCTATTGTTTGGATTCAGAGAACCTCTGGTCTATCTGCTGAATCTCTCTAACTCAATTATTTGATAATTACCAGAACTTTCATTTAGACTGTTCTTCCTTCCACTTTGGTGGCACTAAGCAGTGCATTATTTGGATATATACTTATGCTTCGCAAATTGACTTTCTTCCTAGTCAAATAAGCAAAGAGTCTACCTCCCCTCTTCTCATGAATCCTGACTCCCTTCTCGGGCCTTCCTGTGAACATGGACTCTGCATTGAAAGAAGTATTAAATATGGGTTATGGAACATTCCTGATGTTTAGAGAATATTGTATGTGATATTAATTAGTTTTTATTTAATGTACCTATCTTCAGAGACAGGTGAAAAATCATGTTTTAAAATATAAAAAATCGATTGGAACTCATCTGGGACCAGGGACATATGAAATGGTTACTAGACAAATACAAAGCATGTGTACGACTGCATGTAGAAAATGTGGGGCACAGAGACTCCTTTCCCAAAGTTCGTGAGTGGAAACCCGGCTCACCCACACAGCTGTGAAGCTACCCACGTGTTATATGTTCAGGCAATTTGCTAGTTTATAGGAGTGAATTTGCTACCTTTAAAAAAATGCACATTTTTAGTGGGGGTAGGAAGCAATCCTTATGGTCATTTACATGTGCATGGAAAAGGACTGTTAGAAATGACATCCTAAGTGGGAAATACTGTTAGTGTAATTTACATGTAGCAGATTACTGAACAGTAAAAAAAGAGATCAAAGAACTCAATCCAGATGAATGTTTTGCTTTATTTCAATGGGTGTAGCCTGTCCAGGCTGTACGTTTGTTTTATTAGAGCTAAAACGTTTACATTTCTTTTGAGTTCTTATGATCATTTTTGCAACCCTCGGCTGTCGTCATATAAACCTGCCCAGTTTTTAAAAATAAAAAGAATTAAAATTGATTAGGTTCTTGTAACAACTGAAATTCTTCCTGGAACACGTAAGTAGCTGGTATATTTTAAAGGTTAAAATTAGTAGCACAATGAGAAGTATACATTCAAGTTTTCCGGTATTGCTATCAGGAAGCACACCTGCTGGAGGTTATCCTCTGCTTTTCACATGTCGTCAGGCCTTCCCACCTGGTGACAGAGAACTCTTGAGATGCATCCTATTTGTTTATGCTTGTACTTTGTCAACCTGATTATACATTTCCTAAGGTCAACATCTCTTTACTTAAAATTTAATTATGTCGACTAGCACAGTGTTCCACACATACTAAGTGCTCACGAAAAGAACTTGTGTTAATCTCTTATGTTCTTTTACTACATGATTAAGTTTCCCTATAATCGTTTTTTATAGTTTGATTTTTGAGAGAAAGGAATAGAGAGTGATTGAGAGAGAGACAGAGAGACATTGATCCATTGTTCCATTTATTTATGCATTCATTGGTTGCTTCTCATATGGGCCTTGACTGGAGATCGGACCTACAGCCTTGGCACACCCGGACAACACCCTAACTGAGATATCCATCCAGGTTCCCTATAATTTAAGTAGTTGTTTTGATGGGATAACATAGGCAGTTTGTAGATATCTAAATAGCTTGCCTGGAACTCACTTTTATGTACCATTTCCTTGATTTAATTCACGGAATATGTGCTGAAAAGCATTAGCCTACTGATTCTTTGTGTGTGTGTGTTACCTTTTTCCTTCCAAGGAGCTATAGTATGTTGTAGCTTATAGATCTGTAGCCGAGTGGAAAGTCTTCCTGTCCCTGTTTAGACATCTCATGACTTGGCAAGAACTTTTAAAAACCATGGTACCATGACCTTTAGTTCAACCTCGGTATTTTTGCTATAGCACATGCCTTTCTAAGAAAAATTAGGTTACATGAGATTGATAAATAAGGGAGTTAGGTCCATGTAATGCAGAAGTAGCATAAGCTCATATGCAACTTTTTGTAGATAAGAACAAGCAGAAAAACAGGAATAGAACTAGACACTTGGAAGGAAAGGTAAAAAAAGCAAACAAAAAACCTCAACTTAGTTGCTGCACTGGAAGCAGAAGTCTGCACCATTCGTTTTTCATTTGATTGTTATATTAGTTTCTAGGAGAACTGGGGTAAAACATACTCTATGTTTATAAATTTGGAAATTGTGTTCTTGTAATTCAGTCATTTTTTGGCTTTGTGCATACAAATCTATGTTCTTAGTAATAAGATTATGATTATAATTTTTATTGTGCACTGTTCCTTTTTATCTATATTAATATTTTTTGTCTTAAATCCTACTGGTTCACTATATTGCTAAAACATTTATTTTTGGTAGTATTTCATGGAATGTCTTTTTCATCTTTTTCTTTTGTACTTTTCAGGATAGTAATGTTTTGATAGTTATCTTATAACTAGTGTATTGTTAGATTTTTCTTAAAAATCCAATCTGATAAATGAAAGAGTTATTTGTATTGTCTCTTATGAAAGAGTTAAGTGTATTACATTGATTTTTATTAGTTTTGTATTTGGGATTCTTTCTACACGCTTATTTTATTTTGTTGTTGCTATTGGCCATTTGTTTTGTTTGCTACTTTCTCCTTATGTGTTGCTGCACTAACACACATAATACTTTTCTCCCTCTGCAAGTTAGAAACTATAAAATACAGTTGAATATGGCTTAAATAAATAACATCACTTTAAAATATGCATAATTAGCTGTTGGTTGTGAAGTTTCTAATTTCTGTCCTCCAAAGCAAAACACTGATTCAGCATACTTTAATTATCCATTGAACATTCTCATTCCAGTATAATTTATTCTTGTCTACAGTTTTTTTTTATTTTTTTAAATTTTATTTATTTATTTTTAGAGAGAGGGGAAGGGAGGGAGAAAGAGAGGAAGAGAAACATCATGTGTGGTTGCCTCTCAGGTGGCCCCCACTAGGGACCTGGTCTGCAACCCAGGCATGTGCCTTAACTGGGAATCGAACCAGCGACCTTTTGGTTTGCAGCCTGCGCTCACTCCACTGAGCTACAGCAGCCAGGGGTATTCTTGTCTACAGTTTTAGCTCTACCATGTTTAGGTTCCCAAAGTTATTATTTATTTCTGTGATTAGTAGTTAATGTAATTAACTCAGTAAAAAAAAAAATAGCTGCGGGCTCTTTTTTAGGACTTTCCTGGGAAAATGAAAAGCGAGCACCCGCTCTCGCTCTGACCTCCCAGAGGTCCCCTCGCTCTTGGTGGTGGCTGACTTCTCCTGGGCCAACCTGAAGGGCAGCTTTGCAGCCCAGACATCCATTCCCCATTTTATCGTATGCTTATTCATCATTTGTTCTCCTTTTAACGTGTTTCCATTATTTTCACTCTTTTGTTTCTGTGCATTTTAAATCTCTGTGACGGCTGTAATTACAAATCAGAGTGGTTTTTGTCTTTACTGCCCTTGTGCTATTTTTCCCACAAACCCTCCCCCTCCTGCCTTATATCAGTATGAGATTTTTCAACACTCAAAATTTCTCAGGAAAACTCACATTCTATTAAACAAGAAATGCCTGTCTGTCCAGGGTGGCACTCAGGTCGCCCTGCTCGTGCACTGCAAACCGCCTGGGCTTTCCGCCCGTGTAAAATCTGTTGGGCATGCTGTCCCCTGTTGTTTCATGGCATCTAAGTAGCACGGTGATCACACGGTCAAAAGAATTCAAGTCCTCCAATGGCGGTGTTGTGCCCCAGACCAGCTGGTATGCAGCCCTGTAGTGATCTGGCCGCAAGGGGTCAGGAGAGAATCTTCCCTGCCGCCAGGCGCCCCCGCCCCGCCCCGTCCCGCTTCAGATCCATACCTTGAGTACATTGTCCAAAACTGCCTTGAGTTTCTGGAATTAGCCTACTTTATTGCGAGCAAGCCCCTCAGCAGCAATTTTAGGTTCACCTAGATATTTCAAATTCAAAGACTGGAAGAGGCCTTTGTGGGGCTGGTTTGCCCAACTTTGTCGAAGACTATAGGGGCGGAAAAGAAAGAGCACAGGCAGGTCTCATCAGTTTTAGCTCTTCATTTCACCAACTCACATTAGTACAGGGGCTGTTTTGTTTTGTTTTGTTTTGTTTTGTTGCAACTTCTTCCTTCACCTTGGCTTCTCAAGGGTAAGGGACGGGGACCACGCAAGGTGGCATAGGAGCCATCCTTTTAAAAGGCTTTTAAACTACAAATAGGAACGAACATCTTTTGCATCAGCTAATGGTCATTAGCTTCCAGGTACCAACTATGGGAACACCTGGTTATAAGTTAAATTACACAGAAGGAAATTCTAGTATTTATAGCTCACTTACAATTCTTCCAGCCTGGCTTTGGTTCAACAGTCAGGAGTTACTTTTATCATAGCAATATACCTGGTTAAAAAAAAAGGCTGAACTTTCACCATTGTAAGTTTTCAGGGAAACAGAGCTGGAAGACGTGAGCTCAAGATCCTAGGGTCACATGGTCTTTTCTTCAGCTATTCAATAGACCAGAAACCTGAAAACTTTTCCTTTAGTTTTTCTTGCTTTTCTTGTTTATCTGTTCTTTTGGTTTCTTTATGGATTGTTTTTAAGGGAAAAAAGTCTTTCTATCACCTTATATTTCAGGGGAAAGCAGTTATATGTATATGTCTTTAATTATGTATATTTAATGACAAGTTCTAAGACATGATTAATATACATTACATAACATCATATAATTTTCTCTAATAATGGATGTTATATAAGTATTTTTTCCCTGAAAAGCAAAATGCAATGTGATGGGTCAAAAAAATTATTCTTTCATATTACAGAAAAAATATAAGAGGTTTTGTTGTTGTTTTCTAATAGAGTATATATTCATATAAAGTCGTAGAGGGGAAGGGAAGGGTTTAGTAGAAGAGTATCAGGATGGAATATATTTTAAAATTCCTCTACTTAATGCACACCTACAATTGAACAAATTACAACTCTTGAGAGTTCTTAAAATTTGGCATTGTGAAAGAATACACATATTTCTGAATGTTCAGTCTATGTGTGCATTTGCATTTTAAATTGTTTATTTAGAGATTATATGACTTTTATATTCCATAAAAGAAAAAAGGTACTGTAAAACTGCCGTTATTTAGAGAAATGAGAAAAGTTCACCCTGAGTCTTTAAAATTTTAAATTGAAAAATAATGTTTGAAAAATAGTTGTTTGAGTAATTTCAAGGAAAACATTATTTTGACGCTGCTAAAAATAATTCTGTATAAAATTCTTCTAGATTTAATTTAAGGAATGGATTATTACTTGTAAGAAACCAGTTAATTACTTTAAAATTGATTCTTCTAAAAATTTTATGTACTTAATTAGTTAAGCACTCTTGAATTTTATTGATATTGTTAATTTAACACATATATTTACTTCTAGCCTAGTTTCAAATGACAAATTATGATTTAAGTTGAGTGAACTGGTGAGATCATATTTTTAACATGTTTGACTCCGTCACAGGTTGAAACGGAATATTAGAACTTCATGTTTTTCAGCATTGTATTCTCCATGCATCTGTATTTATAAAGGATGATTCAGTGATCATATTAAATATTTATGGCTTGAAATGATCGACTAGACATTAACACAAGTTAATAAAAAGAATTGCAGCATTATAATTGTAGATACTTTAATGTTACACTTTCAAAGAAAAGTGAAGGAATGATATCCTAATGGTTAACTTTTATATTACTTTGCAGGTGCATTTTCTTGATTATAAATCAGTACCTGTTGATCAGAAGATGGAAAACCTAATGCAGATTAGAGAACTAGCAGAGGAAGTGAAAAAAAGAAATATTTTACTGTGTGGTCTTCTCATATATTACCCACAGGTAGGTAAAATGTTGGTTTCTTCAGATTGTGTGTTCTATAGACTACAGTTTTAATTGTGGCAACCTGACTTTGTTAAAAGCAAGGACATATTAATAAAAATAGGCTAGAAAATTACTCATCTATTCATGTTCTATAGCAGATAAAACACATTGACTCGAGGGGGAAAATAAAACTCAAAACAAGCCCTGACTGATGTGGTTCAGTGGGCTGGGCATTGTCCTGAAAACTGAAAGGTTGCTGGTTCGATTCCTGGTTGGGGCACATGCCTGGGTTGGGGGCATGCAGGAGGCAACCAGTCATTGTTTCCGTTGCACATTGATGTTTCCCTCTTTCTAAAAATAAATAGCTAAAATATTTTCTAATGAAAACAAGTGTTTTGATTAGGGAAAAAAGTTGAAAATTGGCAGATATCTCATGCTAGATAGTCCACATAGAATTGCCAGATACGCAGACAGTAATACAGAATGCACAGTTAAATTTGAATTTCAGATAATAAATAATTTTAAGTGTGTTCCAAATTTGAAAGTTGACATTTGAAATCCAAATTTAACTGGATTTTTGTATTTAACTGACAACTCTAGTGTTGTAACTCAGCCATTTGTATATTTTGGTATCACTTCTTTCTTTTGTGTTGTGCTGGAGATGGTGGTGAACAAGTTTTTAATCACTTGAAAGCAGTGCTTAGCATTCAGATGACAAGATTCCATGTCATTTGATTTAATTAGAGAAAACATCATCATTGTCTTTTAATAGCATCATTGTCTTTTAATAGTTACCTTCTAAGTTGAAGGTAAAATGAATTAGTGTTATAGATTCTTTGTACAGAGAAATGTTATATAAATCAAACTAGTTGGAGAATCTTTAGAGGATTTGCCCTTTGTACATAAATACCTTTCATGGAATTTACAGAATGCTTTATAGTCTCTCAGCAATACCACGTAGGAGTCAAAGAAATGAAATAGTTGACTGCTTTTGTAATAATTTGGAATGAAAGTTATTCGGTACTGACTGTCCAATAAATGACAGGTATTTATAGTTATGGTTGATGAATAACGGCTATTGTTAATGAAATATTTAAGGTGCCTTTTTAGACTGAAGGTAACATTTCTTGTGAAACAAATGGATCTTAAATGCAAGGATCATCTTTTAGACAATCCCTCGGTTTTCTTTCAATTTTGAGGTTGTTTCCTCTGCTTCCAATATATGAAAGCTTGACCTCCAGTTAGTCATCAGGAACAAAGCAAGTTTAGTTTATTTAGGATCACGGAATCATACAATGTTAGTGCTGTAGGGGTTATTGGAGTCAGAACAGCCAGAGCCTCAAGAGATACATAAACTCGCCCAAGGACAGATAACTGGCAGAGTTCAGGAATATTTTCTCTTCATCAGATTGCCTGTGGTTGTACTCTAGATTATTATGGTGGGAAAAGCAAATCAGTTCCATCTTCTGAGCCATGCAGGGATCACAGACGCACACTAATGCTGCACTCTGCCGACATAAAATACAGTTCATTGAGGAAAATCTGAAGAGCTGAGAAATGGTAGAGCGCACACTGCGCCTGGAGCTCTCTGTGACTTAGGTTAAGCAAAAACAGCCACGGTGCACTGTCGCTGACACAGCAGGGGAGAGTTTGGGTGGCAGAGGAAATATAGCATCTCCAGTTAAATTTAAATTTCAGGTAAACAATAATTTTTAGTATAAGTGTATCCCAAATATTACGTGGAACACACTTGCACTAAAAATCCTTTGTTGTTACTCTGAAATTTGAATATAACTGAGCATCTTGTGTTTTTATTTGCTAGCCCTTATACAGTTTATATCTACAGTGAAACTATTCATTCTCCTACCCCTGGTATGCACAGGGGTGTCCAGCCCATGGCCCGCAGGCCACATGCAGCCCAGCATGGCTATGAATGCCGCCCAACACAAAATTGTAAATCCACTTAACACCTTTTTCTGCTCGTCGGTTTTCGTTAGTGTTTGTGTATTTAATGTGTGGCCCAAGACAGTTCTTCTTCTACCAGTGTGGCCCAGAAATGCCGAAAGTTTGGACACCCCTGCCACATTTGTGGAATAGAGTACAGTGAATGTGTAGGTGACTCTTGTGCCCACGAAGGCTCCCCGATTGGAAAGGTGGCCTGGTGGGAAAGGCGGAGCCCCTGCTGCTTGGCATCTGACCTTTGTGGCTTTGAGCCAACTTGGACCTGCTAAGCCAGCTCTCTTGCTAAGTTTCTAAAAGTGGGCAGAAGATGATCTGGACTCGGCAGCAGAGCTGCAAGAAGCAAGCCCTGAAGAGGTGAGGGGATGACGCAGAGGGCCTCATTGCCCTCTTCCTGCCCCTGAATGCCCTCTGTCTTCTGTTCCTACAGCTGTAATACCAGGAGGCTGACCAAAAAGAAAGAGCGTGGCCAAAGTAGTTCTGTAATTTAAAAAATACATATAAAATATTTATGAAAATCCTTCTGTATAACTCCAGAATAGGACGTGGAACAATGAAGTGAAGCTTTTTGGCAACAGCTTTAAATTAGATAAAGCTGTGTGAATTCATCTGTCAGAAAGTATAAACAAGATCTGTCTTTTTTGATTAGTTAAATACAATTGTCCTTTCCTGTTGTCTGGGTTTCAGAGCTTTTGTGTGTACTGTAAGGAGCGCTTAGGAAGCGTTCTGGATTCTGAATCTCTTTGTAATTACCTCAGGTAAGTTCATAATGAGACATGAAGAAATATATGAATAAGGCCCACTACTCTGGGATACCTTTGTGCCCAAAGGCCTGTATTTGTAGGATACAACTGACACCAACTATTTCCCTCTCAAATGCACTCCATTTGCTTTGTGTCTTCTAGACATGAGTTACCCTTCCGGTATGTGTGCTCATTTGAAGATCAGATAGGCAGATAGAACAGATAGAACAGATAGGCAGTTGTAAAGTAGCAGAACACACACGCACACACATACACACACATCTTTTTAATGACAATCTCAGAGGAAGCCAGACTTAAAACTCTCCTTCCTACAATGAGCAATTACTTGGAATTTAACTGGGAATTATTTGCTAAACACACAGTATTTTCCATTGCTATGAATCACGTGGCATGCACACCAAACACGCAGCACCAAATCTGTTTACAGAAAGCTGTAATGCTCTGTTCAGAGTAATCAGGCTTTTTTGATGTGGTTATGTTTATGAGACTAAATATTTTTTACTTTCAATATTGTTTTGGCTTTTATTGTTTAGACTTAGTCATTCTTTGGGAAAATATGAAGGTCATAAAATGCAGTGTCTCTTCAAATTGAGCAAGTTTGAAAAACAAATCTGTTTTTGTGGGTTTGGTTAGCTTACTTGGAAGACGCATTAGAGAGAGTGGCAGTAAGCTATTATACTCAGACATATCTTAGCCAAATGGAGTGTTAGATGCAAGCCTCTGCTACAGATCACCCCTTACTTTCTTTTAATAAAAAGTTCAACTCTGTGAATCACAATAGCCTTGGAAATTTCTTAATGAATGAATTCCTTTGAACAATGTATTAGTTAGCTATTATTGTGTAACAAATTACCCAAAACTTAGAGGCTTAAAACAACATTTGTTATCTCCCAGTCCGTGGTTTCTCTGGCTCTGGGCATTTCTCAAGGCCGTAGTCGTCTCAGGGCTCCCTGGGAATGATGTGCTTCCTTAGCTCACTCAGATGGATTAGAAGGACTCGGTTCCGCTGGGGCCTCCGTTCTTCGCATGCTCATGGATGGAGACCTGCCTCTACTCCTTGCCACGGGGGCCTGTCCACAGAGCATCTCAAAACATCAATGCTTGCAAGAGAGGGAACTAACATGGAGGTCACAGTCTTCAGCAAGTGACATTCCAACACCTTTATTGTATCCTGTTCATCTGAAGCAAATGACTAGGTTCCACCCACACCCCAGGGAGGTGATTGACAAGACGTGGATACCAGGAGGTGGTGATCATTGGGAGCCGTACTGGATGCTGCCTGCCACAGCAGTACCAGAATGCTAATATTGCAGGCTGAGAATTATATTTGTTTGTACCCACTGTGTGCAGATTAAAGGGTTTGTAACAGAAATAGGACTAGAAATGTTTAAAGGTAAAAAACACACACAGATGCCGTATACTCACACACATGTATGTGCATGTATAAATGTATGTGTACATATGACCACACATACACATGTATATTTTTTCTCTTGACATATTATTGGCATCATAACAGCTGGAGCAGGTTTATCAAGGAGGTGGAGAGCCAAAGACACAAAAACTTATTTTTATGTTATCTGTACAGTTGTTTTAAAGGAGCTTGATTCAGGTTAGATACATATCAAATGTTTTGGGGGCATATATTTACAGATGGGCTATATTATTTCAGTTCTGGTTAGTGAAGCTAGTATTACAAAATAATTGCTATAAAATGGTGGCATTGCATTTGAGAAAGTTGTGACCCTTTACCTTAAGAGCATGTAACCCAGAAATGTTTTGTCTGAGAAACTTGGAAAAGAGTTCCCAGGAAACAGAGTTGCGGTGTAAGTCAAGAAGGATAAAAGGAAGCCAATGAATCTGATCATTGGACTCTGTTGGTCATCTTCAGGGAAGACATACTTGTGGACATGTAGAAAATGCTGAGAAATGAACTGGGAGTCAACAGATTTCCTATAAACTCTTCCCCAGTAAAATTCCTGCTGTTATCGTTAGTGTCGTTGAAAACTTTGGAATAAGATTTAATTCACTTCTGAGATTTTTGACTAATAAAATAGAAAAAAATAGGCGGCATGACAAATAGGCTGAAAGAACAAACTGAATAATTAGCCCCTGGGAAAATGAAGAGTTTTCTAGTGTATATGGTATCATTTCAGCCCTTTGAAACAAAATGTGTTGTATCTATCCTGCTCACAGCAATTTTATGCAGACTTTCCTTAAATAACATTAGAGGGAGGGAGATACCTTTACTGTTTATTTTCATTTTGTGGACACTAATTATCTAAACTTCAGAAGCAGCTGTACAAAGAACTCTAAAATTTCAGTGTTTAACTGAATCAACCAGAGGACATGATGTGCATGCTAGAGACTTGAAAACCTCAAGTCGAGTGAGAAGTGAAACTAGACAGGAGAAATGTGAAGCCAAAATAATTATTTTAAGATTTGACATCCTCTGTCAGTGGCAATAACTCTAAATACTTTGAAATATCCATGACTTATTGGCTCTTAGATATTCTGTGTAATTTAGATTAAGGGTAACATGTCCAAAATCATAGACTGAGGACCGTTTTCCAGGAATGAGAGTTGGCTGTTTGTAAATTCCTTATTTTCTGCCTGAATCAGTCAATATTTAGAAAAGATAATAGTTTGTAAAATTAGAACATGTGTTTATTGTCTCTGAAAATCCTATCAGTGTTTCCAATTATAATCACAATGAAAATATAGAGAGACCTTCTCCACTGAGGATCAGAGAGATATGAGTAATGTTTGGCATATAGATTTATGTTTGGAAAATGGTGAAGTTTATTAGTTTTCAATTAATCTCATTACTCACTTTTGACAGTTGGTAAAGAAATATATTTTAATTAAGCTTCAACTTCCTCTTCCTGAATGCATAATGGCAATTATATACTAATGCTATTAGGAAATGAGTTGGTTTAATTACAGATCTATCTAGAGTGACTCTTTTAGAATCTGGATTTTAATGGGCAGAAAAAACATGTTTCACAAAGACACTATTAATGATTATTGTTATTAAGTTTTGGTCATTGTTTATATTTGGTATATTTTTAATCACTAAGTTATGCTGAATCTTGTATCAGGAAGATTGTAAGGAAATAGTGTTTAAAGAGTACCACAGATAATTTACCACTTTTTCCAGTTAAACTTAGATATTTTAATCTTTTTTGTTTTTAGTCTATTTTTTAAAAAAAAATATGACTCTCAGTCTATATTTATGACCTAAGTTCTTCTAGATTATAATACATTTTATAGCCAGGCCACAGATCTTCTGCTTCATGGACAGATTTTTTAAAAGGGTTTTAAGAACACAAGAAATTGTTTACTATAGGACACACTTCACATTTTTCTTTTATTGTTTGCCACAAAGGTTTTTTTGGTGGAAGTACTCAGACAGGAAGTTTAATTTTTGCTTATAGGCTTTCCAGCTAAAATTAGGGTGTTGAAATGCATTCAAATAAGGACAATTAAACTAATCTATATGCCACTTACTGGTATGTCTCTACATTCAGTTTGCAGGCTTGGGCCAACCTTCTGTTCTGTTTTTACTATAAAGTAAGATAAATAAAAGATCATTTTGAAGATACGCTGCTGTGACAAGGCTCAGACTAGCAAATACCAAGCTATGTATAAAAAATGTTTGGTGTACAAATGTATGCATTTATTGGTGTTCTAATGCATTTGCATTTTACTCTACATTTCTAATTCCTTTCTAGTGAAAAGTCAGGACATTTCTTGCTTATTTACTAGGTAGATGTCTTTGAGTCTGATTCGATCTATTTAGTTTTGAATTTTTAATAGGAATAATAAGTTTTGCTACATATGTATACCAGAGTTTAACATAATTGTGTGATATTCTTCACTATCATAATCCTCTGATCCCATTATTAAATTTCTGACTTCGTTATTTAAAATGCCTTGATGCAATTAAAGGATTTGAGTTCTTCAGGGAGGGTGGTCTCTCTTTCTCTTTTTAATTTAAGATTGGGAGAGATTAGCCAAAGAACATATATGCATATATGCATAGCTCGTGCACCTGGACAGCAATGTGGCGAAGGCTGCTGGGGAGGGAGGCTGGGTGGAGGGGGTGATGGGGGGAAATGGGGGACATCTGTGCTAGTGTCAATAATAAAAAATATTAATAATTTTTTTCAAAGCCCAGCATTCTTACAAATTGTCTTTCTGATCCTCATGAGAAAAAACAAGCTAAAAACCTAGATAAGAAGTTACTAAAAATTTAGTTTCTGAATTCTCAGTTCTGGCCTATGGAGAGAATAGGCATTATCTAATTTTTCAATGAAGATGTTACATAATTTTCCCAAAACATGCTAATCATAGAGCAAAGATTGAAGCATGGGATGACCAATCTCCCTGAATCTTAATAGCAATTTAATGATGAAGGCATTGCATTTATCCTAAAAAATACCAATTGAAGAACTACTGGGGAGGAGATTAATAATTTTTAATAAATGAACCAGGCGATATGCTTTCAGAAAGCCTCATTCATATTTTCTAAATTGGTGCCTTGTGTTTCGTGGTTTCCATTTTTTTCGTAAACTAAAGCAACACAAGGCTTTGCTGGCAACATCTTCAGATCGTGGATTTTCTACTCAAATATATTTCTCAAATAAATCACAAGTGAATGCTCCTTACCTTTCTTCAAGTTTTGCTAATTGTTTTAAGGTCTTGGAAAGAAACAAGGGTTTTTTGTTTGTTTGTTTGTTTTTTTGATTGTTAAGTATGTGCTAGAAAGGCCCTGTGCCAGGCACCAGGAAGAAGTCAAGTGATGACTCAGATTTGACCCTTGCCCTCCAGGAGAGAGTTTTCACTGAAGGAACTCTATCAGAGTAGTTGGGTATTTAAAATGCATAACTTTTGTATTTTGGATTTTATTTCCACAGATATGTGTATCCCAGAGGTTAGCAAATGTGACCCTTAGGGTAAATTCATGAAAATAAATACTGGGAAATACTTATTTTGCCTTTTGCTGCCAGTGGGGCTTGCTCTGTGGACGCCTCCACCTTGAGATTACAGATCTTTTCAGCTAGTGTGTCTCTGGGACCTGATTTAGTAAGAAAGCATACGTGCTAAGATGAAATAGCAAAGCGCTATCTCTTCTAGGCTTTGGTGAGAAGTGAATTTCCTGACTAACTAAAATGTGCAATAAAGAAAAATAGTAAAATCCCAAAAGCTTACCAAGTTATGATTTTAAAAAAATCCTAGAAAAGATACAGAAATTACTAAATTTGTGTCTACTCTGATAGATTCCCTGACTTTAACAACATTTATGAAAGAAGGGAATTTTTCTCTCTATGACCTTTAATTTAACTTTAGATACTAAACTTAAATGGAAATTTTTAAATTGTGTAACTGTCTCAAGTATCCAGTTTGTCTTACGTATCGTGACTAAATTACTGCTAGTTGCTAGCCTTCCCAGTCAGAGTTTCAATTGATTTATAATTTTTGAATATTAAATTCCATGTATTGTTAATGCTTATGATAGTTTAGATGGGAGACATAAAAGGTTTTGGCCAAAATACCAATTCATTAAAAATTTTATTTTTTAAAAAGGAAAATGTAGACTATATATTGTTTGAAAATTGCAAATTTGTAACAGGTAAATATATTTATAATTTATAATTTTTAGTGAGATATGAAAAAAACATACACTTGCCATAGTTCATTATATAACATAGACCTGTCAATTTTAATTTATTTTTAAATTTTCAACTAGTTACCTTAATATTTTGAAAATAGGTTTTTTTGGTTTCTCAACATATTATCTGTTAATAAATATGTGTATATATTTATGGAGCTTTATGTTAGGAGACAGATTTTAGTATGATAGTTCCTGAACAAAATTTTATGATTATTTTAAAACTTTAAAAAATGCAGCACTTTTGGCCTTGGCTGGATAGCTCAGGTGGTCAGAGCATCATCCTGCTACACCAAGGTTGCGGGTTTGATCCCTGGTCATGGTACATATAAGAATCAACCAGTGAATGCATAAATATGTGGAACAACAGATTGATGTTTCTCTCCTCCTTCTTCTCTCTCTAAAATCAATAAATAAAAATACAGCATTTTTGTCAGTTTCAACTAAATTTACTGGAGGAAGATCAAGGCAGAATGACTTTTTAAGCCAGTGGAATTAATTTGATGAACTACTCGGTTTACCAGTCAGAAATTTTTAATTGCAAATGTCAGAAACACAACACAAACTGATTTAACAATATAATTAAAAACCCATGGCATTAGCCCTTGCCGAACCCATATGCTTAAACCCATTGCCTTTTTCTCTCCCTAGTCTGTCTCTTCTCCACCTACCTATACCCAAGAGCTTGTTTATTTTTTTCTCTAACATTTTATTTTTTAATTTCATTTTTCAATTACAGTTTATATTTAGCAATATTTTGTATTAGTTTCAGGTGTACAGTATAGTTGTTAGACAATCACATACATTACTGAATTGTCCCCCCACCCCTTATTTCAGGTACCCACCTCACACTACGCATAGTTATTAACTTGTTTCTTTATTCTCATGCGGTTTTCTAAATAGTATTAAACATAACCTTCTCCTGTTCCACATCTGCATTCTATTAGTTTAGTACACTCAGTGGAATAAGAGTATCTGCATCCCAATATTTTCACCAAAGTCTTGGTCCTCACTCTAATTGAAGCTTGTTTGTAAAACTTATCTCTGTTTTCTGATTCAATTACTGTGCCCAGTGTGGACGTTCATCCTATTAACCAGAACTCGTTAATACGCCCATCTCTGGAACTCAGTGCGCTTACATATAGTACATGGATGAGTGAAAGGGTTGGGTGCATTCTGAAAAGGAAATTGTGGTACCATTCTCAACAGTGTGGGGGACAGACGCTGGACAGACCCAAACAATAGATTATTTGTTTATGTTATGGACTGAATGACTATCTCCCCCAAAATGCATATGTTGAAATCCTACCCCCTACTCTGATAGTATTAGGAGGTGAGGCCTTTGGGAGATAATTAGGTCGTGAAGATGGAGCCCTTACGAATCGGATGAGTGCCCTTACCTTCTGTTATGTCGGGATCCTAGAAGCAGCAATCTGCAAACCAGGAAGTGAGCTCGCACTGGACACCAGACCTGCCTGGTGTCTTGGGCTTCCCACCCTACAGAACTGTGAGAAGTAAATATTTGTGGTTTAATCCAACTAGTCAGCAGTGATTTATTGTAACATCCTGAATTAACTACCACAATTTATTATTTAGGGCACCTTTCCATCTTAGTAAATGTGTAAGATAAGGACATTCAATATTTGTGGCTACATGATAAAGTTAGGTGCTTGTTTATTAATAGCTGTGGAATTATAGAGTATCAAAGTTTTGGGGAACTTCAAAGCACAGGTAGACAAACTCTTCTTGAAATATTGTCCACCACAGTTATTTTTAATCACTTGTGAGATACCTTGTAAATGATGTATTGTTAAGAATAGTTCCAAAGTTTGGAAAAAATTTAGTTTAATAAAAGTAATCAGCCACGATAACAGTAATACCCATTAGTCTCATTTTCATTCATGCATGCTTTCTGGACATAGGGGATAAGAAGATAGTTCACACCTTGAACATCATTCCTTATTTTTTCAGGGGGGAGATTTATTTTTTTGCATTTTATTTTTCATATTTTAAGTTTTTTAATAAAATGTTTATTGGTGTTCAAGTACAGTTGTCTCCATTTTCCCACCATCACTTTCCCCTGGCCCCCCCATTTCCCACTCTCAATCCTTCCCCCGTTTGGCTTTGTCCATGGGTCCTTTACACATATCCTTTGATCATTCCTTATTTTTGTTACAGTGGAGTTCCTTCCACTGAAGGAATAGGTTGAGAATTGTTCTTCTACATCTGTCAGCCTTGCAATATTGTCTTCTTCCCAGAAAAACAATATCAGAGCTTTCATATATTTGTATTGTTTTCCATAATGCTTAACTTTGGGTTCCTTTATCATACTGGTTTCTTTTGAGATGTAACTATATGAAATGTGTATTGATCCTGCCCTTCTTCCTCTCAAGTAATCCCCATAACCCTTCATACTTTTTCTCCATAGCAATTTAGCACGATCTGTTGCACAGTGTTTTTTACTTATGTAAAATATGTTTATTCTGTCTTCTTCATCTAAAATATAAACCCTAAGAAGCAGGGTCACGTGTGTGTGTGTGTCTCTGTGTGTGCATGTTTTGGTCTGTTTCACTGATTTATTTCTAGTACCCCGTATGGTGCCCAGCATAAAGTAGGTCTTTACTAACTCATTGTTGATTGACTAATATGTAATGTGTGAAAATAAAAATGCATATGCAAGTATGATCATAGATTTGAATAGTATCTTTACCTTTCTTGTTTATAGTACTATACCTCTCTGGTGGCTTCTGTTCATGCTGCTCCTGTTGTATGTGTGCAAGTGTGCAAAATATTAACAGAAAAGGGGTTAAACCATATAGTCTTTGTTATAAGTTGAATTTATAGAGATACAAGTTAATGAAGTCTGAATTGCAGGCCAATATTATTCATAAACAGTTTATTTTTAGAGATGGTTTATTATTAAAAAGGTTACTGTAGTAATATACGATATATTGAAACAAAAGAAGAAAAATAATATCACACAATAGCTGAAGGAAAAACAGGGTAAAATTCATTACCCAGTCATGATAAACTCTAAGCCTACTGAGGGGCAAAGTAAAATTTCTTAATTTGATTAACTGGCATACCCAACATTTAAAGCACACATCAACTTAGTATGTGTTAGGAACATTGCCTTAAAATAAAGAATAAGAAAGGAATAGTCACATCAGTATTTCTGGTCAACCTTTTAGTAGATGTATTGACTAGCATAGTAAGACAAGGTAGAGAAATAAAAAGTTAAAAGATTGGAAAGTATGAAACAAACCTATCATTATTTTCAAGTAATATGATTATCTATGTAGAAACCTCAAGAATCTATAGAAAAAATTTTAAATTTAGTAACTGAGAAAGGTTATGCATACACAATCAATATACTAACATATTTTATTTTAACATAAGAGCAAACAACTATTAGAAACTGTAAATGCTATCTTTTATAAAGTAGAAATATACTAAATGGGGTGTGTGTTTGTGTATGTGTGTGTTCCCCTCATCTCCTCTTTTTTCAGCTTAAAGGATCTATAATAATTATTTTAATTCATTTACCTTGCAGTGAATTTGATTTCTTAATGTGTTTATGTGTTGATGTAATAATTTAGTTTTGATTTCAGGTTTCTGCATGCTTCCTTACCACATTTTTGTGTGAACATTTATTGTTAGGTACTTGCTTTTTTACTTAAATTGATAATATGCCAATTTATTAGTTTTTTTATAATATTAGGCATTTAAAAGTAAATAATGCATTTAAAAATTTTATTTATTGATTTTAGAGAGAGGAAGGGTGGAAGGAAGAGAGAGAGACATCCGTTTGTTGGTCCACTGATTTACACATCATTGGTTGCTTCATTGGTGCCCTGAGCAGGGATCGGCCCTGCAACCTTGGCGTGTCAGGACAGTGCTCCCACCAGCTGAGCTACCGAGACAGGGCTGTACATAATGCCTTTTGGAAAAAGCCTTGTGATTTAAGTTTTTGCAAAATTTTTTTGCTAAAGAAAATTTAATTGACTTATCAGGAGACATTTTAAGGTACCATAGGTAGCTGAATCTTAATTATGTGGTGTCTAGAAATCAAATTAGACAGTAACTTAAAACTTTCTAGAATTTCGCAAGTGTTTTGAATTTGTAGGAATGTGAATTCTATGAAGAAACTGTTTAGTATAGATCATGTTTATAGTATTTTTAGATGTTCATTGTAAATGTAGCTATTGTGATTAAATGCTGTTCTTGATGTAATTTTTTTAAAATACTACAATATGTAGATTTGAGGTTTGTAGATTAACATTTCCAGTTTCTCATGTGAGAAAATGCTTTTCAACATCCATGACAATTAACAATTTATAATTGTGCTGAAGCATGAATTTAAATTACTATAATGATGAAGAATATGTCACTTCGTATTTAAGCATAGTCACTTTGCTTTTTGCACAAGAAGTCATGTGACATGATAGAAATTCATTTATTCGTCGAAAGGGTGTAAGAGCCATAGCAGAAAGGGCATTTCTTCTGAAAGTTTACAGATCTTAAGTGATGGTTTTGGAATAAATTAGAGTGGAATATTTGATTGACTTGGGTCCATGAAATTAACAAAATCTGGAAGCCAGAAATGCCATAATGATGCAAAAGTACTTTACTGAAGTTTAAAAACATTAATTTATGCCTTGAGCTTATATAGTCTCTGATTTACCATGGTTCAACTTATGATTTTTGACTTGCTTCAACAACCTCGATACTTGAGTTCTAGCTAAGAAAGAATTCAGAGTCAAGACTCAAACTCTAAGAGAAAGTTTATTTAGAAAGTCACAGAGGTAGAAGTGAGTGGTAGCAGGAATGGGCGCAGGAGCCAAGTTAACAGAGGCAAAAGAAGGAGCCCTTAGAATTTAGTGGAGAAAAGGGTAAATGTATACTTGGGAGGGGAGAAGGGGGGTCTGGAAAGGTGTGGGTCTGCTCCGGAGAGGAAGAGAGCTCTGGGTTCTCCGACCCAAAAGCTTTTAAGGGTGGAGATTTTAGAGGAGGTCCCAGGGGAGGATCTCAATAAAATCTTCATCAACTTTCCAGGTGTGTCCTTTCAGGGTTGTGGTCTGTACTGACAGGTTGGCACCCGGGCAGGGGGTCATTAGTCAATGCAGCTGGTCCTGATGTCAGCCATAGCATCACTAGTCTGCTTTTGCTGCTTTTCTGGGTCTGCAGCTTGAAACACTACTGAGGTCTAGATGTGATCTCTAGGGTTAGTGCTGAGGGGAGTGGTTGTGTAGGGGCCCACGTGGGAATCATATGAGGCTACTCTTCGGTGCCTTGTTTGTCCTCTAATGGATCTACCATGTGAGTAGTGACATGCCAAAGGAGGAAAGGTCAGGGGATGGTCTGAACCGCATGTCTAGCGATAGGAAAGGTCAGGGGTTTAAACCGCATGACCAGCAGTATGCTAAGGGAGGAAAAATTACCCCGTGGGGTGGCGAGGTTCTTGTTTTACCAGTTTTGCCCATTGCTAGGCACCTTGGGCTTTTGCCCTGGTGACCTTCTGTACCGGGTCCTTGCTCTGCTCATGTCTGTCTAACTGCCTACCACACATCTGTGCAGCTGAGTCTGAATGCCCTTGGTGTCAGTATCTAGAACATTTCTTTCCTCTTTGCTTGAGATAACCCCTCTGACTCTGATTGTAATCTTCTTTCCCTCTGCTGCTCATGCCTGACTGAATAATAAAGCTGCTAAAGAAAGGTCATTTGTTAAAGTTAGCCATTTATAGTTAGCCACAGAATTGTCCTGTGATATAGGTGTTAATAGCTCTGCCATATCCCGGTGAGGGATCCTGGCCCAGAAACTTAAATAACTTCATGTACATAAGGTAATAAGTGGCTCATGTGGTACATTTGAGGTGCAACTGGATTTGGACCTCAAATGTACCACAATGCCCACCTGCTCAGTGAGGCTTTATAAGAGCTTCCTTTTTTTAAATGTTGTTCTAGTACAGTTGTCTTCAATTTCCCACCACCACACACACACATTGAAATGAAAACCATGTTACTTATTAACATTTAGTGGACTTTTCACTTACCCTAGAAATCAAGCTAGTGTATTGTCCTTTTTAGATTATTTTATGATCCTATCTTCTCTTCTTGGCTATTTGGAGATGGACGCTGCTGGGCATGCAGGCTGGGAAGGTGTTTCTTTATCTATAGGAGGAGGAACAGAGAGCAACAAAGGGAATCCTAGCCTGGGTGTGCTCGGAAGCCCAGACGCAGTCTTTGTCATCAGGTTTTGCAGAGGCATGAAGAACCAGAAGCGGAGTGGAAGCCAGTGGTCTGTTCCTATGGAGTGGCAAGAATGGCTGTGCAGGGATGGGAAGGGCCCTGGAGAGCAGATCCTGAAGACATTCCTGAGAAGAAAGTCATCTCAAGGGAAAGAGGCTTTTCGTAACGGTAGCCTGGTCCCAAAGAAGAGAAGAGAGATATTACAATTGTTTGACCACTTCAGGTATCACTGTAACTTCTCAGACTCTACTCCCGGCCAGAGGGAAGCCGAGGACTTCCCAGGACTTGTTCTGCATCGTCTCAACGTGGGAGGCTGAGGCCCTTCTTTGCTCTCCTGGGAAGTGGCCATCTGAGGGCACTGAGATCTGACACTGGCTGTGTCATCCGGAGATGCAGACAGCTGGTTTCCTGAACGGTGCTGCCTTCATCCGTTATAGGTAGGGTTGTATTAGGACAGTTTTAATTTTGTAGAGAAGTAGAGTAATATCTCAAGTCAGTTTAAAATTTAAAAGATTTTTTTAAAGCAAAATCTCTGTGTAAACACTTGGTTCCAGGAGGAATCTCTCTTAGATACTTGCTCCGACTTACAGCCGGAATCGGCTTGGTGGGATACATTCCAGAGAGTTCCGGGGGGCCGTAGCACTGTTTTTCTAATAGTGCTTCCTTTAATTATCTGCTTATCTTAATTATCTTTGCTTCCAGGGATCATCGTGCAGCTTACTGTGCTTTGAGTTGGGCTTCTAATTGTATATTATAAAGAGCATTCTAAACAGCACTTTTCATGTCTTATTTATTTGCTTCTGTAACTTGGTCTCCACGATTCTTCCTGGGGTGGGGTAGTCGTGGTGGTGATGCAGGAACCTATCAGAGTGACTCCCGGGGAGTTTTTCAAGCTGCACATTCTCCACTTTACCTATGGCTGCAAGCCACCTGCCTAAGAACGTTCTTGGAAAATATGCCGTATCCTTTAGGCATCTTAAGAGCCCCCCCAAATAAAGCACCAGAAACAAAACAAAACACTTAAGTTCACACAGCACCATTTTAAAAGTTTGCACAGGTTTCAGAGTATTAAGGTAGAGCAGACAGCTGACTACTATGCAGTCTGGTGGTCTCTGTCTTCAGCTCTCTTTAGCGTGACCGTTGGGAAATGTATACCTTATAATCCTGTCACTCAACCGATTAAAAAAACCTTATTCATAGAAATAGTACCACAATATAAGGAGTGAATCTAAAGTTAGTTTTCTTTGTCACTTAGATTGTTCTGGGGAGAGAAATATTTTCCATAGATGTTTCTCTTTTCTGAAATATTTAGTTAGATCTGTGTCGACAGAGTTGTAGGTTCATGGCATGCGACTTTTTAAAAGCCTTCTAATCAAATTTAGGGAAAGGTTGAGAGGCAAAGGGATGTGGTTAGACTTGGTAAAAGAGCTGGAGACTTGGAAAATAAGTACTAACAACAGACTGTGCGCATAAAATCTCTTTGGAGGAAGAGCAGGCGCGGTCTGTCAAGAGAATCCCAAGGAAGGCTCCCTAGATAGAGTAGGCTCCATATTCTAGAAGGAGCCAGAGGAAGTGCCCCATCTCTCCTCTTGTAGAAGGCCCTCATTTTTTAAAATTCACAGCACAATAGTGCTGTATGTGGAAAATAAAGACCTGGGTTCATACACCCTTCTGCTTACAACATAGTTTAAAGGGCCTCACTTAGGTTTCCTCCAGGGCTAACAGAGGAATTGCAGTGTGATTTCCAGGCTCTCCATCTGCTTGATAATGATGTTGTTGTTTTTTTTGTGAACAGGTACTAAATTCCATCATTAAGGCTTGAATTGCCTGGTCCTAGTAAATTTTTACCATAGAATATTTACATTTTAGTGAAATCAGCCAATCAGCCATGGTGCATAAAAAGTCAGATTCACTATCATTTGATCAAAGCGGAAAGATTGATGTTGGTGGTGAAGGGACAGGAGAATTCTGAATTCCTGCAGGGAGTCGGTGGAAAATCCTGCATACGGCAGAAAGCAATGTGCAGTGAATTGGCTCTGTTCTCACACAAGGGGCCAGCACAGAGGAGCTGGTCTATTTTCATCTGGTCTCTGAAAAAGCAGTGCTACTTTACTAATTTATGATGACTTTTAAAAAGTCTTTTTAAAAAGATTGATATTTAACCTCTTGTATATTTATAGCATTTATACTAGATCACTTATTCAATTTCTTCCTAATCTTATGTGAGCAGCCACTTGAAAGCACAAATACAAAATGAAAAGGGAACTCACTGAATGAGAGGACATTCTTGCTGGTGATACATCTGATAAGTGGTTAATTTCCAAAATATGTAAAGAACTTATACGACTCAACACCAAGAAGACAAACAGCCCAATTAAGAAATGGGCAAAGGACCTGAATAGACACTTCTCCAAAAAGAACATACAAATGGCCAATAGACATACGAAAAAATGCTTAATGTCACTAATCGTTAGAGAAATGCAAATTAAAACCACGGTGGATGTTACCTCACACCTAGTAGAATGGCTATCATAAATAAATCAACAAACAATAAGTGCTGGTGAGGATGTGGAGAAAAGGCAACCCTAGTGTACTGTTGGTGGGAATGCAGACTGGTGCAGCCACTGTGGAAAATAGTAAGGAGTTTCCTCAAAAATTAAAAATAGAACTGCCTTTTGACCCAGCGATCCTGCTTCTGGAAATATATCTGAAGAACTGTGAAACACTAGTTTGAAAGAATATATGTAGTCCTGTGTTCATAGCAGTGCTATTTACAGTAGCCAAGATCTGGAAGCAGCCCTAGCTCATGGGTAGATAAGCGGATAAAACCGCTATAGTACATTTATACAATGGAGTGCTACTCAGCTATTAAAAGGGAGGAAATCTTACCTTTTGTGACAGCATGGATAGAACTAGAAATTATTATGCTAAGTGAAATAAGCCAGTCAGAGTAAGCCAAGCACTATATGATCTCTCTTGTATGTGGAATCTAATGAATGAAATAAATCGATGAACAAAATAGGAACAGAAGCATGGACACATGGAACAGACTGACAGCTGTCAGAGGGGAGGAGGTTTGGGAGTAGATGAAAGAAGGTGAAGGGGTCAAGCAGAAAAACCCGTATATCTATAAAACATATAGAAACCGACAACGGTGTGCTGATAGCCAGAGGGGAAGTGGGAGAGGGCAAAGGAGGGATAAATGAGAACAGAACGAGACTTTGCCCTGGGCAGTGGGCACACAGTGCGATGTACAGATGGTGTTTTGTTGAGTTGTGCACTTGAAACCTGTGTGGTTTTGTGAACCAGTTAAAACATACCGTGGAATTGTTATCTAAAGGTTATAATTTTAATCTATCAGAGACTCTGAGTTTGAGACTATCACTAATTGTAAATGTAGAGTTTTTTTATTGAAACAAATTTATCTTAGATGTAAAGCAATTTTTTATACATTGTGCTATATAGGATATTAATTTCATATGTTTTCAATAAACATATCATGAAATAGTCCCATAGTTAACTAGCTTTGGAGGAATGTTGAGTTTCCTTAAAAAATAAGGTCAATACAGAAAATTTAAATTATTTTCATAGTCTAGTAACAAATAATTGAAGATTCAAGTTTAAAAAAATAGATGATCACAATAGCATAATAAAGGATAAAACTTTATAAATATAATTTTAGGAAAATGTTCACAATTTCTATGCCTAATGCTGTAAAATACCACTGAGAGAAATTAACACCTAAATAAGTGGAGATATATATCAACTTCATGTATTGCCAAGATGACAGGTTTCTACCAATTGAGCTATACTTCACTGCAATCCAATCAAAATGCTGACAGTCATTTATTTTTTAAAGTGACAAACTGATTTTTAAAATGGAAATGGAAATGCAAAGTGTGTAGAATATCCTTTTTTTAAAAGAGAAGATCCATTATGGACAAGGCACTGGCTTTTTAAAAAATATATTTTATTGATTATGCTTTTACCATGGTCCCATTTTTTCCTCCCATTTATTCCACTCCACCCTGCGCACCTTCTCCATCATTCTCTCCCCTCAGTTCATGTCCATGGGTCGTACGTGTAAGTTCTTTGGCTTCTCCATTTCCCATTCTATTTAATTATTTTTTTAAAGTATAACAAAACTGTGTGAGTCACATCAGCTGATGTAAAGACTTGCGAGGCCACAGAATCAGATTAGCATGGGATCGGTGTACTAAAGATAGAGGAACTGAACAAAACACAGCGTCTAGAAATAGACCCACACGTAGATAGTGGGTCTATTGATTGATTTTTAAAAAGACATTAAAGTGATTTAATAGAGAAAGAAATCTTTTCAACAGACTTTTCTAGAACAATTGGAAAGGGTTCTCAGAAAACTTTGAATTTCAACCTTCACATTGCACTTAATACAATCCAGGTGATTAGAAACCTAAACACAAAAATTAAAAACAAAATCTACAGGTACACACAACACAGCTGAATCTCAAAAACATGTTAAGCATTAGTAACAGTTTACAAAGAGTATATACTGTATGAATCTTTTATGTGAGGTCCTATAACAGGTAAAACTAATATATAGTAACAGAAATTAGAACAGTGGAAAAAGACAATAGGGGTAATGGATATATTCAGAGTAGTGATGGGATGGTGAATACACAATCGCACTTATTTCTGAAAACTCAAATGTTACACTTAAAATCTGTACATGAATTATGTCTCAATGAAAACTAGTGTCTTTAAGGAGTAACGTATCAGACTGTGGGATAACTGTGCATGTTGCCTTTGCCTCTCCAAGCAAGCATTTCACAAGCATTGTTTCCAAAACTTTGGTTGCCTCAGAACTCTATTGTATTAGTTAGTGTCCTCCAGAGAAAGAAACAGCTAGGATGTATGTGAAATGAGTCAGTGCCACAATTGTGTGAGCTGGCAAGTCAGGATCTGTAGGGCAGCCTCGCAGGCTGGAAACTCAGGCAGGATTCCCGTGTTTTAGTCATGAGGAAGAAGTCCTTCTTCCCTGTGAGGCCTCAGTCATTGTTCTTAAGGCCTTCCGCTGATTGGATGAGGCCCACCACAGCATGAAGACAATATGCTGTGCTGAAGGTCAGCTGACTGTAAATATTAGTGACATCTAAAAAATACTTTCACAGCCACACCTAGACTGCAGTTTGATCAAACGACTGGGTGCCATAGCCTAGCCAAGTAGACACGTAAAATTAACCACCATACCTAAGGAAGGGGGACCCACAAAAACAATTTATTTATAAAAAAGTGTGTATTCTTTCTTACATGTTCGAAGTTCAGTTGCCTTCAAAGTACTCTCCATTTGATGCAATACACCTATTGAGACATTCTTTCCACCTCTCAAAACAGTTTTTGAACTCATCAATTTTGATGCCTTTTTGTGCTTCTGCCATTTTTTGTTCCACCTCTTTCACATGGGCAAAATGTTCAGATGGTCAAAACGTTTCCCTTTGAGGACTTTTTTAATCCAGGGAAACAAAAATGTTGCTTGGGGTGAGATCAGGTAAATAGGGGGTGTGGGTCACAGGGGTCATGCCATTTTTGGTCAAAAAACTGTGAACACTCAGCAGAGTGCCGAGTGAGCTCCTAAATTACCCATTAAGAATCATTGAAAGAGTTTTCAAAAAAAAATTCACTGAAGCCGAACACAGCCTCTCATAACCATGCCAGCTGGCACACTGAGACAGATGGGTGCCTAGAACACTCACCTAGCAGGGGAAGCCCTTACTACAAGGGGCCTGCCCTCCACAAGGTAGTTCAATTTTGGGGGCCACCCCTTGTAATTATGGAGGATTTTGCACAACTCAGTTGGGAAACTGAAGGCACTTTGGGGTAAAAAATTTCCATATTGAAGCAGGATGGCTTATAATTTGTCATTATAACATGTAGGCTATCTTTATAGTCACAGCCCTCAGTAATGTCTATGAAATATATAGGATCGGGTTCATGAGTTGAACTGTAGTTGGCTAACGATGTACATTATCATTTCCAACCTGTGGGCCTGTAGGCAAGAGGGGAAGCCTCCCTTCCCTCACCCTCTTCTCCAGCACTGTCCAGTGAGGGAGAATTATAAGTTTAATCACATCAATTTTAAAGCTTTTTTAAAAAAAGATTTTATTTATTTGTAGAGAGAGGGGAAGGGAGGGAGAAAGCCAGGGAGAGAAACATCGATTGATTACCTCTCACAGGCTCCTACCTGGCCTAGAACCCGGCCTAAAACCCAGGCGTGTGTCCTGACCCGGAATCAAACCTGCGACCTTTCAGTTTTCAGGATGACGCCCAACCCACTGAACCACATTAGTCAGGGCTAATCACATAATTTTTAGAACAATGATTGGATCACCTTCACTTGATCCTCAAACCACTCTGTATATAGAGTGAGAAAGATGTCATACTTTATTTTTTTAACAGATAAAGGATCAGTATTAATGAGATGGATAGAGTTGTCAAAGATTTAATCGTTTTTAAAAAATTCACTATGCCAGGCATTTTGTTTTTAGAAGCTTGCAATGCACCAGTGAACAAATCCCAGGAAATCTCTACTTGTGAAGCTTGCATTATAGTGTGTGTGAGGCAGAATGAAAAGAATCCTATAGAGAATTCTATAGTAAGTTAGAGAATGATAGAAAATGATAAGTGCTGGGAGAAAAAATGGAGTATGTTATAGAGTGCTGAGAATCTCACACAGGGGTTGCCTCATTAAGAAGGTGGCATTTAGACAGAGGCTTGAAATGAACTGAGGGAAGGAGCCTTGTGGATACCCCAGGACAGCCAGTCCGCTTGAGGAAGCATCTGATGCTTCCCTGAGTCCCTGAGACTGGAACCCTGGTCTTAAGTAGTTCATTCTTTCATCAAATATTGAGCACACTCTTTCTGCAGGTGTGGTTCTAGGCATCCAAGCTTCAATAATAAAAATAGGCACTTTGCCCAGGAAATTGCTGATTCCTCTTCTTTTCACCATAGGGGTGGTTCCTCAACCATGATCCACAAAGTCTTTAAAAGGGTCTTTAAGTCTATTTTGCTGTCGGAAACTTTTTGTAGACAATAAATGCGTGTATTTTATTTTCAAATATAGAGGTGTTATTGATAATTTAGCAACTTCAGTAACTTAATAATTATCATTACACATTATTGAACTTATAGATACTAAGAGTCCTGCTATGATCACGGTGGGTGGTATACAGCCTGTGAGCAGTTCTGAAGCTGAAAAGGGTTCTCATTCTGGAAAATGTTGGACGAACTTCTGCTCTGTTCGACGAGCTTGCCAGCTGAAGTTAGCTCCAAAAGCCACACTAAAAATGTGCTGTTCCTAAAGACAAGGGAGGCCTTTGAAAGTTTTTAACTGGAGGAATAACATGATGAGACCTGTGTTTTTTGAAGATTTATTTTTATTGTCAGTTATACAGAGGATGCCAAGTAGAATAAATCTATTGTGGAATGCATATTGTTTAATTATAGTTACTTGATTCATTTTGTAACAGTGATCCAAATTGCACTGTACTTCATTCTTTGTTCCTAATGCTTAAGAGAGATTCAAATCCCAATATCTTTGCATATGTGAATCAGTATTTCCAAATTAGAGGCTCCTTCTACTGAAAGTCAGCAATTAAAAGTAGTGTTATAGGTTAGCGCTGGCTGGAGAACCTGAAGTGAAATGCTGGGAGCAGTGCTAACGGAACCTTGCGAGGGTCTCTGTACGCGCTAGCAGATGGACAGCTGGTTTATGTGTCTGCAAGCTGATTGGACATTTCTATGGTTGGATGCACTTTCCTTTTTTAGCCTCATGCTTGCAAGTCTGGCCTTCAGTGTTTGAGCCTTTCTGGTCTTGACACACTGTGGTGAATCAAAGAATTACTGATGAGAGATTTGGAAATATATATTTAGTCTCAGTAAAAATCCCTCTATCAATATTTAATATCAAATGGTTTGAGTATTGGTAAATACATTGTAAGAGACTTGACAAAGTTGGAAATCAGTATTCTCAGGTTTGACAGGCTAAAGCAATTCTGTCTTTGTAAAGGATTCCCAAAGCCTTCTGCTTGTCTCGGATATTGTCACTTGGGATTCTCCTTGTGTTTTATATTTTATTCCTGTGTAGTATTTTTTCCCACTCAGGAAAGCTGTTTCTCTGTGATCACGGCTGGTTTCCAACTCATTTCTTCGCACTGACTATATACACAGCCTTGATGAATTATCTTACATTGTGGTATATTTTGATCTTTGATGTTGCTGTCAGGCAGAATATCAATGTGAAATTGTAACAGTTGTTTGCATTTATGTTTAATTCAACCTGTGTGGTACTGGCAACACTATGAATATTCATTCTTTGGCAGGACACATGCTTCTGGCTTTGTTGCTGATTCAGATTTTTCCATGCATGTGGGTATGTGGTAGCTCTCACTCAAACATCTAGATGCTCAATTTCTAGTGCCTCCCCCTTGCCAGATGGTACACATGCAGCCACAATTTTCCAGACAACATTGCTGTCTGGGTAGAAATCAATATACATTCTGAGTTTTTCATGTGTACTTTTCATCTCAGTGCATATTAAATTAGATCTGGTCACAGCAGAATGGCTCTCCTTTGCCTACCCAGGTTATGGAAGTCCTCAGCTTTTACATTCACAGTGGTTTTATTCACCATTAGGGGATAACTTCCCTCGTTAATACACTGGTTGCTACTGAGACTTAGTGAGATAGTTTCAGCTGCACTCTTGCTGAGACACGCTCTAGTCCCAATGACCTGTATGAGCCAAGAAAAGAAATGCAAACATGAAATCCACGTAGGACTGCGCTGTGTGTCTGTCCGCCAGGGGCCGGGCGTACTGAACGGTGTTGCAGCAGGCTGCATGTTTGCACGGGAACCGGGCATTCGGTCTGCGTTTAACCTTGCCTTTCTTCTGTTTTTTTTTTTTTTTCCTTCCAATTATTAGGCTGGAAAAGCTGAAATAATGGTCCTTTATGTCTTGGAACTTGTTAAGGAGCTAAAAGTCCTGATGTATATTAGTTAATTCCTATTTATAAAATGTATTCTGAATGAAAAAGGACACAACTATACTACTCTTCAGACTGTCTTCGTAAAACAAGCATTTCTTTCCAAATAAATGTGTGTAAAAGTGCATGCAATTTAACAGATTATAGTGTTTTTGAGAAGTGAGGCAGAGGATGATGATGATGATGGTAGAAATATAATTTAAAGAGAGATGACTATGCTCTAACACTGAATTCATGTCTCTAGGGTCATTGTCTAATGTTATACTGACAATGACCCTGTGGGGGGGTTATCATCTTGGGCACAGAATCTGGCTCAGAGAGTTTCTGTAACTTGCCCAAGGTCATGTTGCTGGGAGAGACAGACATAGAACAGAATCTCAAGCCGGGCTGAGATCTAAGCCCATAATATTAACAAGTACAGGACTGTATGATACCTTGTTTGAAAACATGTGTGTATAAATAACATTTAATCAGAGAATATGGTTTTGAAACCGTACTGCTCTCATTGAATGTGCAATTGAATATGCATTGAATATGGTTAACAGATTAGCGTCTGTTTACTATACTCCCTCTCCTTGTCTCCCTTGCCTCACCACCACACATTCACCCTTGTTGCCCTTGCTGTAAAACAGCACAAAACAAAGATTACTTACGGAATGAAATACTGATTTTGTCTAAATCCATACATCTCCTGACACCGAGACAGTGTCTCACTTACCTGTAAACCATAAACTAGATCACGTCACACCCGAAATACTCCTCCCGGGTACTTGCACTTCCCTAGCCTCTAAATATGTCTTTGTAACCTTGAATGTGGCTATGACCATCTGCCTCAGCCGTAGGGTCTGCAGATTCTCCTCCGCGTTGTTCCTGCTTTTGCTTCTGTGGAGGTTTGACTCTCCATCTTCCCAAGTCCATGCATCTTCATCAGCTCCCGCTTCTTAAGGATTTATTTAACTTCTCTCCATTCCATATCCCTTCCCCACTATGGACATTTGTGCATATCTATCAAGTTGTGGTCACATTTCTCTCTATGTGGAGCATAATGTGTTTTTCTGATGTTTTATGTGTCTACAGTTCCTTCATGGTATCTATGATTGTATTGAATACCAAAGATACTTGCTCTTTTTGAATGAGTTGCTTTCGATCTCTTAAGGTTAACAGAAAAAATGAAATAGTTAGAATATTTTAAAAATTGATAAGCAGAGCTGTGACTGGGTGGCTAAGTTGGTTGGAGCGGCATCCTGTACATCAAAAAGGTTGCAGGTTCGATCCTCAGTCAGGGTACATATGGGAGGGAACCAGTCAATGTTCCTCTCTCTCTCTCCCTCTCTTCTAAACTCTCTCCCTTCTCTCTGGCTTCCTTCCCTCCCTCCCTTCCTCCACTTCTTTCTCTCTCAAATCAATAAAGATACCCTCAGGTGAGGCTTAAAAAATTGATAAGCAGAAATTAGGTTTGGAAAGGAGTCATGAAAATGCCCCATTTTATATGTTGTTTTTTCCATTGCAATGCTTATGTTAGCATGGGTTGTTAAAATGATGATAAAAAGTATTTCTGTCTAAACAAAATAAAAAACTATAAATGTATTTATTGAGCCACAATCCAGAAGTACTATGATGAGGTTCCAGTTTTAGGGACAGAAAATCCCATAGAAGTTTGCCTAGCAACTGTGCATCTCACTGCACTATGACTAATTAGATGCAGACAGAATAGAGAGAAACCCACAGGGCACATATGCTCAATGGCCTGTAATTACATTCTAGGTAGCATGGCGGTAACAGTACCTAAGGAACGGAAACCTGCTCTTTACTCTTCGGTCTGTAAATCGTGGAGTATTGTTTCATGATACAAATTAAAGTTATTTGAGGTTTTGTTTTTAACTCTGATATTATGAAGTTGAAAAGGGGAAGGTTCTCTTTCTATTGACTGATGATAGCATCTCTAAACTATTCCTCTCCAACCTCTCTGAAAAGCGGAAACTATGACAATATGAATGAAGAGCTTTTTTTCACTTAAATACTTTATTTTCAAATTTTGCGGGTGAGAAAAATTACAATAAAATTGTACGTTAAATTTAGAAAATTAAAACTCTTTCTTAGATCTTTTCTGATAGCTACTTCACCAAAGTTTCCATGTGAGTTAACAAATACTGCTGAACTCATTGCAGCCCTTGATAATGGGACCGAGTCCCCTCTTTGGTATTCCCCTCTGCTGAGTCTGTCACCGGCTCTGCTTTGTCTATCAGTGTCCTCCAAGTATGTATGGGAAACCCAGGGGCAGACTTTTTACTCATCTTTATTATTACTGAGAAACCAGGAGTCAAAACATTTGATAACGTGAATTGTGTGGAACCGCACCCTGAAGCTAAGGCTTCTTTGATGGGCATTGTTATGTTTGCTCAACTGAGTGAGCTATCATTTTACATATCTATATTTGTTGAAAAATAATAAATGCATCATGCATCCACTCATAAATCCCTCTTAATCTCACTCCTCCCAAGAAAATGACTGCTAACATTTTAGTGGGCATCAACCTTCGTACATTTGTATGCATCCTCAAGTCTGTTACATTTATGTATGTATGTATACACATGGATTTTTACATCCAGGAGGACTTTCACACTAATATATTTAAGTCTATCATTTGTTTTAATTGCTGCAAATTATTTCATAGCCTATTGATGCTCTTGAGAAGATCAAGGTGTTTAAGTATGTGCTATCATGCTCCTCTGTGTTTATTTCTGCAAAAGAAAAGTAGTTTATTCTTGGAAGTACAATTTTTAGGTTAAATGACATGCACACTCTTTTCCAGTTGCCTCCTTACTCACTGCTACCACAGGTAGCTCGTTAGCGTGACTGCCGCTGCGTCCCCCTGTTCACTTTTCCAACGACTCGGGGCCATGCCACTGGCCATAAGTGGTATTTCCTGCATAACTTGGCCCCAGGCGGGTTTACTTTTGCCTGATTTTTTAATCCCCTGTGGAACATAAAATATGTATTTGAAATGGTTCTCATATTGCAATTATTGTTACTCTCC
Organism: Trachops cirrhosus; assembly: GCA_028533065.1. Taxonomy (NCBI): domain Eukaryota; kingdom Metazoa; phylum Chordata; class Mammalia; order Chiroptera; family Phyllostomidae; genus Trachops; species Trachops cirrhosus. Next base: position 18,481,502 of record CM052549.1, read on the forward strand.
TAATCATTAATTGGCCTTGAGACAACACTAAATAAACGGTCATCTGGAGGGTAAGTTTTGCTGTATCCATATTAAGAGGGGCCGCCCAGGAGCCACATACAAAATCACTGAGCTTTGCTTTTCACTCCTGCTTCCACCACCGCCTTGTCATGCCAGGACTAGGGAAGTATAAGAGAGAAGGTGTGGAGTAGTAAGATGAGCCTTGGAATTATGTGTGTCTTAAAGTGCCTGTATTACCTCACCCGGGTATTTTACTTTTACATTCTATCCCATTTAAGTTATCATAAGTATAGAAAATTATATGTACAAAATGTCCCAAACATTGGAAATTACTTGAAAGACTCCATAGGAATGGTTATTAAATTGATGCATAATATCAAGTGTACGTTATGGATTTATTAAAAATTATAAGTGACAATTATGGGAACTATTTCTTATGCTTAGTAGTTAACAATCAGAATTGTATGAAAAGATGTGATTCTGGCTATAAATACTCAACCAATCTACAATAAAGGAATGGACAACTGAGAAAAAAAACAAAAACACCTCAACCCACCTAAGCATTAGGGGAAAAAAGTAAATACAATTACTAATGGTGGCTATGGTGTAATGGTGAGGAAGGTAGGGGGACTTTTTCTTTACTTAATGTGTCTTTTCCTTAAAACTGTATTTGCTTTACTTTAAAAACAACCCATAATAACTAGCATCTGTATTTTAATTGTGTCTCCCAGGGTGTCCTTGCCAAAGAGAAGCAATGAAAACAATTATTTCCCAGACAGTGTCTTCTGATTGATTAAGAATAATATGGTTGTTGCATTTGTATTAGATTTTTAGTTCATATGAGGCCATTTACCTTTTTACCAGATGTGATACTTCTCAGATAGGTGGGAGGTCAAAAAAAAGTTAAGTGAAAACCAGTGTTCCATACAATAAGTATGAGATGAATGTGGGGGGAAGTAAGAGCGCACATTTTATACTTTACTGCAAAGTTGGAAGATCGTATATTGTGTATTGTTTTGGTAAGTCATTTATAACATTTTACTGGGAAAAAATGGATGATTTTAGAAATAGATTGAAAATCACTGTTAAGTATGTGGGAAAACAAGGTTTGTTTTATTGCTTAAGTTGCTTTAATAATCAAATATTGATATTAATTAAATGATATAATGTAGATTTGTGTTCCAGTAATTACTAATTCTTATAAATCTAGGGAACTACGTAGGATATTCTTTTTAATAAATTTTTAATAAATAATTGGGAACTTTAGATATTTTTGTTTACTTTTTCCCAATTTGACTTACTATATTGGCATATAAATTGTGTACAACTTTAAATACCTGTGGGGTATATGTTACATATTATATACATATATAATAGCACTTATTTGAAGAAATGTACTTCAATGGATGCTTTAAACAACAATATTGTAATAGATTTTGAAAGAATTTAGTGATCATAGGGACCCATCCTGCTAACAGGATGATTGTGTATCTCTCTTGATAACCTCATCTATGTGCATAATAATGCTGGAAGAAAACGATTGATTTAAACGGAGAATGTGTGAGGAAAAATCATGTTCTGGAAATGAAAAGGAAAATGAAATAAAATAGAAGTTCATTATCTAGTACGTGCAAGGAGCCGTGCAGATACTTTCCACACATTACTTTGCCTGAAACTCCCCATCACCCTGTAAGATGAGGTCGTGCTAGTATCTCCATGTAACTGTTGAGGAAATTGAGCCTCAGGGAACTGGAGCACTTGCTCTAGATCAAACAGCAAGTAACTGCGAGAGCTGGGATTTAACTACAATCTACTTGTTACCAAGTTCCACGTGTTCTCGGAACCTGCCACGGGCTTTATACTCTAACAGGGAGACTGTCTAGTCCTAAGAGATGGTAATAAACAAACAGTCACCATACTTGTACATTATGTTACCCTGATTCATACTTCTGTGGGATATCTGGAAGATTCTGGTGGAAACACTGTGATGAAGGCATGCATTTACTTTGCAGGCAAGCCCTGTTGTTTAAGGAAGGGCCTTTGCTACAGAATTGTTCTCCATGTGTTCACTAAGTGTAAAATTACTTGAACAGTGAGCAAATTATTTGTTGTGGGCATGGTGGTTTGCGCCCCACATCCAGTCTGTCCTAAGTTGCTAGGATTGCCGTGATTAGGTTGCACGACTTCCCATGCTGGTGATCCATGCTGGTGATCAAAGAATAGGCATCGAAACTAGTCTTAGGCAATGGGACATAAAGGGAGCTCTGCTGGAGCCTTAGGGAAAGTTTTCCTTGGTCACAAGAAAAAATGACAACGAATGAAGATCTGCTGTCTCCCTGCAGTGTTGTGTCAAGATGTGATTCCTGAAACCGTTGTAGCCATCTTGCTGCTACTCTGTCAATGGAGCCAACATTCAAGACAGGGAAGCAGGGAGAGAGAGAGAGCATCAGGCTGTGGTGACACAGTCACACTGCAAGATGGGTTGACTCTATGGCAAATATTCTATGTCTGACTTCTGTTATGTGAACCACAGATGTCCTTCTTGGATAATCTAATTTGGATAAAGAATATTTGTTATTTGAAGCCAAATATATATTTTTTAAAATTTTAGTATTTGGTTTGTGGAGTGAGGTACTTCCAGGAAAATCTTCGAAGATGTAATTGAATGAGTGGAGGATCAAGAGAGTAGAGTAGTGAAGCATAATTTTTACAGGCTAGGATGTAGGCGACTCTTGTTACTTAGTTTCAGTAAAATCAGAGAACGTTACGTGTTGTTCCTATGAGAGTTGGCCACGTGCCTGTAGGGGCTGCAACGTTAGAGGAAATGGTGGGAAAATGGACAATACTGGATTACACTGGCAATTTTTGCAACATACAATAAAGAAACAAACTAGACTGAAGTTGGCCCACTTGAAAATGGAAAGGAAAAAATATTGCTCTACTCAGAGAGGTCCTTTCTGCTTGTGGCTTTAAGTCTAAGTTGAAGTAGAGTTTGAAATGTGGAACCTTGCTATGAACCACTGATTACTTTGCATTGCTTTTTATTGACCTCCTTTCTGGCATTTTATGGTTGTTAGTTTTTTAAAAAAATTCTGTTGATGTGTAAATGTCAGGGAGTAGATACCTTATCATTTAGGAATAATTTTCTAAGCAATTTGGACCTCCTGGAAATCATGACCCTTACCTGGAAATCCTGGACTTGGAGCTTGATATAGGGACCAGATGATTCTTTGGGTCTTCTTCTTTTGGAAAGGGATATGAATATGTAGGTGGAGCTGGGAAGTTTTGAAAATAAGGCAAGAAGGCTGTGCATGGAAATTATTTAGCTGAAGTAATAGTTAACATTGATGGCTGACTGCTTAGCAACCATGATCCCTTCTCTTCTATCAAAACCCAAATTTTGTTTAATACCAATCCCTGTTGTGTAAAGTTATGTTTCTGAGGGAAAATCAGCTCATCCTTTTTTCCAGAGAGGTACTGGCCTAAAGAAAATCACATATCCTTTGCTGATGATCAAAATAATGGGGAGCATCATTGAAGCATGGAACCTAGTGCTCTAACTGTAAGGCATGTGTAGCTTGAGATAATAATGTTCTCATTTTTTAAAACTTGAGCCCACTTATGTAATTTAGGATTTTCTGATACTTGAAACACAAAGCCTTTCTTTGGACACTTACCCGAAGTGGCTTAAATAAATCTAAAGGAGAACTTTTGACACTACCCGGTAAGTTACCAAAAGGTAAAGGGGGTTGTCAAATGGATGGTGGAGAAAGGGGATTTGACTTTGGGTGGTGGGAATGCAATGCAGTATGAAGATCATTGTATCATAGAAATGTACACTTGAAACGTACGTAATCTTATTAACCCATGGCACCCCAATGAAAAAGGGGGTTGGGTTTTTTTTACTCTTTTGACTCTATGACATACTCTATCAGTGCACACTCAACAAGGGTAAGGATGGGTCATCAGATTTTTGTCTTGAATTTTTTGACTTGAGGTGGAGCAGGGTGTTGAAAGTAGAAGGACATGGGTCAGTGGAAAAAGACCAAAAGGGTAAGAGGAAGAAAAGCTTGGCACAAGTCACAATTAAACTTTGAGTGAAATCTAATTTATTAAAAATTAGTGTGGTTCAGCGTGGTATTGAGATGGAAATTGGGAAGCCATGACTGATGCTTTACTAATAACAAATTTGGTTATGAAAATAATAAATATAATTCTTTGAGCATCAGTTTCCTTTTCTTAAAATGAGCATATTGGAGTAGATGCTCTCTAAAGTCCTGTCTGTCTACAAGTTATTTGGCCAAGTTAACACTGGAGTTTCCTTTGGATAACGTATGAAATACTTCGTTTCTTTGGCTTTTGTTGCAGTGGGGTTTGGTGTGGATGGGCTGATCCATTAGGATGTTATTGAAATGGTGTTTACAAACCATAGTGACAATCTGTACTCTTGTAGTTCTTAAATCATTTTCAGTTTAAACAAGGAATTTTACTGTAGCTTGTTCACTAACACCTTCCCTAAAATATTCCCAATAAACTCCTTGTATTTCATATATTTTTAAAAGTTTGAAACTTATAAAACTTTGTAATACTAATGAAAATGATTATAGTAGTTGATGTAATTTCACTAGGACCAAATATTTTTCCTGTTATTCCTGTTAAGGTTTCCTAATGATAATATTAGTTGGTCTTCATGGAAGAATCTGAAATAATGTATTTCAGCCAGATGCCAGGAGGTATTTTATGAAACAAATGTAGAGTATAAATTGCATATGATTTTATTATTTAGTGGTAAATGTTTACTATCCTCTATAGCAATTGAACATGAGGTTTACAGATTGAGAAATAAATACTAATGATAATCAAAATTATACTAGTTCTCTTGCTCATTAGAGATTAATTACATTGAATATGTGTATGCATATGAATTGTATATGGGATAGTTTAAAAATCCGTATGTTACATACTGTAAATAGAATGGTTTGATTTAAGCAACAATTTACATTTGTTAAGGAATAGAGTCAATGCTTTTTTATTTGCTAACATGTAGTATTTATAATATTTCTAAATGTGTCTTAGTATGAAAGTGTCTTGAAAGCCTTTGTATATGTGGAGGAATATAATTACATACTGGTTGTGGAACAGCAAATATCACATCCTTGGATCAATTTATTAATTTATGCTTTTTTTTAATTGAGAAAAGTGCTCCCTTATTTTCCAAAGGAATGTCATTTTGGAAAAAAAAAAGTACTCTGACAGTAAGTTTTGGATTTTAGCCATGAAAACTGTCATTAGGTTTGTGTTTTTGGTGCATTTGATTCCAGGTATGTATTTTGTTTACATCTTGAAGCTAGAGATTTGGTAAATAGATACGTAAATAGTACCATGGTTCAAGAATTTGACCTGTATAGTGCCATGCATATATTCTTCCACTCGTAAGTTTGACTGTGGTGATTTGAATGATAAGACAGAGTCTAATAAATATTTTCTTAGAACATCTTATTGGATATGATTACAGATATTAGTGAGGATCACTAATCATTTACCTTTGAACTCTTTAGTGTTGGATCATATTTGGTAGAAATGTATACATTTATTCATTCTTCTCCGGGTTATTACATTTCTTCCTTTCATTTACATGGAGACAGCCTCTAACTGATCGTCTCCAGACCCAGGTCATCTGGCCTCCACGGCCGACGCCACACCTGCTTCACGGAGCTATGCCTCCGTGTGCCGCGCAGAGTCCTGGTGAACTGAAAGCCCTCTGTCACCACCTTTTAAAAAGGTGCATGAAGTTGACCCAAATAGAGCATATTATACATGCTTCATCCTTTTTGGATTTTTATACTGAACACTTTGCTTTGTTTTGAAACTCACATTCAGCATCTGTCTGTCTGTAGCGTACACACATCAATCAGTAAGCTTCCCATGTGAGTCTTTTATGCAACCAGGTTGAGAACTATTAGAAGAGTGCATTGTTCCCATTAACCTGTAATGAGTATGTATCTAAACTAGTTAACATTTTAAATGTTAAAAAAAACACTGACTTCATAATTAAAAAGATATTGACAAAATTAAAGAGAATTGTGGATTTCTCCAGTTAAAAAAGTACATCAGTGTTTTGTTTATGGATATCATGAATTTTTATATGCTAGAAGATAGGTTTCGTTTCTTAGGGAGAAAAGCATTCCTATGTATGTTGAGTATACTGATGACTTATCTGTACATAAACTGATGTTTGTTTCAAAGGTCTTCTCTCCACCCCACCCCTCATGCCCTATTTAAATGCTCCTAAAATGAATTGGGATTGAGATTTACATGTTAAATATCTTTTACCCATCACCTGAAAACCCATTCTAAACCCATATGAAGGTTACATAGGATAGATGTGAGTTCCACAGTTTAAAATATTTACAATTACACACATATGACTCATCAAACAATAGCTACTGTATTGATTTCATTTGTCTACATTATCAGAATGAATTAACTCACCACTCTATATTAGTAACCTCCTCTTCAAAAAACCTGACATAGAAGTGATCCATATTTTCAAATGTCATTTTGAACTTATGTTCTTGGCCGACAGGACTATCACTCAGGGAGAAATATTCTTTCCACATCTCCTTTGTTATGGGACATACCTTTTACTCCTGCTCATTGCATGCCCTGCTGCTTCTTACCGTTCCCCTGTCTGAGAGTGGAGTGCCCCCTATGTGATTGCCTCACTTTCCCCTCTAGCTGCTGCCCAATTCCAGAACAATGAGCATCAAGTTCCCTTTGTCTACTCTGCCCACTCCTCCGTGTGTGATTCAGAGGGGAAATTCCCCAGTGTCTCAGCCACTTTATTTAGATACAAGAGGAACCGGGAAAGAATTCCTTCTAATTACCAAATTCAGATTGTTTAGGAGGTAGAATAGCAGCCACACTCTGCCACTTTGGGAGGGAAACAAAGAAAAGAAGGCTGCTATATGGTGTTGAAAAGGCATTTTCAATAGAAAAGGAAAAGAAAACTGTACTATTTATAATAAAGTTTACCTTATCTGTTCAAATAAATTTCTTAAAAAAAAATTGTGCCATGGTTATCAAAGGGGTCGCAAAGGGGTCGGCATGAGGAGGATACTGATAGGTAAGTGCACCTGCTAAGAACGTGGAATAGATCTCCAGTGTCTCACCAGGGAGAAACATGCAGAATCACGGGCAGAAAGCACTCCCTTCTAAGGGAAAATTCATCCTTTGTTCTAACCAGGTTGGTTTGGAAAAGCATGCTTCCATGTATAATGCATACCAATGCTTTAGCACTAATTCCCATGTATAATGTGCATCCTTATTTTTCCCCTCAAAAATGTAAACAAAAAATTGCACATTATACATGGCAAAGTACAGTACTTTTTGAGGTTAAAAATTAATGATATACACTTTAAATAAAGATTATGTAAAGCAGACAAGCACCATAAAAGTATATGAAAATTTATATTTCATTGTTTAAATTTTAGCATGAATTAGCTTTTTAATCACACGGGGATGGCTGGTCAGTGCTGTCACATAAAAAGGGAAAGTTACATTTTAAGTGTTCGCTGATGCAGGGCTGGGGCCTCCTGACATGCAGGAGTGAGAGGTTTAAAAATGATGTGTTTCAGCAAAAAATATGTTCTGTACAATTTTTCTAAAGATCTTGGGTTCCAATATTTCTCTTTTGGCTACCTACCCATTTTTTTATTTGTTTGTTATTTAGTTGTTTGCTTTCTGCCCCTGCAAAGGAAATAGGAGAATATGGGAGAATAGTGCTCTCAAAGAGATTAAACAACGGAAGTAATGATATCTTACTTTATGGGATGCTTGTGATTTATACTTCCACACTTTACTTGCTTTTAATAACCTATTTTAATTTATTTAGGTCCTAAAATTCCCCTTAATATATAGGCTAATTAGAAACGCTAGTGCTAATCACAGAAATTTAAAGCTTCCTAAACCCAGTATATTATCATCTCTACCAGGAAATTCTACATGATTTGCTTATAATTTAATGTTAGTATTTGTGTTTGTCTTCATTTTCCCTAAGTTCAGTGCTTCCCATTTCTCTGGATCTAAAGAGAGTTCTTCTCCATTATCTAGGTAAAGAAAAGGACTATTGTTGGAAATAACTTCATTTTGCCAGTTGTTTAGAAGAAGCATATGCATTTTATAGTTTTCTGATATAATCTTTGAGAGGAGACTAGTGAAATGATGATGCAATAAGATGTCTGGTATAAGACCGTCTATTCTTAGGCAACCGAGTCTCACTGTGAGTTAGCTGAATGTTAAATTAAATGTCACTGAATTCTCTTTTTTTGAATCTCAAACATTTAGTATTTCATCCTTAAGCTGCCTGCATTCTTGTTGTCTTAGTAAGCATGCTTCTCTATGAGCGTTTAATACCTTATAAAAGGCAGTCGTTTTACCAGTTTATGAGAAATATTCCATTTATGTATCATTCACCTTCCTGGAGCTCAATTTTAGATTATGATTGGCCATGTTTCATTATAAAAAATGTATTCAATAAAATTATAGGGTTAGACAAATGTACTGCTGAAGCATGTTTTATCTTTTAACAACATTTTTATTTCTTAAAATAAGAATGGATTGAAATTTCTACCTTATAATTTCCTGTCCTTACTTCCTTTCTTTTTTTATTAATGTAGTACATGTACTTTTTAATGTTTCCCGGTGGTATTTTTATCCATTTGAATGATGTCTTGCTTTTTATAAGTTAGGGAAGCTATAAGCCAGGTATTAAAATTGAGGTCTTTTTTTTTTTTATTTGTGTAATAAATTGTGTAGCTCTGTCAGCTAAGAAGTATAGAAAGTCATGTTTCTGGGAGTTGGAGTTGAATTTCCTTAAGTCCTACATGCCTGAAACTTCTCTAACAAAATTTGCCATGCACGTTGGCATGGACTACAAGTCCTTAGCTGTGTCGGGTTGCGGGTGTGTGAGAAGTGCCCTCAGGGACCGTGGCTTCGCCAGGCACTGTCACCAAATCTCACTGTAACTGCATGGGTAGCTTTCATTACCTGTGTGCTGAGAAACTTTATTTTTATTAACAGTTGTGGAAATAAAACCACATAGTACATATTTCTTCTTCTTTTTTACCCTTTTGGGGCTACTGGTTAACCTTAAACTTCACTCTAAATTAAACAAGAGAATTTATTTGTATAGACTTTGAGTTTTTTTTTAAAAAAAGATAAGCACCTTACTATTTGTGATTAAATGATGTTAGAACTCTTGTTTTGATAACAAGTGTCTTCTCATTGAAGTGAGAATATTGCTGTCAGTTTTTATTCAGTGTGTGTGTTTTACTTCACTCAATAACATGTATCAGTCTGGATTCTTACTCAGGTTTAATGGGATTGAAAACATTGATATGAGGTATATAAATATGAATGCCTATCAAATTAATATTTTCATATTTAATGGCACAGAAATCTTGGTGAAGCACATATTAATACTCAAAATATCCAAATCAATAAAGTTATTGATGAAAATGAAAATAGTGACTTGTGTTCAAGGAAGGATTTCCAAATTTATCTTTTAATGTTCTGTTTTGTAGTACTTTCTCTCTGTTCACTTAGTTAGAAACACTGTTACATTAACTGGTTAAAAAAAAGAACCATATTGTCTATAGGGGATCAAGTTTTAAGAAGTAGTCATAGGTATCAAAATGAGTAGCTCACTTAGCATTTACCACCAATCCTCGTTAGCCAGTTCATGAAAGGGGGTGTGGCCCGTGTTTGCAAGGTTTGCCTGGCCTTGTCACTTTCCTCCTGTAAATAACATGATGTTTGTGTTCTTTCACTTCCAATTATTGAATGGTGGTTTGTGACCATCATCAAATGCTAAGAAACACATAAAAGAATAAGAAAAGTCACTTAGGAGATTTTAACTACAAATAAATTCTAAAAAAAAAAACAAGAAATAAGCATAAGGGAAACAGATATTTAGTAAATAACGTTCATGTACTTACACTCTGCACCAGATACACAGTGCGGCATAACATCTGTGTCCCCGCTTTCTAGCAAGGCGCAGATCCCAGGGAAGGTGGTCATTGAGTAAATGGAGATGAGAAAGGGGTAAGAAGGAAAGCTTCTGTAAGAATGTTATATGTAAGGGTAGAAAGGAATTAAATTGGTATATAAATGGGGAAGAAGTATTTTCCCAGGAGAACAGGTCAGAAGAAAGAGCCCTGAGACAGGATATGCAAGTATATTCAAGGAAATCAAAGTAGTCAGTGAAATAACAGTATTCTTTGATTTTGTACACAGGCTTCAGAGGCTCAAAGATGAGCACGCTTGCCTTACAAACAACAAACACGCTTACTTGTACAAACAAGACAACTAAGAAGTAGAAAGCAGAAATATCCACAAGCCCCTTCCTTTTCCAGAATACCACACAGACCAGGATGAGGAAAAGTGTAGATAAGTAATGGACCTGGCAACTTGACCTCTGTTCCCTTGTTCCAGACTGGATCAGCCTTCTTGGAAAACTTGGGGCAGATGATGTTTTGATCTTGATACATTTGGATATATTGATCATCTCTGTATAGGCAGCATCTGGTAGGAAATGTCCAAAGAAAGCATAAGACATATTTCCTGTGCTTACTGAGTTTATAAATCAGATGACAAGATTGCATTGACTGTATGCAATCAGCTAGGAGGCAGCATATAAATAAATGCCAGTCTGTGTTATGGCCTAACAAATTTTCTCCAAATTTAGAGAAGTTGGAGACAAAATAGAAACAGACTCATGGATACAGAGAACAGACGGATGGTTGTCAGAGGGGAGGGATTAGAGAGCTGGGTGAAAAAGGCGAAGGGATTAAGAACTACAAATTGGAAGTTACAGAAGAGTGACAGGGATGTGGCTCACAGCAGGAAGTATGTGCAATAATACTGTCATAACTATGTATGGTATCGGGGGTACTGGAAGTATTGGGGAATCACTGTGTAAAGTATTTGATTGTCTGGCCTCTATACAGTATACCTGAAACTAATACAAAATAGTATTGAATGTGAAACTGATTGAAAAATAAAATAAAATGAAATAAATAAGATGTCAATGCAAAAAATGTTGCATAAGATTGAGAGGGAAATTGCCATATGCAAAGAAAAGGTATAAAATGTTTTCACCCTTGTGAGAAAAAATAATTCGGAGAAGTGGGTGATGAAAGTAGGTTGGAAAAGCGGAGAAAGCTTTCTGGTAGGGGTTGCGAACAATCTAAGGGCTGCATTGTTATGTGGGAAGGCAAAGAGAAGGGCGTCGGCAGAGGTGATGGGGTGGAAAGGGCGCCCACAGCAGAGGGGCTCTGGGTCGCTAACAAACAGCAGCAGAGCCCCAGTGAGGCCGTGCGGTGAGAGTCTCGTTCAGTGGTCTGAAGACTTTAAACTTGGCCCAGTTGATAGTAAGGAGACACTGGAGGCTCTAGGTATCTTTCACCAACTGGTAACTAACAGAAGCTGGAGAACCTCCTTTCCTATGGTCTGTTAAAAAATACGTCAGGCTGTGGCAGCAGTAATAGAGATATTCATGCAACTGTCTACCGCAGTGTCACTAAAATAAGAACCATTTAAACAGAGAATTATTTACTAGTACACCTTTCTTCTAAGACGTTACAAATGAAAACAGGCAAAACTGTTGTAATTATCCAAGCCTACTGAGCAGAAATTTAACTTTGTGTATAAACAAGGAATATTGTAACATTTACGAGGTAGTAGTAGATGAAGGGAGAGTCATAAAAATGTTCACATTTAGACAGAATGTGATCAGGGGAATTTTGCACTTTCTTTCAATTAAGAAAAATTTAATATGGGCTTTTGGAGCTTTTTAAATGAAGAAAGAGTGAGGATAAAGTACCTAAAACCTCATGGCTTTGTTCAACCTGAGGTTTTTTCCCCCCAGTTTTTAAATAGCTTTATTGAAGTAAAACCGATACACAAACACTGTACCTGTTTAGTGTGTACCTGATGTGTTTGGACATTTAATACTGCCTTGATGCTATCGCCACAGTTGAGTTATTAAATGAATCTGTCACCTCTGAAAGCTTTCTTGTTTCTTGTGTGTGTGTTTTAAGAATCCTCAATCAGTTTTAACTCAAGGCTGAAGTAAAATGGGGTTAGTGGTTAATAGGAGAAAGCAATGTTTTCCCAGGAGATACTTCCTTGATCATCACATCCTAGTGTTCAATATCATCCACCCTTTTGGGGTTTTTGGGAAGATTTTATCAGGTGATGTGAAACTGAGTCTGATCCCTGAGTCTACAGAAGGCTCTGTAAGGACACACGGCAGGACCTCTGTATCAATGGGCCTGACCTCGTTTACCATCATGAGCTATATATGTTAATAATTTAGGGGTGCCAATGGTTTTTATAGCAGTCTAACTGGAGAGAGGGAGAGGAAGAAGAGAGTGACGTGGAAGAAAGCAATTATGGCATTTTCAAAAGCTCATTCTAAGTATTTTCTAATGAAAAGACTATTTTAGATTGTACATTTACATGTGGGTTCCATCTGACAAAATGAACATAGGAAGTTAGTTAATTGGTGAGTTTTCCTTGTGTGTGGTGGTCCCATACATAGATTGTGGCTATAGCGTATATGGTCTTATGTTGCTCTTCAATGGCAAGAATATGTTTATGGCATTGATCTACTTCCTGGAACCGATGAAGGCTGAACATATTTTAAGTTGGGCTCTTTTCCCCAGATGTCAAAAATCAAGTACTTGGGGTTTGTTTGTAAGACAAATTTAAATCTATTATGTACCTAGCACTATTGCTAGTTTATTTGTATGATTTAAACAGATCATTTAATCTCTCAGTGTTTCTCCTGTATCTCATATAATTATAAATAAAACTTACAGGCTTTATTACTTTAAAATATCCAAAATTGTTGGATGTTTTTGGAGACAGTTAGGGAAGATGGATAGAGAAGGGTTATGCATCTTATGTTAGGTAAGAAAGAAAATAGACTTAAAAAATTGCTCGAAATGTAGCTTCCAGGGTCTGCTGTATGTTAGGTTTTCTACATGTTGTGCCATGTTTTCTATAAATAAAACTCCAGCACTGTTATTGAAAATAGTTTTCAATAAAAACTTTAACAAAACATAAATTTCTCAATCGCTAAAATAACAGGTTTATTACACTCTGCCACCCTAAGAGCATATAAAATGTTTTAAAATTATTTTCAAGAAAAAGGTCTAAAGTAAAATAGTTTCTTATGAAGCTTTTAGCCCCCAAATGAACTTGTGAATGTCCCATCACTGGAATATCTGGTCAATTGAATGAGTACCTGCTAGGAAAATAAATTGGATTTGGATCCCTACACTGTAATTTACTAAGGGCAGCAATAATTAAGAGGAGCTTTTAAGCCTGACAGACTTGAGTTCAAATCCTGAATTAAATCCTCAAATGACCAGTGCAATCTCTGCATGTCCTTAGTTACCTAATTTGAGAATAAAAGGGTTTAATCATAGGAATGTGCTAATGATTAAATTAGATAATGTGTATAAATATATTAACTAAGTGAGGCACCACAAAACAAATATTAGTTTTGTGACTCTGGGCAAGGTACTTACCTTCTTGGAGCACAAATGTTTTTATTTATAAAATGCAGAAATACAGCCTCCCAGGGCTTTTATAATCAAAGCTATAATCTCACTTGTAATCAAATGAGATTACATTACAAAAGCATTCAGAAATTGTCAAGAAGGAGAAATCAAAGGTGATGCCCATGTTTCTGGCTGGAGCACTGGTTCATGATGGGGTCCTTCACTGTAACCCTGCCCCAAGATGGGAAGGAGGTTTCAGGGAACAGGTGAAGGGTTCCATTCTGGGCATATGAACTCGAGACTGAAGCAACTGTAGAGCAGAGGAGCTTGTCTGAATGTCACACACAGGCGCAAGCTGTCACTGGTTTTGTTGAACATGAAGTGATAAGTGTGTCTGCCTGTGTTGTGTGTACAGCTACTATGGGTAAAATGTCGTCATTTTTCTAGCTACCATAACTAAATCACTTTTTCATATATCTGTGGTACCTAAAATGTACATCTTTATTACAATCCCTTCTTCCTGAGCTAGAGCCAATACAGATCTCTCCTTGGAGTAGTCTTAGGTCTGGACATTGCTGTGTCCTCATTGGTTAATTGGTGTATAGGCTGAAGGCTCCATGCAGCTCCGAGTAAGTCACATTCTTTAACTACAGTGAATGTTACTTTTTTTTTTTTGCATTTTCATGTAATTGATTTCCTCCAAGTTAATGGACTGATGTTTAGCATCATGAATTTACAGTTTTCCCAAATACAGCACTTCAAGAAGTGTTGGAATTACATTTATACTTAAATTATGTATGTTGCTTAACCATAGTTATGTGAATGAACTAGGAACATGTTTTTCTCCAACTTGATCACCTTAATCTTGGCCATATTTGGCCATGGGCTGGTGTAGTTGGTCTCACTTGGGGTTCTCTGTTGACCAAAGGCTCACGCAGGTCTAGCCGGTCATGTGGTTGCATTACTGAAAAATCAGCTACACTCAGGTGGACATATCCAGTAGTCACGTATGAAGATCAAAAGTCGAGGAGGCAGTGTGGAGGAGGCTTACTGTGGGGACTTGGAGCTATGCGATTGTGAAGGTTTAGCATGGTAATGCTGGAAGCCTCCCAGTGAAGCTTGGAGGCCAAGTTATCTGGCTAAAATACTGGCTCTGCCATCAACTAACACTGCAGCCATAGGCAGGTTGCTTAAACATCCTGCCTTAACTTCCTCCTTTTTTGAAATTTGAATAAAAATAGTACTATCCTCTTAGAGTTGTGAGGATTAAATGTGTTAACTCGTGTAAAATGCATGGTGAAGTATAAGAGTCATAAAAATAATTATCTGTTATCATTATTGTTAGGATATGGATGTAGATGTTATCAACGTGTAGTCAATTGAAGCCATAGATTTAATAGGTTATATTCCAGGCAGACAGTGAAGAATGCCTAGGACAGCATCCCACAGAAGGTCACATTTAAGGCACAGGTAACCCTGCAGTTAGAAAGAAAATCAGGCAAGTATGATAATGTAGAAACTAAGTTAAAAGGGCATTTCAAGAAATGAGAATTGGTTAAGGTTACCAGATGCTAAAAAAAAAGCAAGCTGTCACATGTCACACCTCCTAGTGCCACCATTAGTTTGTTACTATCTGAATATAACCCCTTGTCCCAAGTTCATATACTATGAAATGAATGATGTGCTCAAAGCTTGTTAGTGCAGAGTACTTTCAGATTCTAAAAGGATGTCAAGTAGGTTAAGTATTTCAAACCATTTGTTTTAAAATGCAGGCAAGTGGTAACCTTGACAAGGGCTGTTGCAGTGTCATTGTTGGAAAGAAGTCAAATGGCAGTAAGTTGGAGTCTAAGCGAGAGCCGAGGTGATTGAGGACAGTGACGATGCCTGTGAAAAGGGCGGGGAGGAAGGTATGGTCCCAAAGGCGACTGGCAGGTATAGATTTGTACCGTTTTAAGGTGGGAGAACATGCTGATGTGAAGGAGAGGGTAAGAAGGTGGCAGTTGGCAGAGAGGGGGGATGCTCAGTAGCAGGAGGACATCCAAAGTGGCAGGATACAGAGCGTAGCTGAGTGGTGGGCCTTAGAGAAGAGGGGGGACCCTGCTGGGCTGTAACAGAATGCAAGGAGGTAGGAGAGGTTCCTGTGCAGCTGTCGTGCTTTGTAACCTTGGTGGCAACTAGTTGAGGGAGCGCCTGTCTGATGGCTAGCACGTTCTCTTAGAAATAAAGAGATGTACGTTTTAAGGAGCATAACGTAAAAAGCCAGTCTCTGAAGAGGAAGTGTCACTTGTCTTTTGGAGTGAAAATTGATTGAAATGGAACCAGCCTTGGGCCCACTCACTGGGGTTACTTATTTCATGAAGAAATGTCAAGGTCTTTCCTGGTTCATCACTCCGGTGCAATCCCATCAGCTGCAGTGAAGCTTTGGTGCAGGGGTGGACAAGCATCCCTGAGGAGGCAAAGGTCTGCTTTATAAAGGTGGGCCACGTTCCTGAAAGCCATGGAAGTGATGCCAGGAATGATGCTGTAGAGCTGTCAATTCTGTCTTTTTCATCGAATGTAAAGTGCTAGGGCACGAAAGCATGCAGAAAGCACTGAATTATGTATTAAACTATGTGTCTCTCTATCCACTTATTTGTAATACCAAGAACTTCCTCTTTGAATACTTTCCTGTAGAAACTCAATTTCTCCTAATGGACCCTTTTTCAATAAGTGACCTTTGGCAATGAAAATAGAAAAGAAACGTGACTACAGGGTTCCTTTCTGTAATAAATTATAAAATATGTATGATTAAGCCGAACCAGAACTTTCTATTCTGAATCAAGTCAACTTGAAAATTAGCAGAAACTAGATTTCTAAATAATAATTCTATCTTGTGTTTATACGAACAGTTCTGTCTTCTGAGGATCTAGAATCTCATTAATAATTAAATAGTTCACATGTAAAAAAAAAGAAACTGGCAGTAGTTTTGTTAAATTATTCAGAAGTTATACTTAAACTTCAGAAATTTTTAATGTAACTCAACCATTTTTTAAAACACCAGCCTGCCGGGATTTGCAGCAGATGGTTCTTTTTTAGCATCTTTGCCTTCCTCTTTCTGAAATGCCTCATAACAGGAACTTTATCATGTCCATTCTGCATAAAATTTGGTTTATCTTTGTCAGCAAATCACTTATAAATCTAAGAACAAAGTTAACTTTTATAACAGGTTGTGTAAAATTTGCTATTCAAAGACATTACAGTTCTCACTGCAAATATTAATATTTGCTAATTTTAAAGGTCTACTTTGGGGATTTATTTAAATTGAATAAAAATATAATATGTACAGGGATATACAAAGATTTGTAGTTTTCTAATGGCTGATACTGTATCCATTAGGGTGAAGGGCTACCTCCTCTAACAAAATGGTCCCAAAATGCAATTGCCTAAACGAGATAGTTTAGTTTTCTCTCAGGTAACAGTCTGCATAGATTGTTCAGGTCTGTTACTAGCTGTTTCATTCAGGTGGTGCCCCTGCCATTTTTCATGCATAATTTTCGAAGTCACTAACTGTCACTACTCTGAATAGAAGTAAAAGGAGCAGAACTTAAGCTTGGGCCAAAGATTTCCTCTTAACAAAGTCAAAAAGAGGTTGTTCCCATGATTCTTGCATGCCTCCATTAGCAATGAGGGATTAATTACATGACCCATACATGTAGCAAGGAGAGCTGAGAAACGCAGTCCCCAGCGGGCAGCCATGTCTCAGCCACGCTTTTACTGTTGTGGAGAAGGGGGAAAAGTCTTTAGTGGAGACTAACAAGATCTGGCACAGATACAATTAAATGTACAAGGAAAAATATACTATTTTAAGAGCATCATTCCATGCATGAATAGATTCTTAATAGGTAAAATTTTGTGTTGTCACATTGATGTTATGCCAGATCACTCTGTGCCATTGTAGGTTCAGTGACAACGCATGAAGTTCGTTTAACATGTTAGATATGCCAAAAAAAAAACCACCTTACATGAGAGGATGGTGGGGAGGGAGCAGAAAGAAGGTGTAGAATTGATAGGTCTCAGAGAGTGAGAGGAAGGAGGGAGAGGCGGAGCCTAGGACGAGGTGAGTTTCAGGCCTGCAGTCCCGGTAGATGGCGGTAGCGGTCACGGGCATCGGCACTGGAAGAGAGGGAACAGATAGAAGGGGGTGGGTGAGGCCTGTGTTGTTTCATAAATTTAATTAATACTCTTCTATTACTATAATTACGGTAATGTTCAGAGTGACTTGGTTTATCCTAATGACTGCAGACTTGTTGCCCAATCATCTTGTTTCCAGCTCTCAGATGTCCTTCCAGGTACTGTATTTAACTCCGGTTGTTTATCTTCCTCACGTCTGTCTCTCCAAATCAGAATAACAAGAATAAGCTTATGAATCTCACTTCTTGTCTCCTTAGGAAAAAAAATAAAGAAGCATTTGTGCTCTAACATATTTCCCCATGCCTCAAAACCCTAGAAGTATGTCTTCTCTTCCTTGGAAGCTTTCTATAAATAACTTGCTTTGAAGCCTTTGTTATCAAAAGAATTCATTTCAAAGTCTCTTCAGGGCATTAGAATTGGAGTGAAAAAACGTGTATGTTTTTGCTGCTAACTTGCTGGGTTGTGTTAGGCAAAAGATGTCACCTCTTTGGAGCTTTATTTTTATTTTGCTAATTGTAAAATTAAAGGATTGGATTAGATCAGGGTTTCTTAAATTGGGGTTGTTGGCCTCATTTTGGGTGATCTATGATCCGAGCACATTTCTACAGGATCCACAGCTTTCATCAGATTCTTAGGGTTCTGGGACACCCAAAAAGTTCAAAGAAAAACAAAACATACTGTTACGATCATTTGACATGAGGACTGGATTTTCTTGCCATAAATCTTCCTTTATTTTATTTTTTGTTGTTGACAGTGAAAATAGTCCACATAATTTAGTACGGAATTTTCTTAGAGTAGGCCTATCATTTTATAAATTCATTCATAAGTCTTTTAGTGCCTCTATGATCTTCTAAGATGCCATCAATGAAATCCCAGCCACTGGCCCCCGAGGGAGAGGATGGAGTGGAGGAAATCAAGTGTAGTTAGAGGGGTCACAAAGGGAAGATGCTATGTGTGGTCGAAACTTCTGCCCCTGACTCTCAGACCACGCGCATATTTAGATTTTCTTCCCTTCACTCACACAGGCCACAAGAAAGAATGTCAAACCCTTGGCACGGCCTTTTCAAATAGCTGCCAATGTCTGTCCTCGACACAGAAATTGGTTGCAAAATTCAAGTGCGGACAAAACTGGCCGAAAGCTTGTCTAACTCAGACAGACTAGTGACAGTTGCTGAGATAAAGTGAGTGAGATAAAATGACAATGAATGTTGACCCTACAGCTATTTTTAAATCTGAACCTCAACTAATGCTCCAATAAACTAACCCAAACTCCTTACATTTCAGATAGCAAAATTATATACTGATTACTTTTTTTTCTCAGTACCTCAGTAAGAATATACAGGGTTTAGCTTCATTTGTGTCTGCTTAGTTAATTTATAAACATGATTTAGTTTGTAAGAAATTTATACATTATCTATGTTAACATTAATCATATTTATGCCACTTCCTCACCTGGACTTTCCATATATCCTGGAGAACATTGCTTCTCAAGCTAACTGAGGTTAAAGAACTCATTTTTTTTAATTAAATGATAATTCTCGTCAGTCCATCATTGCGTTTCTCCTGGACATGCCTAGTAAGCAGCACGTCACGTGTCCCCCCACATTAAATCCAATGATATCTGAACTGGTCTATAGCCTGTCCAGTGAGATGGGTCCCTGATAACTTCCTTGGATATTGCAAGAATATGATTTGCAGGAATTTTTGTACCATTAACACGAGAGTACTATTGATATATGACAGTGATAGCTGCCTCATAGTTTTGTAAAAAATGATGAGTAAAGCAAAGCACATGAAACAGCAGTACATTATAATCTAAGTGCAATAACATTAATTTTCAAATTTTAAAACTAAGAATTAGTAGTAAAATAAAAATATATAAAAGTATTAATCCAAAAACTATACTAAAAATACTTTCATGATTTGTTTGTTATAAAGTCTTAAAAACAACAAAATCTCAATTTTTTCTCCAGTTCAAGTCTCAGATAATAAATCTAAGAAGAAATTAATTTATCAGTGGTTAGTTATGTATTTAATACTCAAGCATGCACTGGTACTCCAACACTTGTACGACGGAAGTTTGATCTTGTAACTACAAGTATTTAGCATTATATACTCTTAATAAGCATCTTTCACTTTCAACATATAATTAATTCATGTTGGGAATCAAGCCCGTAAAACTTAACTAGTACTCAATAAATGTTTATATTAAATTCCTGGAAATAGAAACCTCAAGTTCTGTTTTTGTTTAGTTTTCGCTCACCCCATTACGTTATTTACCACTGCTTACTGTTGGGTTACATTAGTACACTAAATCACCTGAGGGCCACATACCCTTAACTTTCAAACAATTTACCCAACGGAAGGCTTTCTGGGTGCACTTGTTTCAAATGCTAGTCTATAATTATAATTTTGAGTTTGAGTGGTTAAATGCCTATGCTCTGCTACCTACAAGACAAATCAAATTGGTGTTATCTTAATAAAAGTTACAAATACAATACTGGAAGAAATTGTTTATGCTTGACATTTCATTCCAGCAGTTGCTCCTCAGCTCTGCCTGGTGAGTGGTTTATCATGGCAACCTAAAAATAAAACAGCCAAAGTGAGACACAACAAGCGTTTATTTGTGATTAAGGATAGCTACTCCGGCAGCAGTGATTCAGGCAGAAATCTGAAGAGCATTTCAATTACAGGTGAAGGCAAGAGGGTTTTATGAGAAAGGGAAGGTAATAATTATGTGAATAGAAGGACGGAATTTCTATTGGTGCTAATAAACTAAGAAAGGAATTTCTTTTGGTGCTAATCAGCTAAGTTATTCTTTAGCTATGCATGGTGGTGGCGGTTTTAAACAGTGTCCTTAATTTTCGTTTTTTGTAGTCAAGATGTCTGCATTCCTCTTAGCTTTACAAATAGCTGTTTAAAAGTAGAGGTTCTTGGGATCCATCCAGGTGAATCCTAGTCAACTTGGTTCCTTCGAGATCATCAGTGACTTGGTGAAATAGGTTATACGAACACCCATTTTGTTTTTATCCTCACCCAAGGACATGCTTATTGATTTTAGAGAGAGGGAAGGGAGAGGGGAAGAGAGAGGGAGAGAAACATCGGTGTGAGAGAGAAACATTGATCTGTTGCCTCTTGCATGTGCCCCAACTGGGGATGCAACCCACGACCTAGGCATGTGCCCTGACCAGGAATTGAACCTGTGACCTTTCAGTTTACAGGATGATGCTCCAACCAGTAGATCCTCACCAGCCAAGGCTAGACCTAATTATTTTTAATTCCACATTTATTCATCTAAAATCTGTTTTCATTGTGAGTATATGGAATTATGATCTGAGTCTGCTGTTGATTTTCCTTTGCTTACACTAATGATATCACAGCTACATTGACTCTTACAAATGTTGCTTAGAGGTTGAAGAGTTTTTTTTCTGAAGATTAACTAAATGAAATAAAATGGAAGACGTTTTCAATCTTGGAAACAGTTAAGTTTAAATTTGAGGCTTTACTGATCCTTAACATATAGTATTCATTTTTTCTAGATACAAATTTTTCAAGCCTAAATGGTACATTAAGATGTTTTGAAAATTTAGAGAGCATTTTATTTTTGTTTACCATTTGAAATTGTTTTCTTCTGTGCATGAAGTGAAGCATTTAGTGTGTAGTTTGTTGCTTATCTCCTTGTTTCATTCTAGTATATCAACTAGTTTTTATTGTATTTGGCAGGCTTGTTTATTTAAGAAGCTCTTGGAGAACATTTTTTAGTAATGGATGACTAAAAATACTCAAAAAAAACAAGACTGTGTCCCTACCCCACAGGTCTGCATCAGTACCCTCTCCTGAGGCGACAGTGTTACTTATTAGAAAGGGTTATAAGTAAGAGCTGATAATGATTTCCAGATCAAGTTCTAGTTCACTTGCCAAATAGCCACATTCTCTCGGGCATGATCTACTTAATCTGTCTCACATACCCATTGTCATCTAATTTAAGTTTTTTAGATTCAAATATACTCTAAGAAGGGCCACTCCTATCAAGCTCAGGCAAATTTTTTGCACTTTCTTTTGCATTAACACTGTAAAATATTGTGCAAATAACATTTATATGCTTTGTAGGAAAATCTCGCAGATTTGAGGATGAGATATGTATCTTGCACTTTATTTAGAATTCTATTTAGAACTCTTGATCTAATATCTTATACTGCCTTTGCCTCACTTTCCTTGTGATGGAAAGTGTCATAGAATTAATCTATCAATTAATGATTGAGCTGAATGCCAGTCATTGCTGAGACATCATTAGGAAGGACACTGTAATCGTCATACCCAGAAGAGAACACTGTGTGTGGTGACTTCTTTGGAATACAGGGGTGATTGAAAGGAATATTACCTATTTGCAGCATAATAGTTACTGTACATTTACCTATAATACCTTAGTTTATAATCACACTCTAAATATTTTCTATTGGCTGAGGTTCATAAATATTTCACAGTTGATAAAGAGGAAAGAATTATATTTGGTGAAAATGAGAATTAGAGTTTCAGAGTAGAACATATACCTTTTCTAAGTTTTTGTGGAGGCCATATTTTTTAGAAAAAAATACATGGTATGTTCAGATATGCTGACAGCACCATGTGTATATATGTGAGTAAAATAGCTTATAAGGGGCTACATAAGAAATTACATTGGGGTGATGAGATGTGTATGCAAATAATCGCTATGAGGCAATGTAAATGGTAAGTGGAATAGACAATATTAAGGACTAGAATAGGCAGATCATTTCTGCTTGAGTTG
The DNA here is from genome assembly GCA_028533065.1 of Trachops cirrhosus. Lineage (NCBI taxonomy): Eukaryota > Metazoa > Chordata > Mammalia > Chiroptera > Phyllostomidae > Trachops > Trachops cirrhosus. Next base: position 18,504,029 of record CM052549.1, read on the forward strand.
ATTGTGAAATGCTTCATGAAATAGATATCAATATACAAATGCACTAACATTTAAAAATCATCTGAAAAACCACATGATATATGGATGAAGGCAAGAACTAAGTCACCCCTGTATTAATAAAGGATATAACAATCATGGTGTGTAGTTAGCATTTAATAAATAAAACATGATTAAATGTCAGAGTTTAAATAGGGAAACATTTATATAATCAAAGAAATAGGAGATTTTATTAGGTAAGTAAGGACAACATGGTAAAAGACTTGAGATATCTGTTAATATACCTTTATTTATTCTTTGACCTTTTTTTTTTGGATCTGTACTATGTACTGGGACCTGTGAAAGGCACTAAAATAAGGCATTAAAATTTATTCCAACCATCAAAGAGCTTAGGTTATAACTTACCTAATGTAGGAAAAACTCACATTTTTCTCAAATGGGAAGTGCATTCCTCAATTAAATCTGGAACACAGATAATTATGCAACTACTGCTTCAATGGCATCAGTCACATGAAGACCATGATTGGTAGAGAGCAGCACAGAAGAACGTGGGCTTGAGTGATCAGGAAGATCTAGCAGGTGGTGGGTAGCCACACATTGATGTCAGGATGCTGATAGAAGGCTTCATTTACAAGGTGAATCCCGGGGAGTTTAAAGAGCAGACAGATGAGAAGCATGTGGTAAACATCAGGCAAATGCTTTTCCAAAAGTCAGGGAGTAACCTCTCTCTAAGAGATGGTTGGAATGATAGTTGTGAGATCGTCCTTATTTTATGACTTCAAATTTGATTATTTTAAAGTTCATTGGGTTCTATTAAAATGTGTGACGTTGTAAATTATGCTCAAGATCTTATTAAGTTGCTTAAGTCTTTCTCTTCGGTTTTCCATAAAGGAACCATTTACTATTACACTTATCTGAAGCTCCCCTAACCCCTGCCTTGCCCCAGAAAGGGAATGACCGAACGGTCAAATTTGTGTGCAGAATGGTGTTACAGTATTCCACTCATGGAGACTCACAAGTGGAATGAAGCAAATGTTCCTTGGAGAGAAATGCCTGTGATGATAAACACAGGTCCTACTGATGGCCTGTAAAGGGTGAGTGTGTGGCCAACTTGGAGCAGGACAGCGGTCCTCCTAAACTCCTGGAACTCGTAGACATGTGACCTTAAATGGCAAAGGGGGATCACAGTTGCAGATGCAAATAAGGTTGCCACTTAACTGACCTTGAAATGGGGAGAATATGCTGAATGCTGTGGACGGGGCCCCTGGAATCATGAGTGGGAGAGGGAGGTCGCAGAGTCCGAGTGACACGAAGTGAGAAATTCAACCAGCTGTCGCAGGCCATGAAGACAGAAGCACCCGCTAAGAATGTGGGTGAGAAGCCCCAAACCACGAGGGGTAGAATCTCCCCTGCAGCCTTCAGCCTAGTGAGACTGTATCAGTTTCCTCACCTACAGAGCTATGAGATAATACATTTACACTCTTTTAAGCCACTACATTTGTGGTAATTGATTATGGCAGCAAATAGAACATCAGTGCGCCAACATTAAATACTGGTAAGGACCATTTACAAGTTATTGTCAGAAAAGGATTGTATTGATAACACGAGTTGTAGAATGGAATGTGACAGTCACTGGAGTTTAACCTCATAATGTTAAAGCACGGCTGTGTTACTGTTGAGAGTAGTTGTGAATATAACTTTAAATAAAAACCTAAGGGTACTATAGATTTTTTAAAAAATCCTTGCAAATTAACAACAATTTTAACCAAACAAACCCAAATGAAGTTCAACAATGTCATTTAGGGAATCCAAAAAAGGGGCTATACGTATTTTTAAATGTACTACCAGGCTCATGAATATTCTGGCACATGGATTATTTGTATGTGAACAGTAGAATAGAGTACCTGAGATTCAGGGAGTCATGTTCTCTATGTCATGATCTTGGTGAAGAGATTTCCCCAATCTTTCGTATATTCATGAAGTTCCTAAAATTCATAATGAAATGTGTGTATCTCTGTGAGAATCTCTGTGGGGGGGGTTGTGTTTTAACAAAATATAAATCATTTTCTCTGAGTTGCAAATAACACCATAATGAGATTTCTCAGGAGAATTTTTGGTATTGGGGCCAGGTCTCTCACATAAAATATTGGCTAAATGACTATGTACACATATGTTTTTACAATTTAAAATGGGGGCATGTGCCAAAAATATTTTGACTCTTAGAGCAAATGTGCAGTTAATAATTTCTCAAGAATTTGAAAGAGCCTCTCATGAAGATTGTCACTGAAGATCTAGCAGCTGATTGTCTTTTCAGAAATATTATTTCATATTGGAATGGCTTAATTTTGCCCTTGTCTATTTCCTAGGCACCATACACTGTCTCCCAAGAGAACTTTGAATCTGGATAATCACAGAGAGTTACTGGGACATTAAAAACTTTACTTGGCACATGCTTTAATGAGATTGAGTGTCTCCACATTTAGTATTAATTTATGAGGCATGTTTCCAAATAGCTTAAGTTTTTCAAAGTTAAACAGCCAGTAAACTATTCTGTGGCTGTTTTATAGAGCACACTAGAATGTCATACTTGGAAGAGGCGCAAGGTTCCCCCACTTGTAGGTGGTATTCTCCTTGGGACCAGAAATTCTGTCTCAGTTAATAAAACAATATTGGTAAATTGAAATTCCGAACATCTATTTGCTGCTTGCTTTACCTCTTTGAATTTAAATATCTTTTATCACTAGTAATTGGATCTTTATCTGGCCTGCCTTCTTCCCTGGTTGTTGTGAGGCTCAAATTATGTCATATTTTGGAAACTCGTGTGAAATAACCTAAGGCATAGATTCTCAATGTGTCATTTTCTTTCTCCCCCAAGAAGTGAATGACTGCATGGTTAAAGAATGAGATTCAAGATTTATATTGACTTATAAAAGACTCTGGGTATTCAGGTAATAAAGAAGTCAGTTTAACCCAGCATTTACCACACTTAGCTTACTATAATGGTCCTTTATCACAAAGTATATATTATATGTAATTTAATGTTACTTGGAAAATACCTTCCCACAGAAATTTACACATGAGAGAACAGGGTTTGGGGGCTTATGGCTGGAGATGGGGAAGGAGTCACTGTACCTTCGCTCAATGAAATTTTCATTTAGTTTCTTGATTTCTTTCTTTGCATTTTGCAGGTAGAGAACCACAGAGTTTTAGCGGGTTTTTATGGTATTTCTGAGGGATTTTGGAGATAATTCATAGTATCTTTAATGGCATGACTTTGTTTTTATTTACTTATTGTATTATTATTATTATATTCCATTTGATTCTAACTAGCCTGTTTTCAGTATTTGTGATAACTATAGTAAAAACTGTGTATGACATAATTTATTTTATGAATAGATACTAATAATTTTACAGAACCATATTTGAGTCCAAAGTCATAACATAATAGTATTTTGGAAAACTTAGATGAGGTTCAAAAGCTGCGTGCATGGTCTGGAAAAAGTCCAGCCATTGTTAATATAACGAGAACAGTTTGTGCAGCATCCATGTAGCCTGGCAGCCAAGGAGAGTGGACTGGAATGTGCATGCATGAACAATGACAACTTTACTGTACCAGTCAGTGGAGATGGTAGATGCCACTGAATGAGCGTGTGTACTGTGTGGCCGTCGCACTCAAAATGATTTAGTGAGTAGAGCAACAAGTCTGCATCAGATTTTGCATTACGCTTGAACATTCCTCTCTAGAAACTATTCATATTCAGAAGGCCACAGCTGTGGGCAACTGGTGATTGCCAGCTTCATCATGACAATGGGCCTTCTCATGCATCAAATCTTATGCAGAGTTTTTTGGCGAAAGATCAAATCACTCAGGTGACTCAGCCCCCCTCAGCCCAGGTTTGGTGTCCTGCGACTTCTGGCTTTTTCCAAAACTAAAAGGGAAAGGGAAGAGATTTCTGATCATTGATGAGATCCAGGAAAATATGATGGGGCAGCTGATGGCAACTGGGAGAACTGTGTGAGGTCCCAAGGTACCTACTTTGAAGGGGACTGAGGCGTCATTGTTCTATGAACAACATTTCTTATTTCTTGTATTTTCTTCAATAAATGTCTCTATTTTTCATGTTACGTGGCTGGATACCTTCTGGATAGACCATATCTATATCTATATCTATTAAATTTAATTCTATGGCATTTATTTATTGAACAAATTGTATGTAAGTTTTAATATATGAAACTATAAATCAGATACATGCAATCATTCTTACTTTGATTAGAAAAGTTACCGTAATATGCTTCCCAAGGAATATCAGCTCCACTTAGACAATAGAGGCCAGCATGTTGAAAGATTAGTTTTGTACACCACAGTGCTTCGTCTTCATACTTTCTCTTTTTGGCATGGTATATCCATGAGGAAGTATCCATTCCAATTTTGTAGACAAGGGACCTGAACCATTGTATTCTCCTGACTCCCTTGTTTGTTAGGGGAGCCACTGTTGCCTGAATACCTCCAAGAATCACCCCGATTACTTCTTAGTGCCCTAAAACCAATAACTCAATCTTCTGGATTCTAATTCTTAATATATTTCTGCTACTCCCTCCCTTTTTTTCTATTCCTACTGTCACCACTATAATTCAGTTGCTGCTTGCCTGTCAGGAGCTGGGGCAGTTTCCTAGGTGTTTCCCCTAGTAATGTCTCTCCTGAAAATTGTCCTACATTTCACAGTTAAAATATCTGACCATGTCTAATTCCATTGCCCATACCATTGTCACTGCATTGTTCTACTATTAAGAGAGAATGACCATGGGTACACTAGCACTTTGCACGTTACTACAGAAACCATAGCTAGTCATCCCCATCAGAGAGAAATAAACCTGATTAGTCTTATGTCCATCCCAATTAAAAGTTTAGAGTTTCAGGACTCCTTTTGGAGGTAAGTGGCAGTAATTTTTATTTGCACTTCCCTTTAGGTATTTGTGAACTTGTTTCTATGGACACACTTATTATCCTACTTACGCTCGACTTAAATGGATTTTACACATGTTCATAGGTTTTACTTTTCTGGCCTTGCATCTCTACTGATTTTACTCTCAAAATTATTGAGGAAATTTTGGTTGCCTATATGTCTTATGGTAAAATTATTTCTGAATAGTGGAAATTTTCACCTTCTAAACACCCAGAAGCACATTTCTGTCACTGGTACTTTTACTCATAGATAGGAAAATTGTGTATAGATGAGTTTTGGGTTTGTCTGTTGTTTTTTGCTTGTTTATGTTGTTCTATTTCTAAGACAGGATGATGGTGATGGTTGTGATGACACTAATGATAATATGGACTCCAGATACTGCTTACCGTATGCCACGCACTCTGCTCAGTGCTTTGCGCTCATCAACTCTGCCACTTACGAGATAAGGAATATCTTTTATTTTTCCAACATTATTTTTTAACCTTGAGCTTCCAGTAGAGTATAAACACTACCAGCCTACCCATGTTTACTCTGTTTTTTTCTTGATATATTCAGGCATTTGTTATACATCTTTAAATACTCTTAGCGAACTCTTATTATAGTCCTTCTGTACAAGAAGCATCTAAGTTGAGGTAAATTAGAATTGAGATTCATTACTCTTTGCTCTCGTGATTTTATAAAGCATTAATGTGCTAACATCTAAAAGTGCTTAAAACCTCATTGGAATTTATCATGGGGTAGATTTTTGAATTATATATTATTCTCAAGAGGAGATTTATTACAGATTTATACTTACAGGTAGACATTGTATTTTGATTAGGATGGGGAGGTAGCCAAATACTGAAAATATTAGTGTATGAATACAAACCTTGGAAAACTCTTTTCCCAAACTGAACTTTTCTTTAGGAAAGGGGGACCATTTTGGAACAATTATTTGCCCATGACTAGCTTAAGATTCAACAGTTTCATCAGCATTTATTAAATTACCAAGCATCTTAATGTGTAAATTCTTCCTCTCCCTATACAATTTCTATATGATAATATAAAACTTTATTCTTGTATTCAGTGAAATCCAGGCTTGCCTGAAATTATAATACAAATGCTTTGCTGGGGTTTTCCTTATCAAGCAACTTCAAATGCAATTAAATAAATAATCTTCCTATCACTCTGATAATTACTAGTCTGGGGAGGGTAAGAATTATAATGAATGTTAGAATATATATGATACCTTTTTAGTATGCCCTTTAAAATGAAATGTTTCAAGATTATACTTACATAGCTCACTTAAATCTCTCGTGTTGAATATTTTAGATTTGTTAGTCTTTGTAGAAAACTAAATCAAAAGTTCTGTACAGCTGTTAGCTCATTTAGGACCTATTTTTTTAAAACTCATTTACATAAATTAGAGAAGAAAAATATAGAGATGTTGGTTCTTGGTATTTTGCATAAAATTCAGATGTCGAGCATTGATTAAATATTTAAGAAATTGTGTAATTTAAGCGTACGTGTCCAAATTATTTATTTTTGTAAGTTGTTATAAAATAGTTTTCTTTTTCTTATTAAAAGGGGATAGAAGCTTTGTGGGTTCTCGACTATGCCGTTATAAAGCAGAAGCAGTCAAGACAAACAGCAAATGAGTGGATGCCTCTGTTCCTATGACACACTAGTTGCAAAACCAGGAGGTAGCCTTGGTCTGTTCTGTTTTCTGGTGTAGGATCCCAACTGACATAGAAGCAGAAGGTGCAGAAAATAGGACATTGTACCTACAAGTGGGGTGGACCAGCTAAGGAAAGGTCTTAACCTCAGGTTCATTACCAGTTTTAGGCATTAATGTGAAAAATGTTCCTTGGCTCCTCTTTCTAGTAAAATGTTTCATGCCTGTCTTTAGTGCCTGAGGCATACTAGGTGCTCAAACATAGTTGTTTAAAAAAAATTGAATGATTCTCAGCAGTTTCTGAACCCCAAATGTAAAAACCAACAATGAAAAAGAATTCTATTTGTTAAAAATAACAAAAATTTATAAATCAATGGGTCCTGGATTATTGAAACAGATATACAGGAGATGCTGGGAAACAGTCAAATCTTATAAAAGTTCCCCTGTGAATTAGATTACAAGACTGAGATAAAAAGAGTCATCTAAGACTGTGGTCTTTTCAAACTGTGCCCTAGAGAGAGATTTGGCAGGTCACTTCTGGGGCTTCTGTGGTCGGCGAGTGAGGGGCCAGGGAGAAAAGCATCTCTGCTGCGCTTCCACCCTGGTTCTCAGACTGAGGCCGTTCAACCTTATAGCTCGCTTTCTGTGTCTCTGCCTAGTAACTTACATGAATACAGGTAAGATCTGTACAAGCCAGTCATATAATCAGGTGATGAACAACATAAACATAGTACTTATATTTTCTCTTTTTTGTACGGTATTCCTTCAGGTATACTTTTTTCTAGAGCAACAGTTCTCCTTGATTTTTTTAACAAATGATTTTATTGATGGCAAAATAATAATAATAATCTCAAATTGAATTGTCTGTGAGAGGTGTGGCCGACCAGCCTGAATCAGTTAACCATCCTGATTTTGTGGCAAGGTCTCTGCTCTGTAAAAACAGGGCAACTATAGATGGTTGGTCTTGGAATTCCCAAATAGAAAATTATGCCAAGTATCTAAGTTGGGAATATTGAAGTTATATTAACCCTTAAGCCATATAGCAGATTCCAGTATGGGTAACACACAAGATAAATTTTGCATTCTTTATTTCTTTTATTGATCAATTTTTGTTAAGTGTCAACTATATGCTAGGCACCAGGGATGTGAAGGCAAGTGTAGTCTATAGAGTTGCAAAGGAAAGCAAAATTACCTGATTTCTGTATCACATTTCTATTTTATTTTAATATTAATACTATTTATTCAGGAAAAAAAACTAATAATATAAAGTATTTTAATGTTTTTCCCCAGTAGCATGAAGAGAATCAGTGATAAAAAACTGTGGTGACTTCATAAAATGTTAGGTTTTCTCAGGAATTTATCAAAACTCACATTTAAACCTTAGAAAAATGTTGGTGCGGATAGGGCACATCCAGGGTTGGGCAGGCTCTCTTCTCTCAGTTTTGCAGACGAGAGAGGAAATGAGGAATGGAGAAGCTTGCTGAGATACCCAGGGCACCGGTGTTCCCCCGTCGTAGATCTCCGATTCAGACGGCCCTTTCCCCTCCTGTGTTCTCCCTGGTCCTCCTCGCTGCCTTGCTTCAGTGAATGGCCTTCTGACTTCCTCATGTGATGTGAGTCTCTCATAAAGGGAGTAAATAGGTCCTTTCAGCTGTTTAGTACATATTTTAACTAATGATTCTAACTTTCTACCATGTGTCAAAGTCTGCAACAATTTTAAAGAAGAATCTGTATTTTTAAAAATGGTTTTATAATATGTAGACTTTTTCCTATAACTAGAAAAGCATATTAGGGTTATGAAGTTACATTTTTCCTCATGTTTGTGTTTCTCAGCTTGTGTAGGATTACAGTTAGAATAAGCTCACACACCTCACTGATGTCAGGTAAAGCATGAAATACGGGTTGATACGGGCAAATGTGAACTTGCAGTAGAATTCGGATACCCTCTGATTATCTCATAAAAGCTCTTGATTCGAAAGAAGAATGATTCAAAACCTTTCTTGATGAATAGTTCATCAAGAAAACTATTCATCGAGAAAGTTTTTTGAAAAGCCCCCCTTGCCTCAAGATATAGTATCTTATTCAATTCTACCTTCCAATAGCCTCTTTTCTTGAGAAATTACGGATATTTAAGCTGTAAAGAATTTGTCCTACCTGAGTTATTACCAGAGGTGTTGAGTAAACAGCAGGCATTCTCTAGAAATGATGATCTTGTTTTCATATAAATATCTTCAGCTGTAAAGGGTTCAGTTAGATTAATATGTCAGATATATATGAATAGTTGACATACTTTATGTTCTATTGACTTGGCTTATTTGTACAGGATGTTGTTTTTATTGTTGTTCTACTATTTATGTTACCTATTTTTGTCCCTTCAAAAATGAATAAAGCTTATGTAGTACAATATTTTTCCTATAGGATATTTTCCTAAAGTTTTAATGAAGCATTAATAATTAGCACTAAATGTTCATATTTTTGCAAGATAGTAATTGTAAGCATGCACTATATATAATTCATCATGGTTGTTTCTAAACTGCAGGCAATGTGGTAATGGAAAAACAAAGGTCATAGCTAACTTTAAATCTGGTTCAGAATTATCTATTAGGTTTACTGTCAAGTTGTTTTTCTGTATGAAATGCTTATGAAAAAGTAGAACCTCCAAAGCAGTAGACATTCTAATGAAAAACTCATGTATAGTGTCAGTCAAAGTTGAAGGGAAAATTAACCTCTTGTTGGATTAAGATGAAAGAAAATTAAATTTAAATATTACATAGTGTTTTCAATCATATGCCAATAAAGGGAAATTTTATATAGCTGTGTCTAAATTCAACTTTCTTTCGAGTATTTAATTTTGAATTCCAATATGTCTTTGGTCTTGTTATCATTATAAAAATTCATACATGAACCCATGTTTTTTATGAAACAATTTTAAAAATATAAAAGTGTATCTAATAAGGAGCAGAAGTCCCTTTTCATCCACCCAGTCCACTCCTTTCCCATCCATGGTGACCCACATCGGAAAGGTCACAGTGCAGATCACTGGAGTTGAACCTGTCGGTTCTCCTTTCTGAAGTACGTCTTAATCTTACTTTCTGTAATAGATTGTCTCAAGGACTAATCTTAGTGAATTCAAACTTGGCTCAAATTATAGAACTCAGAGCTCTCAGATACAGGGAAGACATTTAGAGATTGTAATCTAGACAGAAATTTAAAACTAATATATGTACATACACATGTTAATGTATGTAATGCATAGATATAGCATATGCACATGTGTGTGTAAATATATTTATGTGCACTTATAAAATACATGGATCATCAGTGCTTCACCTCAGAGAAGGTTTCAAGGAAGAAAGTAGGTATCCATTGTTAACTGGGGTGGAGTAAGAGCAGGGTAGTGGGAAGACCTATCTATCCATCTACACACATGTGTGTGTATTTATATAATATCTATATTATTAAGATTCATATTAATTAATATAACTATATATTATTTATATAATATTTAATATAAGTAATGCAATCATATTACATAATATACTTCTATTTTATACATGGAATCTTGATATAATTATACACATGTTCTGTCTCTTTCTACTACCCTCCTCTCACTCCATCCCAATAAACAATGGATATCTGTTTTCCTCCATGAAACCTTGTCTGTATCGTGTTGATGCTCCACATATTTGATGTAATAGACAAAGCTCTAAAAGACACTGTGGAAATAAAAATGTTTGTCTCCAACACTAAACTGTGAGTTCCTTAAGATCAAAGACCATGTGTAGTACAGCAATTGTTAGCATTAATTTGTAATTCTGTTTCAGGTTTTACATATTTGAAGTCTGTGTGGTTGGTAATTGGGCTCTTCTTGAACTTCGGAAAGGATAGAGCATAGAATCATAGAAAAATTTATCTTTGACATTTAGATGGAACTGGATCTAATACCCATGACCATCACTTATTTGGTCTGTAAACCAGGATGAGATACTTAATTTTTCTGAAGTTTATTTTTCTCATCTGTGAAGATAAAAGAATATTCATGTCATATGGACTTTAAAAACATTAAATGAGTTAATTTAAAACATTTGGTAAAATATGTATAAGAAATCTTAATTTATATCTCTAAACATCTTGAAAGGATTCCTATCTTTTTAAGTTCAAGTTCTAATTTATAGTGAAATATTTAATACTTAATTTTATAGATACATAGTCAAGGTGAATCATGAATTTCATTTGGCATTTAATCTGCTTTTCAACATTAATTAACTTCAAGTATCATACAACTGCATTTTTTAATCTAAGACGTTGAACTTGAAAATCTATTGAGAAGCGGACCTAATAGTGTGAGAATTTGGGAGACAAAGAGGAGCCAGTTTTGAAAGAAAAGCAATGTGTTTCTCAACTTTTCTTCCTGGGAGGAAGATGTGAACACTTCCATCTGCCAAGGACATGGAGGGGAAAATGGTATAAATACATTATAAAGGGCACTGCAAGGGTTGTCATGCTTCAGAGATAAACAGATAATCATTACCATATATAAGTTAAAAATAGTATGGAAAGAGTGTTTCATGGGAGATTAACAACTGAAGCCAGAAATGTTTGCGGTTGCTCATATGGAAATTGCTTTGTTAGATGAATGTACAGACTGGGCGAGAAGTAGTCAGTAATCTGTGTGAGCTGTTACTTTCAAAGTTCAAAACCCTGCATAGGGTGGCTCTGATTTCAGATCAAGTTGCATTATGTTGGTAGAGTTATCATTTCTCTTTTGGTTTTTGAGTCATTTATGAGCAAGATTTTTTTTCTTAATGGAAAAGAATAACCTTCCCTCTGGCCTTGTGTACTATCTGAATGTAATGTTCCTGGACCCTTGCTTAAGGGTTCATAACAAGCTGTGGATCCCGAAAGGGGCTGAGGAGTTTTTTCTGGTGGTCTTTGAATCTGTAATTGCTGCCAGCTGAGGAAGCGAAATTCAAAGAAGTTGAAGGAACTTTCGCAAATAACACTTAACATAATTACAAGACATAAAGCTCAATATAGAGTTTATGTAATAAAGTCTTACCTAACCACAAAATAAATACGCAAGGACCAGTCACACAGAGGTCTTCACAGAGGTATGTATTAACCTTTTCCTTGACACTATACTTGTTTAAATTTATTAAAACCTTATGGCTGTGCATTTGAAATTATGCCTGTTTAAAACATCCTTTTACAGATTTTCTATTTTGTTGTGAGCATTTCCAAGAACACCCAACCATAATAATAAAAACATGATCATCAAAAGGCAGAGAATTCTCCATCTTTGCTTAAGTATATTGGAATAAAATGGTTTTGAGAGCTTGACCAAAGACACCTAGTTACTTATTTACTGGTTTAATAGTGTGTTCCATTTTTAGGGAAATGCAATAAAAAACTCCAGGCTCCAAAGCAGTGATATTAGTCAGTGATCATACTACAAAATTATTCTTTGCTTTTCAGAAAAGTTTGATGGAGTAGTCACTTAAATATGGAACTTCTCGATACCTTTGCTCTATGATTAGATTTAATTTTGCACAATTTTTAGGAACATTGCTAACATTCTGACAGGCAAATTTGTATATTTTCTGGTTGCAATTGTCATAATTCACAAAAGCAAGTTTAGAAATATCAGGATTGGCCATATCCTCAGACCATTTGTGTGTCACTTCTATTTCTGTCTTTGCCTGCCTGTTAAAACTTAAGAAAAAGTTCTTGAAGTGATTGACTATCATTCTCTGTAGCCTTAGGTTTTATTTGAAGAAACCATCCCTCAATATCTTTTTTCCACACCTTCCTTCACCTTGTTAAAACATATACTTTTTTCTCTAATGTCTCTTTTGTGAGTAGTATATTCATATGACAAAGACTAGAAACTTGAATCAATATAAGAATTCTGTAAATGCTTTCTTCTTTATGTCTTCAAGGCTTATATAGATCTTGTCTTCATTACTTTAGTCAAGGTCTCTCACGTTTTTATCTAAAAATAATTACTCCCCCTACCTATTAACCAGTGGTTCTCAACCAGAGGCAAAGCCCCAGGGGACATTTGCAGTACCTGGAGATATTTTCAGTTGTTGCAACCGAGGGTGTGATGCTGTGGGCATGTAGTAATTAAAAGCTATGGATGATGATAAACACTGTATAAAGCATAGGGCAGTCCCCAGTTATAATTATCCAACCCAAAGTGACAATACACTAACGGCGGGACCCTCTGCTTGAATCCCTCTTTGATCATTTTTCTTTCAGGTGATTCTTTAAAAAATGCTACTTTTGAGGCATAAATCACCTAATGAGGCATCTTCAGGGGTATTATCTTGAGTATATGGTCTAAATTCTCTACCCTTGTTTTACACTTGTACAACCAGTATATTGAACACCTTTGCTATGGGGTCTTCTGTTGCTTTTGTTAGGGCGTGGTCCACACGGTCATCACAGACATCATGCATTTCAAGTTTCCGGAGTCTTTACAGCCTCCTCCTTCCGTGGTGCCAGGGAATCCTGTTCTCTGTACTTCTGAACTTCCAGCTCAAGCCTTGGAAGGCTCAGTTGACCATTGTAAGAGAGAATTCTTCCAATGATTTTCTCATTATCTGTATATTACTTATTAACCACTTATTTCCTCATTTCTGTCATTGTCATTTTTAAAAAATTATATCAGTGTCATCCATTTTGGAAAAAAATTAATATGGGGTGGATTCCCTTTTATATAAAACAGATAAAACTGGAGTCTTATCTACTTGAGGAGCAGAATAAATGCTTCAGCTTCAGTGTCCTTGACTTCCTGCTTGTTTCCTAAGCAGCCTTTGAGGCATTATCAGGGAATATTACCATGTTAACCCTTGTAGTAGTCTTTAACTTTTTGGTATATGTTTCAGCATAAAAAACTTTGGAAATTATGAACCTCTTCATGACAGGAACTTCCCATTAATCCACTTCTTTATACCTCATAGCTCCTTATATAGCACTGTGCACATACACGATGGATATTTAGGAAGTGTGCACGGAGTAGAGTGGCCAAGTGATCAAAAACTGTTCTGGGAACCAGCTAGTCAGAAGGCAGATTCTTAGCCTGCGAAGAAGATTTAGAGTACGAGGGCTGAGTAGATAAATACATACATCTTTTCTCTGAAAATTCACTGAAATGAATTAAAAGATCCCCAAATTGGAAATATATTTCATTCTGAAAATAGGGAACCTCTTCATCTTTGAATCTCAAACTTCTAGGGATATTTTCCAGATATTGCTCTGTTTGGACCTAATTTTGAAAATAAAACATAGAGATTCATCACATATTCCCACAAATTGACATGCTCCTCGGCAGTGTATGACAGGGGAAAAGAAGGCTCCAGGGAACTTCCCTGTTATTGCAGCTTGGCAGGATGGCGCTGGAGGCAGTGTTTGGAAGTCTTGACACTGGCCTTTTGGAGATTCATCCCTCTGTTTGGGGAGGGGCAGTGCAGGGTAGAAGGAAGGATTTGCAGTCATGGAATTTCTTTTAAACTTGTTTAACTCTGTTGTAAGGGTTAATAAAATATGCAAGACTGAGCCCACTAGCAGCCCTTCTCCTGCTCACCTCAGGAACCCAATTTTATTTGGGAGACCAAATCACTTCACAGCTTGCCATGTGGTGTGGGATGGTCTCCATGACATAACTGAAGATTTTCTGGAGTCTTTATTTAAAGAGACCCCTGCCCTTTTTCTTGCTTCTTCTTGACAGGGAAATATCTAATGTACAGCATTAAAAAATATTTTGTTTTAAAAATAGATTATCATCTATTTTCAATAAATAAAATCATAGCATATCTATTATTTTTAACATTATAGTGATTTCACTATTATATATTTATTGCACATAACTCCTATCAGGAGTTCGATTAGGACAACTGATTTTCTGGGGAGTGTGGGAGGGATGCTATGGGTAGAATCTGAGAATATCTAAGTTAGAATGTGGAAAACATTTCCTTTAAAGTTCAATGGTTGTTTATTTGATGTGTACAGTTACATTTTTGTTCCAAGTCTTATGTGAAGTTGGGTCATCAACCCAGAAGGAATGGGCCTTGAGTGTTAGAATGGTGATATTCCACACGAATTGGACCCTTGAAACAGGAACATTCTTCCCGGTCACTGGAACTGGACATCAAGGAGGAATGGGAAAGGGTGGGAGGGAGATGAAATGGAAGCTTAGAATAGGAAAAGGGAAAAAGTAACAAGCTGAACAACTTGCAGAAATTCATCAACAGGGAATGCCAGAAACCTAAATTACCCCTTACACATTTATTCATTTAAAATTATAATTCCCTGTAAACGTGTGCACGGGCACCCACTCCAGCTTGCGCATCATGGCAGACCCTCGGTTTGCAGTGCTGAGAAGAGACAGACAAGGTTATGTGGTATCTGGTGTCACAGCATGGAGCTTCAGGTCAGGAGAGAATTGCACTAATAAACAGAAAATTGAAGCAGTGTGGGAATTGACTGTGGGAGCAGGGCGGGGTGGGTGGAGGAGGGCAAAGGGGGAAAACTGAGACAACTGTAATTGAATAACAATAACAAATGGTAAAAATAAAAATAAAATGAATTGGGAAAAAATTGGAACAGAGACAAAGGAGAGACACAAATGGAGCTTAAAATGGATGGATTTGACTGTGGCAGGGATGTTCAGAAACAGTTTCTTGTGGAAGAGGAATGAAAATGAAAAGAAACTTTTCCAACCATACTTTTTTCAGGTATCTGAAGGAAAGTAAAGATGGAAGATAATGTATTCTAAAGAAAGGAAGCAACAGATAAAAAGGCCTGTGACAGAAGCGAACAAATTCAAAGGGCTGAAAATAGGCTAATGGGACAGATAAAGGAGGAGCATAATTAGAGGGAAGCATAATGTGTTATGTGGCAAGAGGGATCAATGTCATTTTCCCCTAAAAAATAGTGGGTTTTGCAGTACTAATTAAAATTGGATGGATTGCTAAAACTTTGAATCTTTTCCTTTTATGCTTTTACTCTTAAGGCTTAGCTACAATAATTAAAGCAATATATACCAGTGTTTCTTGTTTATAACTGTACTATAAGACTGAAAATAATTTATATATTATGTATTTAATCATGAAGTAAGAATAATTATTTTCTTATGTCTATAGATTGTTCACAACTATCTCTATACTCTTCTTCTTTTCTCTACTATTCATCTTATTCCTAGTTATAACTTTTTCATATATTGACTAATCTTTATTAACCACTAAATCTGAAGAATAAGAGTTAAATATCATTAGAATTCAAAGAATATAAACATAGTTTCAGCTGTTGAGATGTGGGTTCACTTATTCAATTATTGATCAAACGATGTTTTCTTTATCTGTTATATGGACTCTGTAATATCTCTGAACTACCAGTTTTATTCAGCCATTCATTGTTGTTTTTTAAAATAAGAGAAATTAAGAGTCAGAGGAAATAGAATGGTGTTCATTCATTCATTTTTCCTTGGAGTTGTATCACATGACAAATTAATGCATTATGATATTCTGTATCAAGAAGACACTTCAAATTCTCAGCTAAGTAACTGATAAGCCCTAACAATCCAGTAAAAATATACACTTTTACATTCTAATACCCTTAGTTTAAAAGGTAGGACTAAAATAAGATTTATTAAATGACCGATATTTATGATTTCAAGATCTTTTCTCAAGTTTATTTAAAAGTAATTTAGTTAATTTAAAAATTCATGCACCTTGTAGTCATTAATTGTGTTGTTTTTGATTGGTTAACTTTATTTCTATGACTATCGTATCTGTATAAATGCAACATACTTGGCTTTTCCTTAATTCTGTCCATATAGAGAATTCTACTAAGGTGGTATGTTACTTGGGTCTGATTTATCCTTCTGTCCTGCATTTTGGAAACTGGTATGGATTATTTTTCTTTCTTTCTTTTTTTTTTTACTATTTTTTTTCCTTTCTATCACTAAGAACTCCTATGTTTTATGTTTTGGCCAAAATCTGGATTTGTTGTTGAGTTATTCCTTTGGCCTTATTTGCCGCTTATTTCTCTTCCCTACATTAGAAACCCCCTTTTTCTTCTTTCTCCCTATTTTACTGCTTGTGTGAAAGTCACAGATTAGCTCTAACCAAATTAGCAGATTTCTAATTTAAATGCCCTTCTAATTCCCCTAACCATAGAATTACTTTCTTAAAGTTGCATGTATCATTTTGGGAAAAGAAAAGAAAGTGGCATTCTTGGTCACTTGCATTGTTTAGGGGAGTTGAGATGAATTTTTACAAACTTATAAGAATGCTTCTTTATTTTTTCCCCACGTGACACCTAAGAGCAGCCTGATTTAATTGTTGCTGTAGTAAAAGAGTATGGTAGCTTCGAAAAGTTGCATGAATTTATTATTCTTTTACCTGAAATCTTGGCCAAATTTAACATGATATTTGATTGTTTTGTTAGTCAACAAAAGTACATGCAAGTTAAGACTAATAATGTTAGCTGTAAAACTACTGGATGAGTAACATTTAACATTATAGTAGTTATTGGTGACTTATTCTGTTTGAACATCCTGAAAATGTGGAGTCAAATTACTTATTTTAAGTTGCAATTACTAGTTTTTATTGTTGACTAGTCATTTTAATCTGTATATATCAGTGGTTTGCCTGATATTTTCAAGACTTAGGACCTTTTTATGGGCTTTTGTTTGTTTTTGCTATTGTGATTATTTTCTTTTTCATTACATTTTGTAATTGCTATTGCCAGTGTTTTGAGAGCTATGATATTTTGCAAGTGGGATCTTTAAAATATTAAATTTTTTAATTGGTTAATACTATTACATAAGAAAGGCCACATTCTTATACGTTCTTGATCTTGTACCTAATCACTTACTCAGCTCTGTTCATAGTTCTTTCATATTTTCAAATGATTACTTTTTATGTTTAAAAGGAGAATAGATTATATCTTTGTAATATTTAACCCTCAAATTTACTTTTCTTGTCTTGTTACATTGGCTAAGCAACCCAGTACAATGATGCCTTTCACTGGTGATTCTCTTTATCTTTGTGCTTTCTCTAACTTTAAGGAAAATTCTTAAAATAATGAAACTGATTCCTTTTCCCATTTTTCCTTTATTTCTTTTTGTCTTTCTTATTAAGGGATAGATGTTGAATAGTACTAAATACTTTCTGACATCTAATTAAACATCCCTATTCTGTTTTTTCTTTACTTTCATAATGTGTTAAATCAGAATAGATTTTTATATATTGGAACCATCTTGAAATCCTAGTGTAAATTCTTTTTTTCCCACAGTGCGTTATGGTGAAAGAACATCATATGCATATTATTACAACTTCTAGTTAACACAACATTAAGGGTTCACATTATTATTACTATATACATGCCATTTACTTCTGATAGCTTGTTACCTTCATAAAGGACCCTTTTTCTCTCTGGAATTTCATAAGAACCTGAAGCATTGTTATTTCCTTGCACCCTGCACCCACATGATCTTCTTTAGACTGTAGGTAAACATCTTTATTGCCAGTTCTTTAATGCTGGTAGGGAATGAGGGATGGGCCATCCCATTGACTCAGAATATAGTTAATGAAAACTTACCCTGAATATTTGCCCCCAGTCTTTTTCTGCTCCTGCAATTTGTTCACCCTCAGTTTGAGTCACCCAGAATTATCTTCTGCAGAGCCTTACTTTGTGCATGTTGTGGTCTATGCTGTTTATTTCCAGTCTGGTACATTCCCCTTTCCTTTCTAGTGTATTTGTATGTCCATGCATGTACTTCCAGAGTGCATTTAATCCCACTATCACTACCAATACACATTTGCAAAGATTCCTTAAAATAAGATATCCTTCAAAAATAAATTTTTGTTCTTCTGTTATATTCTCAAGCCATCATTCATTAGACAACCTAATTCATACAAGTAGATTGATTTCTTCTTTAAAGATGTTCTTAGAATTATAACATTTGGGTAGGGATGTTCCTAAGAGTTCACCATTATAATTCTCATTTCTTGTAATCCCATCCTTGAAAGCTTATGTTGCCTTCACTATTATCTTCCTCACATTATTTTCAAATATATGGTGATTACACTCTAGTTGATTCAATGAGTTTAATTTTAATGAGCTTCTAAATTATTCTACTGGGTTGCATAAAAGAAATGAGCTATTTTTGGATGAATTGTACATTACAAAGATGGCCCCAGGATAAATGCTGGAGGATATGCTTGGGTACCATTTTATATTGGTACCAATTAAACGTTACTATGTTTAAAGTGATAAGAATTCTTTTATGTTTATTCACAGCTTTAATACATTATGTTTTAGTTTTAATTTCAAAAAAGGAACCACTATTACTTTGCACATTCTCACCCTATCCAACAATGAAAGAAATTATACTTTTATTTTAGTTGGTATACAATATATTGTATCATGTTTATTTCAGGTATATAGTATAGTGATTCGACATTTTTATACCTTACAATGTGATTGTCCCACTAAGTCTAGTAATCATGTCACTATGCAAACATCACACTGTTATTGGCTATATTTCCCTTCACTTTTATCACCTATCTCTCTATCCCCCTGCCCCTCTGGCAACCATCCCTTTGGTATCTGTTTTTGATGAGTCTGCTTTATTCTATTTTGTTTTGTTTTCTAGATTCCACATAGACATGAAACCATACGATACTTGTCTTTTTCTGTTGGTCTTATTTTATTTAGCATAATACCCTCTAAGTGTATCCATGACAAGACTTCATTCTTTTTTATTGCTGCATAATATTCTGTTGTATATGTGTGTGTGGGTATCACATCTTTGTTATCCATTCATCTATCAGTGGGCACCTAGATTGCTTCCATACTTTGGCTATTGTAAATAGTGCTGCAATGAATATAGGGGTGTAGATATCTTTTCAAATTAGTGTGTTCATGTTCTTTGGATAGTGACCCAAAAGTGAAATCTAAGAGAATCCAACAAAAAATATAATTCATAAAACAATGCAGTAAAGTAGCAGGATAAAAAGAGTTTATATTTTAAATGCTATTTCAGGCATTCTTTTCTGAGTAGCTCTCGAAAAGAGGTGATTATTAGTTTAAAATCAGCATGTTTATTAAGTCAAATTTATTTACCTTTTTATTTTGTTTATATTTGTTTTATTAACATCTTATTTTGTCAATTTTTTTTGATGCTGGAGAAACCTTTACATATTCGTCCCTCAATTTGTCAAGTTATTTTTTCTAAATTGTGGAGAGTTATACATAAAAGAGTTAAAACCCCCAAATTTACTATCTTTTTGAAATCTCCAATCCATAAATATCCATAGAGTTTACTGTGGCTCAGTGACTTGTTCCCATGTCTCTTAAGCACCATACAACTTGGCATACAATCCCTAGTTTAGAGTCCATGATCACCATCACATGATATTTATTGGGTGGCCCAGCATGGTGGGTGATCCTCTGCTAAGACCTATAAAAGTTAGTTTTAAAAAATATCCTTGGTCTCTTGTGGTTGATGGAAAGTGGGCGTTGCTAGCCCTAAGTTACTGGAGTTTTTGAATGTTGTTTCTTGACAAACAAGATAGCTCTTCCTGAATCTGACATAGTTTGCCTTTGGACTTATCTGAAATTTGAGTTCCATATGGTTCATCTGTATTCGGTATTCATCTGCTATAACTTATGCTGATTTTTTTGCCGTTTTATGTGCCCTAGAAATTAATAACATATCAGGCTGCAGGAAATGACTACTAATTATTTTGTTATGAAGGGAAGAAGAAGTACTTAGAAGCTTAGTGTCATGCCTTAGAGTGTTTAAATTAAAATATAGCATTTATATTTACATTCTTTCCATAACGTCTTTTTTTGGATTAACAAGCCCTATCATAAGCAACCAAATTAATGTTATGAGATAGTAAAAACTCTCTCACTGTCCTGTGTTCTCTGAAAATCCGATATCTAAAATGGACTACTTGAGAGTGAGGAATTTTTACCGTTTGCTTAAAAAAACCTGTTTTGTTTCCTTTGTAAAACAACCACTTTATTTCTTCTATCCACCAAATAATTAGTTCAAGGTAGAAAGGTAAATGCCAAAAAGGGGTTTGCAAGACATTGTTACCTCAGAATGGAAATAATTACTGTAAATCAGGTATTGATTACAGCATTGGTTATCGAGAACATGAAGGACAAACCCAAAGGCTTCTTCCATGATGATACACAAACCCTTCCTACCTTTCTTCCCTAAACTTCACGAGACATATTTTGTTTTGTTTTTGTCCCACACAGTGATGGGAACATACTTCTGAGTGAAGAACTTAAACCCGAACAAAACAAATCTGAGCAGGCTAGACGTCTTAGTACATGTTTTCCTTTCATAGTTCAAGTCCTGAAAATGAAGATTTCATTCTACGAGAGGGCTCTGTTTTTTCCTAAGAACGATGTAGGTAATTACCTATAAGAACTTCCTATCATCAAAATCAGGTTTACTTTTAAATGTCTTGTATTTAACAATTCCCATAAAAATTACTTTTTTTTTGCTTTTGTGATTCAGTGTTCAGTATCCCCTAGTGTCTCTAGTTCTATTCATTGGATATGTGTATAATCAAAACACACATTTTTTGTAATTCCTCCTCTTTTTTGCTAGTATTTTAATTATTTCATAGCCATCAGGCATTTATTTGCCTTTTAAAAGCCTTCCAATCTCAATCAGAATGAATAAACAATTAAAATGAAGAAAGATTTTGTAGCCCTGTTTTCCTTTTGATTGTGTGTGTTCTATATAACACTTAAATTATTCTTTATGAAATTAGTATATCCAGGAAACGAGAATTACGCTGTAGGCTGAGTGCATGGAAAACACGCTGGTGTTTCCTTTGTAAGTTTTCCAGGGTGCCACAGGAGGTTTCCAATGTGCCGCTTATTTGTGCTCTCCCCTGATCTTTTCCAGTTTATTATAATGCTGAAGCAATAATTAAAATGTTGCCTAGCCTTTCCTATGTTCTACACCTCACTGAACACATGTCAGCAGAGAAAGCAAACGTTCATCATTTCTCAATATAAACCAGATCCTGCCAGAGATCATGCCAAACCCACCCAACCATGACAGTCAAATCAATGTATGTTTTGGTTTAAATTTTTATTTTTGCCTTTGCTTTAGCAACTTGACTCCAGTATTTGTTGTTCCCTATGACTTACCATTGTAGGGCGTGACAGTTCCTGAAATTGACAAGGCTTCCTGCTTACCTTTGCAATGTATATGTGTGACGACGTAAACTATAAGAGAAAGATGACATTTTGACTCAATAAATATTTATGTTCCCTACATCTGTTTTACAGAACTCCATTTTTAATTTTTTTCACCAATAGTCACTGAAAAATGCTTGCTTTTACCTTTTGCCTGGATGTTACAAATTCTAGAATCAGCGTTACAATTATTTACAAATAGAGATTTTATTATTATTGACCCAAGAGACTGAGTTCTCTCACCGGTCTGTTCCTGTCGTAGAACATAAACTGGTTGTTTTTGTGCAGTTCCGGAGGCAGCATACGCACTCCTTGGAGGTGTGAGCGTGAGTTAGACCACACAGCCAGTTTCCTGCTGCTGAGTCATGTAATCATCCCAACAGGGATTATATCTTTAAATCTGATATTAAACTAAGCAAAAAAAATGAATGGATGTGAACTTTAAATAGTCCTTGAGAAGCATGTTTTCTGAGATAAGAATGTCCCTAATGTTGTTAAGTGCTTGGACTCGATCGATTCTGATTTGGGTTTCAAGTCTGATTTTTTTCATTCACTATCTATGTGACTTTGGGCAGGTTATGGAATCTCTCTTGGTGTAAGTTTCTGAGTAACAGAATTTACTTCACAGTGTGTGTTACATTTTCTTTACTTTTTCTCCTAGTGATTGTGTCAGGCATAATTCTGTTTCATACTCCTGCTGATTGTTTATTGAATTTTACATGCCTATTTACTTTTTCATTTCTTATGAACTTAAAATCAATGGTGATTTATCTGGTATATACTGTCTTGATTTTGAATAAAATGTGAAATTCGAAAATAGTACAAATAATTCCTGTGTACTCTTGATCCAGAATTCCCAATTTTAAATCTTACATCCTCACAGTATCAAAACCAGGAAATTAACATGGATACAACCTATTATCTCATCTACAAATCTTCTTACATTTTGTCAGCTTTCCTACTATTATCTTTTTTCCAGTCGAGGATCCCATCCTGGAACAAATGCTGCATTTGGTTGTCATCTGTTTTTAGTCTCACTTAATCTGGGACACTTCATCAGTCTGCCTCGACGACCTTGCGCTTTTGCTAAATATTGGCCTGCTGTATTGTGCAGCATCTCTCAATTTAAGTTTGTTTGATATTTTCCGATGAATAAATCCAGACTATGCATTCTTGGCAAGAACACCAAAGAAGTAATTTCATATTCTTCTCAGTGCGTTATATCAGGGGTTACTTGGTGTCCACGCGTCCCACTACTGCTGATATTAATTATGATCACTTAGGTAAGGTGGTGACTTCCAGGTTTAGCCACTGAAGATGTATTATTTTTCCCTTTATAATTAATAACTATCTTGTGGGGAGCTACTTTAAGACTATGTGAATATACCAGTTACCATACTTTTTCATGCCAAGGGCAAAAAACACCGTAGGTAATCTTTTAAGTCTGTGATCTTTTCCATGAAAAGAGCCTCTTTCTGCACTGAGTTCTGGGGGGATAGTTTGCCAGGCCAGTCTTTTCCTAGTTAAGACTGACCAGCACCAATCTGGTTAGGATAGAACTTTTTTTTATAGGTTACTACTCAAAGCCTCCTTCTTGGAAGGAAGTAGAGCTTTTAATTTAATAATAAACACTTTTCTATGGGATTCTGAGATTAAGACTTTGGATACTCAGCCATTTAACCAGCATTGGAGAGTTTAATAGTCACTAATCAGACGTCTTTTTTTTCCTTTTCTGTGCTCAAAAGTACTGTAAGAGTAATCTTCCTTATACTCTGTCTGTCTCTCTTTCTCACACACACACACACACACACACACACACACACACACACACATTACTGCCAGAAAGATACATTTGAATTGCTCATTTTAATTCTTTCTTTGCATTGTTTATAATTACAAATTTGAAACTATATTCTATGGGAACTATATAACCAGTCTTTCTGCTTTAAGAGACAGTATCGTTTTTTTTTTTACTAACACCTGGGACATCCACTCTAAGAGAAACTCCTCTGGACCATCTTCCTGCCCCTTTAGCATCTCCCATGTGTTGCAGAACAGCACCCATTACCTGCCGACACCTAGTCTGCAGCCTCTCCCCCACCTAAGAGAGCGCCACCTCATCATCTGCCTTTATCCCCCTGACGTGGCAATGTCCCTCACACCTACCTCCCAGGCCAGACATTCCCTCGTAGATGGGGAACCATGTAGCATAGAATTCTAGCTTTTGACATCGGTCTAGTTTCCAAGAACAGGTAGAATTTTTTTCCTATTTTTGTCTCTTGGGATTAGTTTCATAATGATATATTCTTTATCTAAAAACTTTAATGCGACAAAGATGTCTTTATAACTTGTATGTATAGGCAGATCTTGACAAAATTGATTAGCAAATGAATCCAGTGAGTAGACATGTATTGAGTACCTACTATGGGCATAGTACTTTATTTGCATTAGAATTTACGTCAAAAGAGCTGTCTTTTCCTATCTACAATTTAGCTAAGAAAATAAAGCTTATATGTATGTAAACCTAAGAAAAATATGAGTAAGGGATGGTGAGCCTATGACCATGTAAATTACTGATGTTCAGTAAAACAGATGATTTCATATGAGGAAGTTGTCACAGCAAGGATTTTGAAAAGCAGTGTGAATAGAAAGAACGTTTTGGGGAAACCATTTGACTGGAGAGGGAATAACAATGGTTGTGTCAGTATGGCCACGGCAGTGGATTCTGCACAGCAAGGGAGTGAGAGCTGGGGTCAGAAGGGGCCGTTGGTGGTTGGTCTCTAATGAACGCTAAGACGAAGTTTGTACTAAAGTCATGTGGGTTTGATAGAGTGAAAACGGTTATTCTAGTGAGGTTAGTTAGAGCAGTAGCCCAAGGCAAAGGGAAGTAGTCATTGAGGGCATCCTAGAGGGAATCCAGCGACAGGGCACTGTGGATGTGACTCAGAGCGGTCACAGCCTGGCGGGTGAAGGGCGTGTTGCAGAAGATCAAAACAGGTTTGCTAATTAAAAGGGACATTGTGTATGAGATCGCTCTTTCAACTTCATTAAGTTGTGGAATTTATATTGTGAATGATGTTGTAAGAAAATAAAGTATGACAGTGTGACAAGTCCCAGATCTAGAAATAATTGACACAATAATGGACTGCTTGTTTCTCGGGCCAGACGTCTGGTGCTTTTGGCTGCCCGCGTTTTGCCCCACTGCACTTTGGCTGGGGGCAGCGCGCAGTGCAGGTCTTTCCTATTGAACACAGTCCCAGTGCTGCCCCCCAGAGTTTTATTGGCCAATTATTTTTTCTTAATCATCTCATGCCACAAATACTTACTGAGCGCCGATAGCATGGGCAAGGCGTCGTACTGGGCACAGAGAATAGAGGAGATGAAAAGTGCTGGCCGATGGTCATGTTAAGCCATGGGCCCAGGTGCATTTTCACGAGTACTTTATTATCTCGAGGTTTTAGGAGGTGTTGTTGCGCTGGAATGAGCAAGAATGCTTTCATTTGGAGAAGGTTTAGTTTTTCTCATATTTTATCACCGGGTGACTTTTTTTTCCCTGCAGTTTCAGAAATTTGCAAACACCAAACATTCACTTTCATCCCCACTAGGGGACAGTGTGTCACCATTAGATTTTTTTTCTTCTAAATCAGCAAAATGTGTACACATTTTTGATTTGGTATTAATTATCTTAGAAATGTCACAAATTGTTGAAATGTTTATAAAGTCTACAACTTAGGATGCTTGTAATTGTATATCATATGGGTAGCTAGATTTAGAGAGTTGTAGATGCCCATGTGTGCATAGATACAGATAGTGCAGTTTTATTTATTTAGAGTGTTTGAAATTTTATGGCATATAGATAATTTTTGCATGAGTTCACCAAAACAAGGATGGGTGGAAGAAGAATATTTATATCAAAATATAAGCATCTGAATTTCAGGACAGCTTTGTAACTCATGGAAATTGAATTAGGCATTAGGCATGGAATTTGCTGAGACATTGTAATGTTTACCCTTCAGAAAGAGCTGTGTAATCTCCTGAGACATCTTAAGCCTAAATATATATACATATATTTTACCTTTATAGATTTCCTTTTAACAGAGTTCATTGTGTTCTTAGGAATGATATGTACGGAGGATGAATTTCTCGAAAAGATTTCCTTTCAGGTTGTCTATAAAGATTTAGACAGCAATGACATCATAGCTTTTCCTGCTATTCTTTGAGACAGGATTCTACAAAACTCACATAAATTTGATTCTAACGGCATACCATCATTTGTTTATACCTCTTTAATTCAAGTACCGAGAGCTGTGTAGTATGATAGGATTTAACATTTTAAAATATACCTTTGAGTTTTTCAAGTTTATACACTGGTAACAGTTTTGCCAGAAGTTGTCATGTGAGAAAATTGAAAGGGACGGTAAGTAAGGAATCTGGAATACACGGGCAGTGTAGGAAATTGACCATTTGTACTCCCGTGCAAGGTGCAACCCCCTAGTAATTTACTTCTGGAACTGCTTGTCCAAATTGTGAGGTGGAGGGTGGGGAGGACAGAAAAGACAGCTGCTCTGAACTGTGCAGGTGCTGCTGTCATTCTCAATCTTTTGTGAAAATAAAAAAATCAACTACTTTCTCTGATTTCCTGAATCTTGCCAAAGGCTTAGAAGTCCCATGAGAATTTCTGTATCAAGGCTTCACTACTCTACTGAAGCTGATAGACATATATAACCATGATAGGGAAACCTACTATTAACCAAAACCAAAGCCAAAAACAAAAAACCCCGTATACTAGAGGGCTACATCCAGGATTCCGTTGACAAGACTTAATTACTATTGAGTAAACTTAGAATTATCTTATGTGTTCAAAAGACAATGGCGATTGGAACTTGTGTGCATATTTTATCTAAACATAGTATATTTTCATCCTCCTCTTAAAATTGCAAGGAATGGAGAAATAGCTAAAGATGATAATATTCCAGAAGTTTTGTTTGTATTGTTTCATGAGAGGATAGAGTTTATAATTTTTAAGATTTTTCTCAAAAATTTGACATTGTTATTAAGTGAACAGTATAAGATAAAACAAGTAATTATAATGATGGCAATAATGCAGACTTTAATCCACCTTATATCATTAAAGATATTCTGGTTTTTGTTTAGATTCAACAAGTGTTGAATTTGTAATTTTTTATGCGTGGGTGTGTAAGCATTGGTGTGCTGTGTTTATAGCTTATGCTCTTTATGGCTGGTGAGTAGAAATCAGGGAAAATCTGAAGCCTGGAAATCACTAGAGTTAAAGATAGTACATAAACTGCTGACAGATTTAATTTTGGTAATTTTTCTTGATTTTTTTATTGTGGGAATTTGGGTACCCCTTTCCCCTCAATACTTTTCCAAGGTCTAGCTTATCACAGTCACATGACACAATGAAAATTAGTCATGATTTCTTGTTCCCCAAATCTTTCTTGTCCATTCCGGACTCTGCAATTAAATATGTACTTACCTTTTCTTTGAAAACTAATACTTTGCTTTTTAGATTTACAAGAAATTGAGGTGATCACACAGAGTTCTCATATGCCCTGCACCCAATTTCCCTTATTAGCAACTGAAGTCCATAGTTTATTCAGATTTTTTTAGTTTTACTTAATATATATTTTTTAAATTCCAGGATGCCATATGACTTCTAGTTGTCAGATCTTCATAGGTTTCTCTTGGCTGTGACAGTTTCTTGTTTTTGATGACTCGACAGTTTTGAGGACTGGACAGATATATTGTGGGAGGCCCCTGTGTTGGAATTTGTTCGATGTTTTTCTCGTTATTTAGACTGGGATTACAGGTTTTAGGGGAGGAAGGCCACAAAGGTGAATGCTATTTATATCACATCGTATCAAGAGTGTATTATCAGCCCTGGCTGGTGTGGCTCAGTGGATTGAGTACCAGCCGGTGAACCAAAGGGTCACCGGTTCGATTCCCAATCATGGCACATGCCTGGGTTGCACACAGGTCTCCAGTGGGGGGCACATGAGAGGCAGCCACACATTGATGTTTCTCTCCCCTTTCTCCCTCCCTTCCTCCTGTCTAAAAATAAATAAATAAAATCTTTTAAAAAAAGAGTGTATTATCATCAATATGATTTTTCAGTCTCGTGTGGACCTTGCTTACTTAGTGTTAGCAGTTAAACATTTTATGATATGATATTTAGAACACACGAAGGAATGTACATGTATATACTTATACATACGTATGTGTGAATGATGCTAAAATGACCACCTATTAATGCCCCTTCACTCTCCATCCTTGTCGAGAATGAAACACATTGTTGTGAATATCTGATGGCATCAAGAAATGCTTTTTTAAGACCCATTTGAGTTTGCATTTTTTGTGCTTGTGTTATCAATACTTTTATAGAGATACAGAATCGTGAGATGAGTTTGAAACCCATAAATAGATGGGCTGTGTGCTCTTTGTAACACACTAGAATTTTGTGTATGTCTATTTTGTTTAATCAGTTTTAAATTTCTGTGCCTTTCAAGGATAAAATGAGCAATCGAGCCGAGGCAGAGAGAGAAAACTGTCAGTGGAATAACACAGGTCCTTCTCACTGAATTCTAATCTTTCCAGATGATGACTGTAAAACATGCACAAGTAAATGAATCCTCGAAAGAACATTCTTACTTAAATTCTTTATTATCTAAAGATACATACGTTATGGAACCTCCATAATGAGAATAGAAGTTTATTTGGAGATATGGAAAGGTGCTTTTTCTAGCCCTAGAATCTTAAATAGATTTTTTTCCCTTTTGCTTCTTCATTTGTTACTATTCTGCTCTCATTTTGACAAGTCCAGACTGATTTCAAAGAAGCCATACAGATAGCCTTTTTGTGTTTATTTTTGAAGGGGAAATTTTAATTATCATCATCTGTTGTATGTCTTAATTTAATAAATGAGACTTGGGAGTAGGTATGTATTATAAACCCTGAAACATGGTAATTAATTAATTACATTTGTCAGTCATTAAGACTGACAAATACATATATAGTTGGTTTTCATTTTGTTCAGTTTTAGAATACTTATTCCCTTGTTTATGAATGATGTGGCATGTAAGTGCATCGCAGTTTAAGCCCAAACACATTTGGCTTTAGAATCATTTGTTTTTGTGTCATTTAGGTCTTGCGATATTTGGAAACCAGTACAGCATTTGAAATGCTGAAATGTCATTAAAACCCACAGGCAAGAGGCCAAAGTGGCCACCATTCAGCCCCTTGCGTGTCTTGCCCCACTTCACCTTTTAGAGCTCGATCCGGGAAATGGATGAAAGGAGGAGCGTGACGGAGGTGGTCTCTCATCACCATCCTCATCGATGAGAAGCCCAGGGCCTGGGCTAGTGGAGGCTGGTGGCAGTGGTGAAGCTCAGAGACTGTTCTTCTTTGTACTGCTGCCAAGGCTTCTGGCTAAATATGCAAATAGGAGTAAACAAAGTAACCAAATAGTGGTCATCGTTAACAAATGAGTTATACTGAGAGGGTGATGATATCTCTATCATAGAGCCTCCTTTGCTTTGAATTGTTATAATTTAGGGAGTGTTACCATGTGTTAGGCATTGAGCTAAGTGTTTCATATTCAAAGATAAAATGAAAAATTCTTTACATCAAGCAACATCATGTGATGGAATAAATGGTCAACTAAAAAGACTATTTAGAACTCAGTGTGCCAGAGGAGTTCCCAGCTGTGGGAACAGTCACCTCGCCCAAACTGGGCCAGAGGACAGGAGACGGGACAGTTTTCAGGAGCCACTGCTATCTGGATGGAACCACAAGGAATAACCAGGGTCAGCTAAGCTGGGAAGAGAGTGGGAAGGCTTTTCTGGCAAGGGAATTAGCTGGTGTGAAGGTATGAAGTTTGGAAAAACGGCTTGCGTGAACAATCCTAAACAGTTCTGTGTGGCCTGGAGATTTGAGTGGCTTTGAAGGAGAGGCTGGATATACAAGACTCTTGTCTTTGCCAGGTAAAGGGTTCAGACTTGACCCTGAAATTTAAAAGTAGCCTTCAGAGGATTTTAGGCAGGATAGTGATGAGATCAGATCTCTTTTTTAAAGTGTTTTGACTGCTGTGTGGGAAATGGGGTAGAACAGTGCAGGACCTTGGAGAGACTGTTTACGAGATTGTTCAATAGTTCAGGACAGAGGGGCTGTGCTGGCGGTGGCCGTAGGTGAATGCAAGATGGAGTGGAGCATGTGAACTCGAGAAACGTGAAGGATTTAGAGGGAGTAGGTCCTAGACACACACTGAGCATTGGGATAAGGCATTCAGGATGATGCGGAGTTCAGAGACTGGTTACCAGATCCCACCTTTTGATGCAGTGCAATTCTTAACACAGAGACTTAAAGATATGAGCTCTGTTTCCACTTTCCCTTTCCTTTCACAGTATCACTCCTTCATAGCTTCAAGAAGCCTCAATGATTAGGATGAACACATTCTAATAGCCAAAATGACTTCAAAGGCAAAACCCCATTTTAGCAACTTGAGAGATAACTCATTTCACAAATTTGCCTGATCCTGACTTCACTAACGGCAGGTCTCCTCCCTGGTTGTCCCCCCCACCCCGCCCCACCACTCCCCACACTGGCACTCACTGTTTGTGACAGTCTGACCTTGGAGGACACTCGGAAACAAGGCAGAGCAAAGGAGCACATCGTCAACGGAACAGCCACACTTCAGTGGAGAGCCAAAGTCAGTCAGCTGTTGGATTAAAGGAAAACAATCTTTTGTTTCATAGTGTTAGCCCTTGAAATTGCTTCAGAGTTTTTCTGGCTATCTTCAGCAAAAGCCTTTCTCCCTTATCCGGGAGACTGAAGTCCTGCTTGTGGCTGTGGTCTGAGTGCCACAGAATGCCGAGGCAGGAGAGCAGCGGACCATGCAAGGTGGCTCCTTGAACTCATAGAAACACAGTAGAATGGTCTTCGTTGGGGCTGAGGGGAGAGGAAATGGGGGGATGTCAGTCAGAGGGTACAAACTTCCAGTTACAAGGCGAGTAAGTTCTGGGAATTGTACGACATGGTGACTATAGTTAACAGTAGTGTATTGCATACTTGAAAGTTGGTTGCTAAGATAGTAGATCTTAAGTGTTCTCATACACCCAGCCCCGCAAAGTGGTAACTCTGAAGTGATAGATGTGATAACTATTTCCTTAATCACTTCATTATATATATGTGCATATATATATGAGGTCTGCCCAGAAAAAGTCCACCCATTGTTAATATAACAAGAACAGTTTGTGCAACATCAATGTAGCCTGGCAGCCAAGGAAAGTGGACAGGAATGTGCACATGCATGAACAATGACAACTTCACTGTACTATTCAGGGCAGGCAGTAGATGCTGTTGAGTGAGCATGTGTATTGTGTGGCTGTTGCATTCAAAATGAGCGAGTAGAGCAATGAATCTGCATCCAATTTTGTGTCAAGCTTGAACGTTCCTCCGTGGAAACTATTTGGATGATTCAGAAGGCTTTCAGGATGATGCAATGAATGCAGCACAAATAGCAGTGTGGCACAAATGCTTCAAAGGTGGTTGAGAATCTGTTGAAAGTGAGCCACGTTCTGGGAGGCCTGCAACCAACAGAACACCTGCGAATGTTGAGCGTGTATAGGCTGCAATCCATAAAGATCAGAGACCGACAGCGTGAGAACTGGATGCTGATCTGGAGATTCCAAAAACTGCTGTGTCCGAGATTTTGATGCAGGATCTTGGCATGAAACATGTGGCAAAATTTGTTCTGTGGCTTCTGCTATCAGAGCAGAAGGAATAGGTGCTGCAGTTGGGAGAACTGTGTGAGGTCCCAAGGTGCCTGCTTTGAAGGTGGCTGAGGCATCACTGTCCTATATACAACGTTTCTTGTATCTCGCATCTTCTTCAATGCGTGCCTCTATTTTCCATAGTGCTTGGCTGGATACTTTCTGGACAGACTATATATGTATATGTGTGTATATATACTCGTACATATATATAATTGCATTGTACCCCTTAAACTTACACAATATTATGTGTCAATTATATCTCTATTGGGCTGGGGGAAAACATTTAAATAAATATGGTTCTTGAAAAGTAACTCCTTACTAAATTTAGTGTGTGACATCTGCTCTAAAATATTGTTTTATCCTTTTTTCCTCTTCTCAGGACAAGCAGAAGCTACAGGAGAGTATAAGACAAGGTGCCACTATCATTACCACCTTCATCAAAGACAGAAGCTCTGGATTCATTGGTCAGCTTCTGGTGGCATGAAGAACACAGAGAAAGTTACCTACTGAGCGTATAGAAACACTTATCTGAGTCCTGTATCTCTTCTGTGCTTCCCTCCCTATTGTGTGTGGTAGAATGTTTAAGTTGTCTTTTATGTTTCACAGTTTGTAGAATATCATGCTCGGGTTATAAAAGTGGATCAATGTTTATATCTGTGAAATTAAAATTTACTTCTTGTGAATGTCGAATATAAATTGCCTAAACCGGAAAAGAGTAGATAAGTGGAAAATAATAGCCCTCACATAATCTTTTCACAAAAGCATGAAAGATCAAATAGAAATAATGATGGGTGAGCTAATCCTTCAAGGAATGAGAATTTGGAAATCTTGAACTATTGTCTCTGTGCTAACTAATAAATGACACTAAAATGAAATTAATAGATAAGATTCAGAATTATTCTTAATTCTAAAATTGTCCTCTCACCATGAGATATTGACTTGTGTTATGATTTTCCATGCCTTAAAACAAAGTAAAATAAAATGGTAGATAGTAGGGAATTCTGGTTCAAATATCTTCACCATTGGTCCTCACATTACTCAAGGTCCCTAAACAAGATGTAATATGCTCCTTGATTTAATGTGATTTTTACTCATTTTAAAAAGTTTTCTGTTTTTTTCTGAATGAATTTTAAAGAAGCCTGGGAAACTTCGTACAAGTGAAGTTATTCTGGTCAACCTCGAGTTAGTCTTTTAAAAATCGGGAAGTCATTGCATGTCCAAGAACGTAATTATTCGTTTGATACAGGTGCTGCTCTGTAAAGCAGGTTTTTATTCTTTCACATTTCCACCGGTATATACATCTTACATAGTAATGATTTCCCCTATATTAATTGCATTGTATAATTATGTACATCCAGTCATTAGAGATGCCTTGTATTCCATATTTACATGTACTTTCTAAAATCACAGTAGATCAGATTATTCCAGGGTTTAGGCTGCTCATGGAAACTATAAAAGTTGCATGAAATATTTCCTATAACATATCTACCTTGTGGAATTTCTTTTTAACACATAGGCTAACTTTTCCTATATTTCTCATGTGCGACTATTAGCGGGGGAGTTTGTACTTCACATGGAAGTGGTGGCTAGTAGAAGGCAATGGACGTGGAGTAAATACTGCAATTCATTCCTCTAAATGAACGCACTTTTTTCAGTGTACTTTGTATCTACGTTCCTGGGCTTGCCCCTCTCTCTCTCTCTCTCTCTCTCTCTCTCTTTCTCTCTCTCTCAGCGTTCAGAAATATAAAATAAATCATTTCATTCAAATCCTGAGGGTGGATGTATACGGGCAATGTGTGAATTTTGGGTAGAAGGTCTATGTTGTTTAGGTGGTGGGTCAGCTGTGTTGTGAAAGGTTCACACCTTCTGCCTGTTGAAGTCTTCGGGTGAAAACGTTTTTAAGAATTTAAAGTTGTTTATAAAGGCAAATGGGGAAATGTTACAGGGTTTTAAAGAGAGGGTGAGTGTCTTCAAGTTCAAGGCAGGGAAGGCGTATCTATGGCACAAGAAAACCAATGTATGGACCGAGTGCTGGCTGAGTACCTTAGATTCAGCCTAATAATGGAATGTTACACCAGACAAGAATTTATCTGGGAGTAATCAGTATTGACTTTACCCTAGGCAATTGGAAACATTCAGTGTAATGAGGTTTAGCTAATAAAATATTAAATTGTGTCTAAACTAATCACTACCATCATCATCACCATCATCATAAAATTTTATTTTATTTTTTTCTTTATAGTTTACAAGTGATTCACAGCCTTGGAAACAATTTAATGAAATCCCCCCACATCTTTTATAGTTTAGATGGGAAGTGATGCTCAGGAGTCTTAACTACCTTGCCCAAAGCCATGTGGCTGCCTAGTAACAAAAGCCAGGGCTTAAAGTCAAGACCACTGTAAACTGTGATTGCTGGCAGGGGACACCTGGCAGAGAGGCTGTGTGTGGGAAGTCAGCCAGAGGCTCGGGTGAGCACCGGGGGAATGGACAGAAGGGGCAGCTCTGCCCAATTACCAGAGGAATGTCCTGAAGCGTTTGTTTTTAATTTTGATGTTTGATTTTAGAGAGAGGGGAAGGGAGGGAGAAAGACAGGGAGAGAAACATCCATGTGAGAGAGAAACATCGATTGGTTGCCATATGAACACGCTCTGACCAGGGGCTGAACCCGCAACCCAGACAAGCACCCCGACGACCAGAATGCAGTCGGGGACCTTTCCGTTTGTGGGGTGGCACCCAGCGACCGGAGCCACGTCGGCTGCAGCAGTCCCGAAGCTCTGGGCGTTCTCGCCATCTTTCCAGCGTGCAAAAATTGTACCTAAGGGTGAAGGGAGTGGAGGGAATTATTGACCAGGGGAGAAAGGTAAATTAGCTGTTTCCATTGTTTAAAAGATCCAGTAATTTCCTTACTTTCAGGAAAACTGTCTATTTTCACAAAGCCATTAAAAATAATAGTAATTATGCCTTAGGTTCCTGAAATTGCTTTCTACTTGGGGACAATTTTGTAAAAAGACTTTTTCCTGAACATATGGTAGTTCATTAAATGCAATTTAAAGATAACCTTTTTAGGAATTTAAGTTTGATCAAGATCAATGATTTTATTAATGACATATTGGTAGGAGGTAGTCGTTTTTCTCATTAAAGTGCTCAATTGGAGAGATAATGTGCAGCAGGTACACTCATTTAAAGATAAAATTCAGACCCATATACTCCACCCAGAGCCATTCTTACTGTGGTCGGTTTACACGTTTTGCATTGGTTTGACAAATAAGTGTTTTTTTCCCATGCCACTTTATTATAATTATAATCACTTTTTCCTTTATATGTATTAACCCAATGATTATTTTATAAAATCAGGTTGCAGTAGAATTTTTTCTTATATTTAACCTTCAAGTTTTACTTCCTTTTAATGTTTAAACTAATTATGTCAAGCAAGATCATACTATTTTAATAAAAATGTAAAGAAAGCCATTTGGAAGAAGAAAAATTGAAATTATTTTAAAAGTTTAATTTAAAAATAAACAGAATAAATGAAAAATGCATACATTTTAGAATTTATTAGTATGGTTTAAAATAAGTGGTTGTGTAGGTGGCTTTGGCATTGTAACATTTATATATGTTCTTACATACTTTTAGTTTCAAAATTGTGAAACTGTATGGATATTTTTAAAATGAAAGGTAACAAATTAGTGTTAAAGATTCTCAATATATTCTCTTTACAAAACAAAAGTAATTAATAAATAACTAAATAAACCATTGATATTTTAAAATCAAATGTCGATTTTCATTGTATTTATTGTACAGGTGATACAGAGAAATGTGATCAGATCGCTGGGGAGGAGAAGGGAGGGACCGGAGGAGGAGGTTGCCCAAGGCAATGGTGAACAATTTACGAAGGGACTGGAGGAGAAGCTGAATGCCTCCGGGTTGCCTGGAATTATGGGGGGTTGCCTGGAATTATGGGGGGTTGCCTGGAATTATGGGCCAGAAGATTTCAAATAAAAGGAGAGCAGAGGCTGGCTCTGGGGCCCTCTTCCTTGAGGATGCCTGGATGATCATGCTGCAGCTGCCCGTGTTTCCCAAAAGGTGGTATTTTGGAGGAGAGAAGAAACTCCTCGCACCACCTAGGGTTGGGCTGGCCTGGCAGGGGAGCGGGGGTGTTTTTCTCTGGGTGTTCTAAGAAGGGATGGGCTCTGAGCAGAAGCCTGCCATTCTTCTAAAATTGTGTAGCTTTTGTATCTTACGTTGTTTTAGTTTGTAAACTAATCCTATAGAAATAAGAGAATTAAAAACTAAAGGGGGAATGATAAGGAACTCAGGAGTTAAAGATTTTAGCCTTAATTGATAGGCTTAAGTGACTATTGCATAAGGAAAGTTGTTACTCCACAATTGTGTAGCTTCTGAATAAGACTCCTTTCCTTTACCACCAAACCTCTGCTTCCAGAATTTTCCCTGGAGGGTGGTGGCGGGCAGCAGGACCTCACTTGCTGTTCGGTAACATGTATGCATATCTTCAAAATCACTCAGTTACAATTGAATGATTAAATATAACCTTTTGTTCTGAAAATATACCAATTCCATGTTTTATATCGTAAATAGAATTTTATATCCAGATATATTATTTTATAAAATATATTAAATGTTTGCAAAACCAGAAGTCTCAATTAGATTTGTTTCTTCTTTCCCTCATATTTAGCAGGTTTCTTGCATTTATAGTGGCTGCTAAGACTATAAAACCGATACTTGGATACAATGGAAAAGAATATTGTGATCACTTAACAATGATGGCATGAGAGTGGTGGGTTGAATTATTGTTCAGAAATACTCTTTCCCTCTAGTTAGCTTCTATAGGAGGAATGCACTTCTACCTCTTGACTTTGAGATTCATCACGTGACTTGCTTTGACCAATAGAGTGAGTCAGAATGGCAGTTCGTCACAGAGACTGGACCCTAGGAGAGCGTCCATGTTGCTGCCTGCCCTCTTCCACTGGTGCCACCACCAGGAGGTGAACGTGTCCAGCCTGGCCTGCTGCCTCCGAAAGGAAAACGAGAGCCCATATCAGCTGATCTCTAATCACATGAATGGACCAGTCCAGCTGAGATCAGCAGGACCACCTAGCCCAGTTCAGTCGACCTCCAACAGACAGGTGAGTTAAATAAATGTTCCATGTTTTTTAATATCAATGAGTTTTGAATCTTTTTATTGCACACCAGTTGGTAAGCAAGGAAAGATCTGTGGCAGCGTGTGGTATATTTGCCCTCACAAATCTGGGATGTATCTGGCGACGCACATTTTGCTCAAGCAAGGGGAAATGTTGGTCAGGGAAATGATCCCAAAGTGCTAGGAGGTTCAGAGGATTGCTTCCCTCTCTATTCAGTAGTTATTAAAAGACAAAGTAGACCTGAGTGTTTTAGAAAGATTTTCAAAAAAGATTAACATTTCTCTGCCCCAAAATGATGCTGAGTTAAAATATGGGAATTAAAAATAATAGATAATAAAAATAACTAACATTTAGTAAATGATTACTATGTCCCAGAAATTCTTAGTGATTTGCACGTATGTAACTTATTTTCTTTATAATAACTTTATGTGATAGGTAGTATACCAATTTCCATTTAAAGATGAGGAAACCAAGGCACATACATTTTGAATAACTTATTCCAAGTCACCCAAAGAGCAAGTGGGAGAAATGAGATCAAAATTGGTTATCAAACTTCAGTGCTTATATCCTAAGTAAGTTGCTATATAATATTACAAAACATATTATTTTAAGATTCCTTAAAGTGTGACCCTCCAAGATAGAAATCCCAAGAATCTTTTTTTTTCTTGAATAGCAAGAGGAAGAAAATTATTTCTGTACTTGCAGTGTTTCTAGGCTCTTTCTTCCCTTTGCCATCACCACCCCTAACACACAAACGTATTTTGGAACATCCTTGTATCTGCACATGCCAGGAAAATCTGCAAACTGACACTCCCATACAATTATTATCAATGCTATCTCTGTGAGCTCTGTCATCGTTGGGATTGCCTCAGGCAATGAAGTATCAGACACTTGGATAAGGAAAGGGTAAGATGATTAAGTTGGTGAGATGAATCAGAGTTGCATATAGCCATTTGCCTCAGCAATGCAGAAAGATGGGGAAAGAGAGGTTAAACTCCATCACTGTATTTAGGAGAGAAAGGGAGGTTAGGGAGTATCCAGGCATGAGGAAGTATGAAGTCTTCTCTTGCCTTGAGACTTTCCTAAGCACATGTGTTCACAATGTTTACTCAGTGGGAAAGCTGTGGGGTGAATGGTGCTCGCTATGAGTCCGACCTGAATGGAGACAGATTGTTTTTCTCTTCCGTTCTGAAATACTGGAATCTTTGATTTTTAAAAATGTCTTCACAGCTGAAATGCATTATGCAAATTTATTT
The DNA here is from genome assembly GCA_028533065.1 of Trachops cirrhosus. Taxonomy (NCBI): domain Eukaryota; kingdom Metazoa; phylum Chordata; class Mammalia; order Chiroptera; family Phyllostomidae; genus Trachops; species Trachops cirrhosus. The sequence goes on from CM052549.1 coordinate 18,542,090, forward strand.
TCTACTTAGGTTGCTACCAAATAATCTGGACAGTTGTTAAAACATCTGGGTCTCTTTAGCAACATGGATAAAGCCTGGCTTGTCGAATGCAATTGTTTTCTTCCAGTTTACCCTTAATTAATCCTCGAATGGTCTCTGTGAGGTAGGTCCTTGTCTACTTTGTGATAGGACCATAGAAGAAAGGCAGATGCAGAGATTTAGGGCACACCCAGTACTCTTGAAGCTAAACTGAGTTTTGAAGTCCGGAATTCCTGACTCTACTTTGGACAGTTTTTCAAATAATTAGATTATAGTAAGGAGGAACTATTTTTTACTTAAAGTTTTTTTTTAATCTGACTTAAATCTACATCCAGAATTATACCTGGATGCATTCCCTCATTTTCCATTTTGCAAAATTGCAGTTAAGCCCAGAGGCAAAAGCTTCAACCAGGCAATCCTAGTGATCTTTTTGACCCGAGTGGAGACATGATTTGAGATTCCACACAGAGGCCAATTTTGTAAGAATTTCCCCCAGTCTGTCGACTGTAATAATTGGGTTATTTGGATGAGGTTTGGCACAGTGTCTAGTAGATTAACAGAATGAGGTTTCTGGAACTTTGCCATTTGGGAGCTATCTATTTTGTTCTTTGTTCTACCTCATTATAAAATGGACTATTGAAATTGGTTGGTTTGTTGGTATGTCAAGGTTTTTTTTCCCCCTTTCCTATTCTTTACATCTGAGCCCTTAATTTGGTAGAAAGTAAGCTCTTCAGTCTAAGTGGATAACAAAACATCCCTTTGAGGAGGAGGAGGAAATAGATGATAAAATCTGTATGTTACTCATTTTTTCAATAGTTTGGAGGAATTTCTTTCCCATCCTGTGTGTGTTTTTAAGACCCTATTAAGTTCATAGTTCCTTTTTCTTTTCTCGTTTGAATAGAAAGTAATTCTCTTTAATCTCCCCCTGAGTTTTAAAAAATGTATTATTGAACTGCCCAGTTCAGGAATTCAGTTGCCTGTTTTACTGAATGGGATGTGTATGACCTGATAGTAAAAGAATGCTATTCAAAGACATTTCCGCCTGTTTGTTTCTTGGATCAGATACTGTTCACATAAATCTGGAAAGAAGCCAAAATATGTAAACAAATTAAGAGTTTTGAGGATCCCAGTGGGAATATCCATAAGTTCTACCATAAATCAGGAATTTAAGATAAGTGTAATGTGCTATTGCAAGATAGCAGGGAGAAGCAACTGCAGACCAAATATTCTTGGCTCTGGTGTGGGAATCTTAATAGATATTAAAAGATTTGGGTTAATTATGGAGTTATGCATAGCACTATGTTTTATCAAACCTCTATATGTTGCCTAAATGGGATTTTGTTTTTATTTTACTAACTTTTAATTTTTGCTTAATATCAAACATCTCTTCAACTGTGGAGCCACTGTTTAATACTCTTTTAATACACTACATGTTTATAAATTATTTAGTCTTAGCATTAATAACAAATTAATGAATCTCTGCATAATTACATAAATCTGTGATAGACTTACATGAATTTATCACTGTGGAAGATACATGGATAGAGGACTTTTCCTTTAGAGCTCTTTTGATATACACTCTTCTCTTCTTGCAACTGTCTGTCTCAGTGTATGAATTTAAAATTAGGGTCTTTTTATTGCCTTTGACCCAGACTTAAATGTAAAGTTTCCTCTTAAGAAAGAGAACCCATAAGTTTAATTTCATCACTATATCTTCATTAATTTCCTCCTGATTTTTTTTGTGTGTAGAAAGGAAATGTAGAGAGAGAGAAATAAATATTTTTTCCATGTCAACATTTTCTTGAAAGAGTTGTTCTAAAACAATTGCATTGTAAGTCTGTGCTTTGTATGCAGCTACAAGAACTTAGATTAGGCATCGCTGATTTAGTAAAGTATATTTGAAAATAAATTGGGAAAATAGAGAAAATATATTGTATGTATTTATACATAACAACTACACATTTATACATAATAATTATACATGATTAACAATACTCATTGGCAGTGCAGATTGTATAACTTTAATATTGGTGGTCTCAGTAGCCTGTGATGCAAAAATGATTTTACAATCATGTTTTTTTTTAAGCCAAACTCTTAAAACATGATCCCACCTGGTTTCTGCCAGAAACTAACCCGATTCACAGCATCCTCCCAGCAATTTCCTGCTTGCTTTGAAATAAACCCCTCGGCTTCCTGTACCCTTCCTTTTTCATCATTGCACGCTGTTGCTACTTCTGTTGCTGAAGACCCTCGTGAGAAAGCCACTCTACCAGGCACTGCCACCTCCAGCCTTGCCTGCCCTGTATGTCCCACTGCAGCCCCGGATGAGGGACTGTCCTTGCGTTCAGGGTACCTGCCTTGGATGCTCTTCCAGCTTCCTCAGAGAGCTTCATCTCAGATGAACACAGTGCAAGGAGGGAGAGCCTACGCTCTTCAGAAACTGCCATCATCTATCTGTCGCTACAGAGAGAAGCAAAGGTAGGTTTGCCGCTCACATCAGGCCTGTTTCCACTTGGTTTACTCTCAGAAACACTTTTGATTCCTAGATGTTTGAGCCTAACTACTCCTGGACCAGAGAACAAGCAGTGCCTACTCTCGACTACATCCCTGCCCAACACACTTGTCTAATTTCTGATGTTAAGATGAGACACTTCCCAGAATGAGTGATGATACTATCATCTGTTATTTCTGAGAGAAATGTTCATGTGTTAAACACAAAATAGTGTGAATATTGATACATTCCCCAACCTTTCAATTTTTAAAAAAATCTTAGCCATGATCAACTTGTAACACTAAAAAAAAATCTTTTCTCAAAAATATCTTGTATTTAGCTGGGAGAAATACTTTATGAGACTTGAATAAATTAAAGAAGACAATTTTACAAAGTGACACAAGTATGGACAAAATAGGTCAAAGAAAGGTTCTGCTTTTTTTCTTTAAAAATCCCTGTGATCTTTATTATGGTAAAAGAGTATCTTGGAGACAAACTAGTTATTTAATAATAATTACCATTAAGTTGTGTCTTACTCTTTGCCAGTGTTCACACATCTGATGTAACTTCCTTGGGAGTGCGGCCATTGTAGTTCACAAAGGAGCCTGAGGCTCGTAGAGACCCAGCGAGCATCCTCGGACCACACAGCTTGTCAAGGGCACGGCCAATCCCCAAACGCGGTGTTTTTTCACTCTTCCTACACTGCTTGTCATCGAGAGGATCTAAAAGTTGTCCTAAATAATGAATAATGACCAATAATAGATCCGGTGATAAAAATGATTAGTCCACTTTTTTCAATTGTTTTTGTTTTGATTCTCACTCTTCTGTGGGCTCAGGTCAGCTCGCAGAGTCATTCACTAACAACAGCTGCACGCCCCTGGTCACTGGGCGTGACCAGGACCATGCAGCCATTCCTGATCATCGAGCTGGTCTTAGGTTCGAGACCTCTAGGTCCTACAGAAATTCTACAAAGAGATCAAAGACAGGATTCCTTTTCTTCTTGACATTTTTTTTTGTGGAAAGTTGAGAAAAACAAAAGAAAATTATGACAATCAAAGCTGATATGGTAAAAATGAAATAAATGGCATCATTAGGTAATGATAAGAGTTCAGGTATAGGATCTTCTGTCTCCTTATGGCCTTAGCATGGCCTTGAAGATTTCACTACAGTTCCTACCAGTTTTTTTCTCTAAGCTTTCTGATTGGGCAACGCAGCTTATTTTCTCCAGTATTCACATAGCACCAGGAGACACCTTCACTTACTGATTACATATTAAACTGAAACCTCTTTGTAAAATCTCTGTCCACTTTTAAGATGTAATCTCCTTGAGGCTAAACACTGCTTTACTTATCTGGTTAAGTTTAGCTTTCAATAAATGTAACAATTATCTGCTAAGGTCCCTTTGAGGCATAATATTTAATTTCAGTCTAGCAGCATTGTCAACAATTCTTTAATTAAGTCTTTATCAGGTGGGATATCAACTCTTGAGAAATTTACAGACTTGCTCAGCAAGGAAGACAGAACATATGGGTTTGGCAAAAGTAGGTTTACAGTTGTGAGTACGTGGAACAGTTATTCTTATATTCTTGTCTCATAATTATTGTGTTAGTTATTTGTATTACAATGTAAACCCACTGTTGCCCACCCCTGTGTGCAGCCGCCCCTCCATACTGTGGAGGATTGCTTCCAGGACCCCCGTGGATATCCATGGAAGTTCAAGTCTCATAAAATGGCATAGCATTAGCATTTAACCTACACACATCCTCCCATATACTTCCGATCATCTCTAGATGACTTAAAATAAATGCTATATAAAGAGTTGTATATATTGTTTAGGGAATGACCAAAAAAAAAAAAAGTCTGCATTTAGTGAATGCGGATGCAACCATCATAGGCCTAACTATTTACATAATAGGCCTAACTCCATAAAAACTACCTGGACAGTAACATAACTCTTTTTCTTTATTATTTCAAAGCAATGATGTTTGAATTCACAAGTACAGAACCCTTGGGTGCAGAAGGCTGACTATAGAAAAAGTGACATCTAAGAATCAGTTGAAGCATGTGTAATGGGTTGGAATCTCAACTCATAAATTCATGTGTCCAAAAATACCTATTTTTTAAAAACTCAACTCCTCCCTGATTTCCAGCCCCAGTCTCATGGGGTAGAAATAACATCGACCTCAGGCATCCTCCGACTCTGCTTGCATTCGGAATACATAGTCTCAAGAAGCATCAGAACTGTCCCCTCCTCCTCAGCGGCCAGTCCCCCTGTCTCTAGGAGTCAGCAATCAGTAGCAATGAGACCAGCCTCCCTGGACTCTTGGGTCCTGTCATCCCCTTCTTGATCTCCAGGTCGCTCCCTTTTCCTCTACTTGCCTCAGTGGCCCATCTTGTGTTCCCTTACACAGAGATCATTAGCAAATCTAATGGACTTTGGCTTTTACACCAGAACCAGCAGCTCCTGTAACTTTAGGTTCTTCCTGCTTCCTCCCTTCCAAAATGCCTTGTGGCAAGGAACCGTAAAACCAGGTTACTAGCTTTAAATATAAGGGAGAGGGAAAAGCACAAAGAGCAAAACACAAAGAAATTACTCAAGAAAGCCTGGCTTTCATATATTAAGTATTAAATGAGGGACACAGACCCGGAAAAGTCACTCAGTGCACTTTTCTGGTCTCTCCCAAGCCCCGCCCCCACCAATGAATATCTCAGGTACTTACGTCACATCTCCAATAGCCTGCTGAACAACCTTTGTGCACTTAGATCTCTTACAACTTAGTTAACCTCGTAGAAAACGGAGGTTGCACTTTCTCCCCAGGTTTGACTTGTTCCTCAAATTCATGTCTTGTCAGTGTTGTCAGAGCTCGCTGCTCTTCCACTTTTGGCGTTCTGGACCCTTTTGTTTAACCTTATTTTGTTCCCTGTGCAAACTGCCCACCATTCCTTGAGCTCTCCACTAAGTCTATGCCTTCTCCTTTATTTCTCCTGCCATCACTTGGGTTATGGCCTCGTCACTCTGAGCCGCTCACTCACAGAGCCTTATCTGCCACACACAGCAGTAAGTCACTCTATCCTGATCACACTGTGCTCCTTACCTTGTGCCTTAGAACAGCTGCTGTTGCCTGATATGCTCTGTTATATCTTTTACACACGTTTAATTTATTCTTCTACACCTGTTTGTATGTAGTGCTCTCTCATCATTACGGAACCTGCAGTACCTTACAACTTAAGAGTAGAGGGCATGTTTCACTCATGCCTATTTTCTTTGCATCTAGAATATTAACGATTAGAAACAGGTATAGAAGAATTTAGGCAGACAGGTATGTCTATTACTGAATGAGATTCCCAAATTTTCTTTTCCATCCTAAGACACATAAATACTGTTCTTCTCATTCTGCATTCCTGAACAACAGGCTTCAGTAACTTTTGACTTAATTTCCTAGCAGGTAAACCCACGCTTTGTCATCTACTTGATATTATGGCCCATCATCTCACTTCCCAGTCTCGCTTTACTCTAGCACGAAACGACCCCGCCGTGGAACCAGACCTGCTGGCCTCCTGACCCCTCCCCTGCTCTGCGCTTGGACTCCTTTGCTGGCTCTCACCTGTCCTCTGCCGGGCCAATCCCCATTCTTCCTACGATATGCACTCCTGTTTCTGCTCCACTGGGATACCTTCCCTGACCCCTCTTTTTTGTATAGTAAGTGTTAATACAAGGTATAAATTCACACCTTGAGGCTTAGTTCACATACTAATTGCTGTAATGTCTTTTCAGTTTAAGGACAAACATGGAACCTCAATTTACAACTGGCTGCTCTATGAGGCCTAGAAATGCTTTGAACATGGCAGTGAGCATTTTGTAGACACCCCAAAACATTGATTTGGTAGGGATTAATCATGATGAATATGAAATGGTTGTCTTCTTGTGCACATGGCAGAAGGAACTTTTATTATCACCTGAATAGTAAGTCTCTGCCATAGATGCTTTAGGCACTGAATTTCATTTCTTCTAGTGGGTAACAGAAATAGTGCAATCTTTTTGTAATGGAAGCTTTTGGTAGTTTTAGTTCTTAGGGCCTCTCCTAGCAGTGTCTGTGGTTTTTATTTAAAGGCAAGTGCCTAAATGTATAGGAATTTAACAACATTCTCATGCAAGGAAATGGAAAAGAACAGAAAGGAAGTCAGTTGTCCAGTCGTTTAGGAGTGGCCCCGGGCACCAGATTGTCCAGATTGCCGGGGGCCTGCCGACTGGCCTTCCCAAACACACAGGTCCCTTGCTGTTTTCCCTTTCCTCCAGTCTTTCCTAAGATATACAAAGAATTTAAATAATCCCTTGAAATCTTTTTTATATATTTGCTCCTTAAATGGAAGCTAAGCTCCACCTGGTGGTAGAATTCACTTTTCTTGTTTGGACTTAAGCAGACGCATTGCGATGGATTTAGCAGTGAAGATCTGTGCTCCTGTCTCTGTGAAAACACACTTAGACATATTTGTGTGTGTGTGTTGCAGGCTTTTCTTCGTCTCAAAAGTTGTGAAGTGTGTGTGTGATTTATTTTACTGACATCGATGTTTAAAACACGGCAATCAGCATTTGATTGGCACAAATGTTTTATGATGTTCAGGCTCTCAGCGATGACCGGAATAATCTCAGTGTGATATCCCAAACTGAATCCTTACCCCCACCCCTGGCTCATGTCAACACTGCTTTTTTTTTTTCTTTTAATTGTTGTTCAATTACAGTTGTTCTCATTATTCCCCCACTATTTTTTAGAAGGACTTGATTTATGCTTTGGTAGTACAAGAAGAAGGCTTTCATGATGCATATGAAATCATAAAAATGAAATGGAGAAATGTTTGAAAACATTAACGTAAATCATATATTAATGCTGGATCGTCCCACCCTTTACTCAGCACACAGCATGTTCTTACTCACAGCGTGTGGGGGCATTACTACGTCCACCCCTGTGCTGAGTGCCATTTTGTAGCCTTTCATTTTACAAGGACTAGAACGTCAGCCAGAGCTTACACACCAGCAGCCCTCCTGCTGGATTTAACCACCTATGGTTTTATTTTTTTGTTTGTATGAAAACTATGGAAAAGTTGCCTATGTTTGAAAACTGGGAAATGGAAATTTTATTCTAAAAATGCAGCTCTCTAGCAAGGCAGGGCCCTTTCCTTGGCAGGCCAGTGAAATCAGCCCGAGGAGCAGGTGCCTTCGGCAGGCGGTCACACCCTCTGATGGTCCATGAGCCCTGCTGGTCGCCGCCCTTGCACACTCTGCCGCCACTTACTGTCTTGCCTGGCTTGTGTAGGCGTTAGCATTTGTGCGCAGGATGGTTCATCCGCGATGCCTACCTCAGACATCTGGAGTCTAGTAAAAGAAGAAAGTGAACAGAGACAGGTCAGTAAGCATCAAAAATATGAAGGGAACAACTGAAACAAAAGGTACAAAAAAACTGCTCTCTCTCTCATTTTACTCTTTGCGCCAGTGATGGAATAAAGCTTCACATGGTGTGGTACCTAAGTTAAAGGGATGCTTATCCTAACTACAGGCAGCACACGTGTTAAACTTTTCTTTAAAATACACATTCCCATGCCAGGACCTATCTGAGGCGGTATTATTTCTTTTCACTTTGAGATCATTTCAGGCATCATCAGGTCCAGCTGCTCACTTCACAGAGGGAACTGGCTGACAGACAGAGGGACTTGGACAAGGGCACAGACTCCTCAGCTGAGGATTTAAGGCTCAAACCTGAGCTCCCACATAAATAAGCGTGTTCGCCTCCTCCACCCTATCCAACCGCCTCCTGATCGGCACTGTGAGGTGGAAGCCAGTGCTGCCTGCTTTCCCAACCTGGTCCCCCTCTAATGAACTTAGATGTTCATGCTCCACCACTTTTTTGATTTGCGTTTGTATCTTGCTTTAAAGGAGCACTTCCCCTATAACCAGTCATTATCATGTTATATGGCCATCCTCACCAGTTGGCATAGGCAGAATAAACGGTTCCCCAGAGATGTCTGTGTCTAAATCCCCATAAGCTACGGACACATTATTTTACAGGATGGAGGAGAATTAGGATTGAAGGTGAAATTAAGGTGGTTGATCAGCTGACCTTAACTAGATTATCCTGGGTTAAGTGGTGGGCCCCATAATTGCAAGAGCCCTTCAACATGGAAACAGAGGCCAGGAGGAGAGTCAGAGGGAGGCGCCGTTGCTGGCTGGGGAGATGGAAGAGGGGGCCACAGGCCAAGGCTGCAGGTGTCCTTCAGAACCGAGGACACTGTTTTGCCCCTTGAAGTTCTAGAGATTCGGCCCAATTGACACCTTGGTTTTAACTCAGTGAGATCTGTGTTGGAATTCCACCCCATAAAACCATAAAATGATGAATTTGTGTTGTTGTAAAACTACCCAGTTTGTGGTCATTTATTAGAGCAACCATGAAAAAATATTCTACCAGCAAAGATGTTTTAGTTGCCGTTTGCTCTCTGAAGTTTTTCTTATAAAAAATTATACATTTTCAAGATAGAAAGTTATAGTACTCAAACAATTTTTGGAACAATGAAAGATTCTTACCCCTTCATTCTCATCCTCCTCTTTGTCTTGACAACCCTTGTTCTAAATTATTCCTAGCCTTAAACAGCAGGGAGAGAAGGCCGTGGTTAAGGAACTGTGCTCCTTCAGTGAGGCAGGGAGATGGGCTGGCGAATCGGAGACGTGGTAGATAGAAGTTATCAAAGGTAAGCTTTCTTGTATTTTCCCCAAGATTGCTACAGTCTCTGCATAGACTATTTAGATTTAAACACGACATATGGAGACATTCTCAGAATAACAAAGTGATTTTGCCACAGTTTATCTAGTGAATGGAAAGGCCACAGCCAGTGCTACTACAGATGTAAGGACTCTGGTTCAAGTTCACAGCATATGGACTTTTGAGGGTGAAGTAAACGGAAGGGGCTGAGAAGGAAGTATAGTCTATCTTGAGTGGGGAATTAGCAGTTAAATGTGAAAGCTTAGACATCAGAATATTGAGAATTTATCAATAGAAATGGATTTAAGCATGCCTCAAGTACTATTAAATAAATATTCTCTCCAATTTAGAAATGCACTTCTTATAGCGAAACGGAAGTCTGCATCAGTACCCTTCTAGGGGTGTGATTGAAATAGTGCTTCGAAAATAAAAGCATAAATTCACGTAGCCCTTCCATACCCCTGCAGTTGACCTTAGGAAGAGAGTGTTTTTAATTACGGTCACTTCGGCCGTACCATTGCTGTTCCTTCGGAGATGCATGATGTGTGTTAGGGAGATTTTTTTTCCTGTCGCTTTTGAACCAGAAAACTGCTGACATTTTGCAACCCACTAAGAGAGTGATGCTTTATAAATTTTTCCATGAGATTGTGGCACAGGAAGAACTTTGTGTGTTCTACGTGGTGTCGGCTGTCAGGTGTACATGCAACGATGATGTGGTTACATACGCGAGGGGCAAAGCGGAAAGTCAAGCTCCAAACCTGAATATTCACTTAAGACCTCGTAGTACACTACTTCTCAAAATCATATACTGGGTTTGTAAGGAGGAGGTTGGGGATATCAGCTGTAATACGTTTAAATAATAACACCAACTAAATAGGCCAATGAGCTATACTTGAAAGTGAGTATTGAAGTAGATCTAATTCCTGTAGAAAGATGTAGTGTTTACGTTCCTCCTGTTACCACCTATGAATAATTAAAACTCATCTCTTTAGCTCCACCTATTGTCCTTATGGGTTTTTTTTTCACTTAACTAGAACCCTGAATACAGTTTATGGTATCAACCTAAAAAATAAAATATGCATTGAAAAATTTCTCACATTAATTCGTAACTTTTCATAATGTTGTTTCTGGAAATATGACAAACCCATTAGTTAGCATCACACTAGTTTCACTCATTTTCTTGATATTCAAGTCATTAAACACAGCACCTTATATATAGTAGCTGCTCAGTATATGAGTGAATGAACCAATAAATCAGTATATCTATCTTTCAGTTTATTTGTACCTTCTCTGGCTTAGCCTGAAGAAGGATTTAAAGCTTCTGATTCTTCAGCTGGTCTCAGTTTTACCCAGGGCTTCTCAGAGTATAATTTCTCCAAGCCCAAGGTATTTCTACAATTTAAAGATAAATATTTTTCAATATGGCCTCCAAATGCTGGACAACTATGTAATCTCGTGTTTATTCAAGGAAGACAAATTCCTTTCCCACAGAAAAGGAAAATCTAATTGAGGGCATGTGGGTCCCCAAATGACAGTTTCTAAGGGATTTATCGAAGCTATGTCTGCTTTTCCCCATGGTAGCTGATATTTTAGAGCCTCCTCTCCCCTACTCCTGTGGTCTCTCCTGCCTCCCCCGGCCCATGTGAGTTGTTACGTTGTACAAGCATCTACGCATGCCCGAGCGATATAATTTACAAAGAACTTTTCCATCTACTTGTCCCTATCACAGTACTCCTACCTCATACCTGTCCCTCACCCCAGTGACCATGTAGTGATTTTATAAATCCGTGCTTCCCAGGAGCCCTAGGGTAGATAAAATTAGTATTATTATAGGAAAAAGTCCTTTAATATTCCTCTGGGGTATGTGGCACTATGCTTTCCAAAAGACTGAGCTTGGTTTTCGGTGGGAAAATAGATCTGGGCTGCCCTAGACAAGCATGTCCTTGGTGTCCCTACCCTCTCCCTTAAATGCCTCTCTTCCTTCCGACCTTGAAGTGCCCTGTCTGCCACGGTGTCCCCACCACAACACAGCCTCACACCTGGCCTAAGTCTCACTGCTCTCCAGACCCTTCCAAAACACTCTAACGGCAGCAGATAATCTGAAAGACAAGTTAATCTGTCATATGGGACAAACGGGAATGAATACACATTGGAGAACCCAAGCATGCAGCCTGGAGCTTCATCTCCATCAACTTCAAGTACACATGACCTCCACGTCTCTCGGTGCAGGTTCTGTGCTAGCTCACAGGGGCAAGGGACAAGCCAGGAGGAGCTTTCTGCTCAAGCGGTGTATAACTCAAGGGTAGCAATGTCAGCCGGAAGCCATTTAATTGGGGAGATTAAATGGTTCATATGTAGGATAGGTTCACTTTGGGTCTTTACTATGACTAAGTTCTGGTACTTTGTACAGATATCTTTACCCTTTGGACGGTAAGTCCCTCGAGGTCTTTTAGATTCCACACAGAGCTCCTTTCCCACTGCAGGCTGGCAGACACAATCAGGTGACCTACATCTTCCTTATAATAAGAATGAGTTGTGTAGTTTTATACAAAGTGAAGGGCCATTTCTTTACATGCAAATTAACAAACATTTTGGGGGGCATATGTGCATACACTATTTGCTATTAGGTACAACATGGTCTGGGTATGCTCGGTAATGGTATTATATAATAACAAAAACATTTTATGTTTGTAATTTCATGGATTATTAATGGTGCATTCAAATTTTGTTACTCCTGCCTGAAAGAATACATATTTTAAATGGCATCTTAATGCTATTTTTCACTTGTTTAGGGGTTACTCTCTTTTTAATTTTTTTTAGTGGCTACCCTTATGATGAGATGTTTCTAAGTATGCTTTAAGGAGGGGCAAAATGGGAAAGGGAGTAAATTGTCCCCAGTTTCTTCAAGAAATCTAAAAGTGTAGGTCTTACCAAGTGGAATTTAGATTCAGTATAAAGGTAACTTGCTAGCAATAGTTATCCCAAGGTAGAAACAGTAGCTTTCTTAAGGGAGTGAGTCTTAGAAGCATGAGCTGGCTTCCTCTGAGGTGCCAGCATCGCAGGAATGTCCACTAGGCGACCTGCAAAGACCCTCGCAGGATCAGGAGAACCTTGAGGCTCAGAATACACTGGAGTGTGTGGGGAGATTACCGACCTTTCCATATTAAAAATGGCCACTAGAGGGAGTATAACATCATAAATATTTCATTTCCGTTGCCTTGTTTCTCGTAAATGAGCAAGAAAGCGAGATTCAACTGCAAATACCTAGAGTTTATTTCATATTCTAACATTTTTCTCATTAAAATATAAAATATACTGGTAAGCAAAAAATTTGCTAGAAATGAGCATAATATAAACTATGTAACATTAGTATTTTTATTTCTACATGTGAAGAAGCCAGAATTTAAAATCATTATGTGGAAATAGAATCTAGATCAACCATTTGTGGCTGTCATTGTAAAACACCTTGGTTTTGCACTGAGCGTATCTTACCAAATTTGTTAGGTCTGTTGTCATTATTGCATTATTTGCCCTGGATATAATTCCAGTATTTACTTGTTAGTCTACCACTTTCTGTTATGGCTTTTCCAGACATTTAAGTAAGATAACTGCATCGCTAGAAAACTAGTTTGGTTATATAGTCACAAAATCAATGTTAAATTTTTAAGTTTAAAAAAAACTGCTTCCCTATCTTAGAAAAATTTAAAATAGATATTTCTCAGGGATAAAAGCACTGCTTACTCTAGGATTACTGGTTCTGTATTTACCCCTTTTTATTTTCATGTTTCTATTAAAAATTTCTTATATTTTCCCCAGTTTCTGTAAATAACTTGAAATACAGTCAAATTTTGACGTTAATCTCCAAGTTCCATTTTGCATTGAACTTTTTGTTTGACTATTTGGAGAAAAACTGAAAGTAATTTATAATTTATTTAGAAACACTGAACATTACAGAAGTCATTTTAAAAGTTCAAAAGTAAAATATTTATGAAAAATTGAGATATTAGCTTTTTATTGACAAAACACCTTTTAAACTGTATTTAGGTAACTTTCATCAAGGAAAAGTGCATGTGTGTTATTTCAAATATATTTTAATGAAAATGAACTTCTTAGCATCTTAACTATTTGAAATGCATCTCTGATTTTTTAAAACTCACCCTCCTGTCAGCATCAATGGCCACAAAAGATTTTTTTCCTAACCTCTCAGTTCCCTGCAAGTTGTTGCTTCCATTTAACTCAATTTTTTTCTTGTCTATTGCAATTAAAAAAACACAAAACTTTGCAAGTGATGTGTCAAGGTAGAAATGGCTACAATATTTTGATTCCACATTACCTTCCCATGCGAGATTCGGGTGGGGGCGACTTTTGCTCTGCCCTCTGGGTCCTGCTCACATCTGCTTCTGCTGGTCTGTCCGCAGGATGCTGTGGCTGGAGTGGACCCTCCGCCGCCCTGTTGGTAAATAGAGCCAATCTCCAGTGTTCCTCAGAAGCCAGGCTTATGGGTTGTAGTCTTATTTTATTCATGTTTAGAAAAGTTGAGTATAAAATTAATAATTGTTGTCAACAACCAAAAATATGTCAATGGTGCTAAAGGACAAAAATTAAAAGGTGAATTTTTTTCTCCTTCTTGTGGGCTTTGCTATCCCTCTGCGCAGTGTGAATCTTCTGGCGTATTTTCTATACAATCTGGTATATATTCACATTATTAAACGGGTATATTTCCTTTACTTTTTTCACAAAAATGGAATCATCTGAAAACAACTCTCCCGTGGCTTGCTTTTTCTACTTACAATGTATTTTTATGATGTTTCTGTGTCAGTACTTACAGAATTACGTCATCTTTTGCAGTTGCATAAAATCCCATATTTTATTTTGTCTCCAGTTTCTTATTGATAGGCATTTGAATTGTTTCCAGTATTGCATTATGTCAGATACTGCTGCAAGGCAGGAATTAGAGTAAACATCCCTGGGATCCTGTGCGCGCCCTGCATTCTTATAATCAACACTCTGTGGGTACTGAGAACGTGGCTGGCTCATTATTTACTTTTTATTCTTGACCTGACTATTTCTGCAAAGCTTTGAACATGTCTGTGTTTTATGTTGGTCTGTGTCTCCGAAAGATATTTACTTTTACCAACAAAACATGTTGGTGGCCAGCAATTGAATTTCCAAACAAAAGAATGCTAATGTCTCTGAGTGTCTCTTTACTGGAAAGTGAAAGAGAATCATTCATCTCTATATTCAGGTGGTAAACCCTGCAGCAAAAGATTGGAAGAAAAAAAAATCCCTCAGGAATTGTCAGAACAACCGGGAGTTTAGATCAGGTTGGTCAAGTGTGAGAGTGACTACCGGGTGGTAATATTTATGCTGGTGTTGTTAATTAAATGGCGTGCACTGAGTGACAGGTGAGAAGGGTCTGGGCACACTCTCCGGAGTGTCTGCAGTAATTCAAAGCAACCAACCTCGGAACCCAAAATGGCACAAACATACTGTAAGAACACTGTTGAAAGATTAAAAGTAACACAGAATTATTCAAAATCTTTACAAACCAATGACCTTTATTGATTACTAGTTTATGAATCACTGTACTTCACATTAAAATACATATAAAGCATTATATATTATACAAGAAGTCCTGAGAATTCAAGGCTGTCAAATACATTAGCATAGTTCTAGAAGGAAGACTGAAATGGGATTGAGGAATGGATATAAGAAAAATAGAAAATAAAACACAAAGAAAGAATAGCTTTTAAACAGTGTTTCCATGATTTGGGTGGGGGGCAAGTTACTCATGTGTCATTTGTAAAACTCAGCACTTTCTAAATTGATTTGTTCTTTGATTATTATTTTCTTTCTTTCAAGTCAATATTTGCTGAAATAGGCGCAAAAGATACAGTCCTCATATTCCTCAAATGCAGCGATGGCATTTAGTTTCTGGCCTCACTTGTGTAGCTGTGAATGATGGTCTGTTTTGGCAATGACTATAGGTAGGGGTTACCTGTATTCTGGGTCTACCGGGGACATTGTTCAAGGTGGTTACATTGCTGGAAAGATGACAGGTAGTGACTGCATTGAAGCTTTCTCATCCAATAGCATGACCCCAACATCAGGACACAGGAAGAGCCCCGGTAGCTCAGTGTTTGACGTCTCCCTCCAGACTGCTGGAGGAGATGTTCCAGCAGTTGGGAGCCAGGCCTGAGAGTGGGCAGAACTGTCCAACAGGTGGGATCCAGAGCCAGAGGCAACCAAAGAATGCATCCTGAATGAACGGTAAAAACAAACTGCTGAAACTTCCACTGCACTTCCTGTGTGCCGGGCCCAGTTCTCAGCACTCGACACAAAATCCTCACAACAGTGCGATGTGGTGGGGAAACTCAGCTACGGAGAAAAAGAGTAACTTGCCCAGGAGTTTTCTGTTTGTGTGCAGTGGAGCTGGAACTGCGGTACAGCGAGGCTGGCTGCCGTCTGGGTTCCCAGTCACCCCCTGCCTCTGCGAAGCGGGTGGGGAGGGCGGAATAGTCAGTCAGCACAGCGTGTTGTATGCGGTGGGGTGCGATGGGCTTGCAGAAGCGCTGAGGGAGACTGAATCCGAAGATCTGGAGGGGAGGCCTCGCAGTGTGTGGGTAGACGGGTCAGGAAGAAGACTTGGGAGAAACCCCCAGAGGCACCATTTGGGGGAGGCGGGAGGAGAGGGCTGTGATACCATGAGCCTGGCCTCGCTGGGGGAGGCAGGGGCCCTGAGGGTCGTTCAGCCCGAGTGTGTAATCAGATTCCAATTCGCCGCATCCCCCCATTCATAGAGCAGATTTGAGACAAATAAGTTTGGCATTGTGAAGATGGCCAAATCAGGATTCTGGAAACGTGATTTTTTTTGGGGGGGGGTGAGGTTGGCGCCCCTCTCTGTGTCTCCTTTCTGGATGAATAAAACCCCAAACATCATGAGCCGGATGTTTGAATGCTTCTAAACCCTGTAATTTTTAAAATTGTCTGTTCCTGGCCCCTTCCCCATGCTCCTGTCCCAGCGGACGTCATGATGCTTTTGCATTCAGTTTCTTCATTTCCATTAACTTTCGAGTGAAGAAAGTGTGATTTGAGTTTGTTTTCTCAGCAAGTGGATGGCAAAAGGATATTTATAGCATTGAAGAACTTGTATTTCCTCTCAAACATTTAGGATGAGTAGTATATTTTAAACCCTCTTGTTCAGGATATCTCCCTTCTGCTGAGATAATAAAATTGATCAGATGTTTTGAGGTTAAATAAACTGTTGTAATAATCGAGCAGCTGCCTGCTGGTTGTGGTTTGCAAAAGCAATTACTCACTCTGGAGTGAACTTTGAAGTCTCTATTTTAATTGAAAAAGCTAATTGTTGGCTATTGCTCCTGATCTAGTATTTGATTTGGCAGATTAGGAAGTGAAAGGACGCTGGGAAGGGAAGGGAGAGGAAAAGAAAGTGAACAGGAGTGTTCCTGATTACACACGAGAGTTTTCACACACCACATACTGCGTGCTGACTGGAGAGCACGCAGCTGAACGGAAGAGCTCCCGAGGCTGGTGCGCCATATCCTTATTTGTGGTTTATTTGCTTCTCTCTCCGTGTGTGTGTGTGTGTGTGTGTGTGTGTGTGTGTGTGTGTGTGGAGGGAGGCTATAAATATTAATTTCTTAACTTCAAATATGACATTTCAGGAAGAATATTATTAGGCCATGCTTAACTGTCTGATCAGGATTTTATTTCTCATAGTCTTGGAGATGCTAATGGTAGAGAATGCTATTTGCTTTTCACTAAAACTTTTTGCGACAATTTTACTTAACTTCAGCAAGAGATAGAATTAGTGATATGGGTACCCAAAAGAATAAATCAAGCCTATTTTGGAATCGCTAAGATTCTAAGATTCTAAATGATTGGATGAGAGACACCAAATATCCAAAAAAGAAACACAACCACACCCAAATTTACATCCAGATCAATTAAGAGCATTGTTACAATGGCCAGAAAATAGCTGTTAGGAATGAGCTGAGAAGTGTGAGAATTTGTATTTCTGTCGTCTTGTCCCCATCTAAAAGCACACTTAGTACTTTTTGTTACTTATCACAGATAACACAGCACATTTTATAAGTACATATCCTATAAATTAAAAACATACATCTGTGCAGGGATGTGACCCCTCTGGACTCAATGCTCTTATATCAGTTGGCACACTGTGCTGGGAATTTCCTGTCAAGCTGATAAAACGTTGATGGCCTAAATTAGAGCTGAGATATAAGTCATGAATATATGAATATATTAATTTTGCAAGATATTATAGAATGCTAGTAATATATGGCTTTGGAAATCCAATTTATTTTTAGACGGTTTGTGGAATGCAGATTTGGCTCATCACAGCCCCGTTGATCTTTTCATTGACCTCTAACTATCATTCAGTCTCTATGCATCAGCTTTCTAATCTGTAAAAATAAGATAAATATTCTTCCCACACACTTGGCACTCAGAATTCCTCTGTTCCAATGATAAACAGGGCTGTGCCGTATGGATTGAGTACTGCTTCAAAACCCAGTGTCCTCTTTATCAATGACAAAGATGGGCTGGTATTTATTTGGTATTTCAGTATCAAATTTGAATATCTTATAGTTAATGAAAAAAGAATTATCTGTGTTAATACTGTGAGGATTATTCTGAAATACAGATGTCACTGGGAACGCCAACTGCCTGCTATGTGATTTCCAAGAGTCATTTTTTGATCCACAAATTCATAGAGGTCCTCAAGTACAAATGACTCAAACAGTACTAAGACTTCAATTAAAACACATTGTTTTCAAAATATTTCAGAACAAAATCTACTTTTGCTCAGAGATCTCTAATTTTCACACAATATCTTGCTTTAGAAAGTAAGAAAAAAGTTGATTTCTGTGGCAAGATTCAAGAAACTTGTTCTTTTTTTCTATGAAGAAAAGGTCAAAGAAAAAGTTCAGCTTTATGATATTATGAGAGACAGAATTTGAGACAATGGATGAATAGTTAGTCAAGGCAAATATTCAGATTTAAAGGAGGAAAAATATTGTTACACAATGTTTTTAAAAGTCCTATGAAAATATTGATGTAAACAGAGTTTCCCCTTTTGATGATCTTAGAACATAAGGAAGACAGGTTTGAAATGACCATTCTAGACTCTGGATTTCAAAAACCAAACCAAATCAAATCCCCTTCTCACATGATGGTGTAATAGCCATTTCAGAACTGTGGCTCTGGGAGCAAGATGGGATTACACCTCGGCTACACTGCCTACTTACAGTCTTAGGCATACTACAAAATTCTGCTAAGTTTCAATATCCTCACCTGTAACAAACAGGGCCAATAGTAATACCGATTTTACTATGTTGTCATTAAGATTAAATGAGTTACTATTAACTGATTTAAGATAAAACTGCCCAATATGTATGTGCTAGCTGCTATTATTTCATTATACAATATCTAGGTTTTATAAATAACTGACTTTCCTCAAAATAATAAAGCAATTGTAGAAATTAAAGCACAAAGTCACATTTGATATAAATAACACAGATTTTCAGGAAAATGAAGAACAATAAGTCTATAAATCCAAAATTTAAAGTTGAGTATGTGGATGGGCTTTTATTTAGTTACCAAAGCTTTTAGTTAAAAAAAAGAAAGGTGAGGTTTGAGAAAAAAGCTATAGTTTTAGGAATTCTTTCACCTATAAACAGACACCATTTATAATGAATGTATTAAGATAGAAACAATTCAGGTAGGAATAACTTCATGTCTTGAAGTAATTTACCATATTGTTTCTATAAATATTTTTGATTATAGACTCAATTAGTGGAAAATTTGTCCCTTTATAAGAAAGAGGAAAGAAAAGACCAGAATTGAGCTGTTGATGCAAGTGAAAATATGTAACTATTACTGGCTGTTGGGGTTTTATTGCAGTTAAATATAACACTTCTGTAGCAGTGCCTTACTGCTATAAGGGATAAAGTAGGTTGTTTTTTCCTATTGTTTGCCTCACAGACATTTTAGTAACTCACCACCATTACTTGAATTTCTCCCCACTAAACAAGCCGTGTGTGCGCGCATGCGCCCCTTGAGAGACTCCCCGGAATGGCATGCAGGTCGCTAGCTACTACCTGCGGCAGGATCAGGTTCACTGAGAGTGCTAGCCAAAGCAGAGGCAGGACTCTCGCGTCTCCGGTTACTGGCCCATCTGCGCTCAGCTCTGGTGGAGGTTTGATTATGAAGACTGCATTTTGCTTTGCAGACATGCACTTGAGTCTTATTGAGATAATTTGCTGCAAAGAAACTCTGGCTACTGCTCAGGTGAAACAGCTTTCTTTCCATAAGGTTTCACTTTACTGGAGGTGAGATCCAAGAACTGCTTTTTAATGGGGGAGAAGGATTTCTCCAAGCCGACTTGCTGGGATTTCTTTGTTCAATCTACTTTCTTTCATTTAAGGTTGATTGAAGGACATCAGATAGGATTCTTGTTTCACCCTGCAGACTCCTTGTCAACTATCTTGCCTTTCACAGCCGCACGGCACAGGGACGTTTACTGCCTTCCAGTGGAGCCTGCCAGGCCTAGGTGTTATGGGCCATACCTCCAGGGACCACTACCATATGGTATTTTAGGGGAGGACACAGTTCATTTCAATGCAATTCAAATGAGCAGATTTCTTGTCTTTATTACACCATTGCATTTAGAGGCAATCCACCAGAGGCCAAATCTAACTCTCAAAGGAATGCTCTGCCCACTCTGTCCATTTAACAGGACATTTGGCTCAAAAAATCTCGTCGGTTGATCACACATGTGCAACAGATGTGTGAGCATGCGTAGCGAAAATAAAAAATAAAAAATCCCAGCAGTGTACTGTGGGAAATGTAGCAGAACTACTGGAAAACAGGACACAAAGAAGTCTGGTACTAAAACTTTGATTTCTGGTGTTGGAACGGCAGTGTTTCTTTTCAATCTTTCTCTCCTTTCACAGGGGGAAAAGGTATAGGTTTCCACTATGATTCCGCCGTGATTGTTCCTGTAACACTGGTGAGGGAACTCTGTTCATTTTCACAGACCTCATCTTATAAAGGTACAATTCTAAATATTTTGACCAGACTTTCTTGGGTCCCCACCTCTCAGGAACTGAGTGTTGGCACACTTCCACTGGAAAAAAAAACCAACAAAAAACCCCCAACCATTTACAAGAGAGGATATCAGAAATATACATCCTTTCATCCATGCCCCACAGGCTTACATGGGAGGAGAGAGCACCAGCTGTTTTTCTCATGGTGAATAAGGGTTACTTGGGGAAATCTCTCTTCCTGTTTTTATATGGACAACTAAATTGTTGCATAGCCAGTTAATTTTGGTTAGGTCAACAGCACAAGGTTAATTATTGGAACCTTCCTCTTTTGCCTGTGTGAGAGTAAAAGATGACTAGTAACCAAAAGAAAATGAAATATAGTGACTTATGCTAGAAGGAATGTTTACTTGAGAAATACTTGTTTTGCTTTTATTATACTTGAGGAGATTTACTTAGTCATCTTTGTCTTTTAGGAAAAAGTAGAAGTTTGAAACCCTGAGTGATATGGAATTAATCAGATTCAGAAAGGATTTTTGATTAAATATGTTAAAATATTTGGAAAAATACATTCCTTTTATTTTATAATAATGGGAACTTAAAAAAATATAAACCTAGAACAATCGTCTCGTCTATGCCGTAATTTTGAGATTAAGTTTTCCTACCGTCTGCTGCACCTTAATTTGGCTTGGATAATTCTATACCTTTTTCAAAACTATGTTATGGTTTTACATTCTCTTTCTAACCTTGGTTTTAATTAATGCATTAAAGGACACGTGGGCTGATTTCCTTCAATGTGCTATATTTTTTTATCCGACTGCATGTTATATAACCTCAGATTAAGCAACCATATCACTGCTGATATATTCTTCTTCTGTCCTTCGGATTTGTCTGCATTCCATATGGAAGCAGAAACCCACCCTGTATTGTTATAAGGGTGGTTTTTCATTCATATCCTTGTTACTCTTAATAAATGTCCCAAAGAAAAATATTCTGCAGCCGCCACTCATAAAGCAGCCGAAATGGCAGAACCGCAGCCTAGAAGGAAACCTATGTGAAAACACTGGTTGTGTCTTCCTGGATACAGAAAACAAATAGAGCTTTTGAAAGAGCTTGCCAATATGTGCCTGCCAAATAAAATATTGTTTTATGAAGTCAGGAAAAAACTAATTTTAAAGGTTATTGTAGGTTATTTGTGGTCACTTCTGGTGTGCATACAACATGATGTCATCCCGAACCCTCCTCTATTTATATTTCAGTCTCAGAGGTCCTTTGTCTCAGGCTGGACCTCAGCTACTAGAGACATCTAAAATACTCTTATTATTCAATACTCATAAAAATTGAGACTGAAAATATTAGAATAGATGGAAAAAGTCCCAGCCAGGTCCAGGCAAGAAATCACTCAGGCAGATCCATCTTCTGAAATCATACCTACACTGTAGACATCTTCGCAGGACACATTTGCTGGAGAATTTCTCAAGTGCTTGGAAAGTGAACCATATGTCCAAACGGCTCTTCTGGAAAATGATTGTCCTTTGAGTGGGGGCAGCTGGGACCCCTGCCAGAGACATCTCATTGGAGGAAGGGGAGCAAGGGCTTCCTCGGGCAGTGTAATTTCTCTCTCCTGCTGGGGAGACCCCGGCCTAGAACTCCGTTTTTCATTCTGCCTATGTGATCTCCTGTAGCAAACCCTTTTCTTTCCTGGAGCAGGGTTGATTTTGTTTTTTCTTTGTGGGATTTTTTTGCTTGGAAAACCCCTTCATGAGGTAGTCCTCAGTGCACTAGGAAATATCAAATAAACACTGGATAAGGACAGCCTAGGAGGCCATTGAAAATGAGGGAAGCTGAGAAATCTCTTGAGGAAAAAATAATGAAACAACATTTGGATATTGGAAAGAGCATATCATTTTACTGAAATATAAAAGAAAATACATGCTTGTAGTGGGGAACTGATCTAGAAAATTTATTAGGATACCAAGCTGACATTATTTGCATCATCTTTGAATTCATTCAAGTAATGTTTTTGAGCATTTGACATGCCAGGGATATTCATGTTAAAGAACAACATAAGTAAGTTATATAGTGGAAGTATTAGGTGCTGTGGAGAAAAATGGAATAGGGAAGGAGATGGAGTGCTGGGATGGGGGAGTTGTAAATTTACATTTGGTGATTTGGTGATACCCAAGAAAGTTACTTTGGGACAAAGCATGAAGCTGTGGGAGGAGTGAACCATGTCTCCAGGACAACATGCAAGCAGAGGGACAACCGTGAATGTACAGCCCAGGCCAGCGGGACATGTGCTGTGCTGGAGGAAGAGCAGGAAGGCCACTGTTCGTGGTGTGCATGTTCGTGGGTATGTTAATTGCATATGCACATGTGTGCAAACGCATCTCCACCCTACATACATGCAGACCTTTTAAAATGCTTGAGAGATTTGGAGTAAATTCCCATTTCAATAGGAGTTTTGTCATCGAATGCGAGGGTGCACTTTTCACAGTTCAGGTTTAGGTAAACTGTTCTTTGAAAATGTCTCTGTGTGGAACTGAGAAGGATCAGAAATTACAGCGAGGCGAAAGATGAGTCTGATGTGTTTGTGGGTTTTTCATCATCTGAATGATTATATTATGCTAATATTTTACAGTATATTAAGTGCTCTGAAGTATAAACAGATTTCATCATGAGGCTGGCAATGATTTTTTACTAATCCTTTCTTTTGGGGAAAATTAGCCTGTGAAATTATCCCCTCGTCCCTCTTTACATAGCTTTGAAGATGATACAAAACACAAGATGCATTCAGTTCTGAACAAGTAAAGCTTTAGAGAAGATGTAGTAAAAATAGGACATTGAAGGATGTGGTGAATTAGTAAAAAAGGTATAGGAAAAACAACTGAATCTCAATCAGCCATTTGGTACAGTTCCCAACTATACTGTATGCTTGCTCGTCAACAGGGGATAGTTTTAGAAAGGTGTGATTCTGGGTTTCCCTGTTCCTGGGTTGCTATATATTGAGATTAGTCTCTTGATAAGAAAATTGCAAGTAAGACTAATTTCAGCTAGCAATAGGGAGACAAGACTGGAACTTTCCTTTATTCTCTTTTAAGTGTAGAAGGAAGAGAACACATTTGGCTCCCTGATGAAGTTATATATTTGCTTTGACAACATCTAAGATCTGTGTCCTTTGCATAGCAGAGGCAGCAAAGCACCTGGGAGGTGTCTGCTACCTCACGAGAGGCTGAGTTCCTACCTTGTCCTCCCTGTTCGTACACAATGAAAGAGAAAAACAAGGGGCTTTGTCCTCCAAGATGTTCTTTACTTATAAAGGCGGGGGTGGAGGGTCGGGGGAGACAAGCTTCATGTACTTTGTTCAAAGTTAACTAGGAGCGGAGAAAGGGACTGGCTCAGGAGTGAGTCCTGTTCTCTGCCAGCTGGTCCTGTATCTTTGGTCACGGAGTGAACCTCAGACAGAGAGCACCTCGTTCTCTCTGTGGGCTGTTCCACTCAGGAGGCAGTATGTTAGGAGGGCTGAGCCGCTATCCCAGCAGCCCTGAGGGATCTCTAAATGCCAGTGGTACCCTGGCTATCAATGAGTTTGCATGATTCCAGGGCCTCTTTGTTGCGTCTTTAAAATGTTCCTCCTCCAGCCCTGGCTGGTGTGGCTCAGTGGATTGAGTGCTGGTCTGTGAACTAAAATGTTCTTCCTCCATGAACGACAGTTGACAACTTCGCTCCCTTATAGGGATCATTATAAGCTATTGCAAAAACACTGCAGTTCAGCTCTGTGGTTTATTTAGGTTCGTGCAAAAAAATAGATTATTCACGATATGTAATAGCATATTTCCACACGGGATTAAAAACAGTAAGGTTGTGGCAGCCACTGTTTACAGGAATAATAAAAATTTCAAGCAAGCGTCCTTTTATTTTGGTTTTGTGTTATTTATTTATTCATTCATTGATTTAGATGAAAGTGCTTTGTTTTAACAGAAAAAAGTTCACCTAGTAGAGGAGGCCTTCTAATGAAAAACCGCAGTTCTCTGACTCACCCATCTTTCTGCCTACAGTCCAGTTCCAAAGAGGCAGCCACTTGTAATTTTTGATTTTCTGTTCTGCTACTTGTTTTTTCTTAATCTAAAACATTTATTTCCCTAAGTCTTATATTAAAAAAAAAAACGTTTTAAGAGAGATTTTAGGATCACAGCAAAATAGGTGGGGAAGCATAGAGATTTCCAATATAGCCCTGCATGATCTCCTGCATTATCAATGTCCCCCACCAGAGTGGTGCACTTGCTACAATGAACCTACACTGACACAGCATCATCATCCCAAGTCCAGAGTTTACATTGCGGTTCATTCCTGGTGGTGTGTGTGTTGTGTATTCTACGGGTTCGGACAAATGCATCATTATGTTGCCATTCAGAATATTTTCAGCACCCTAAAAATATCCTGTGCTCTATTTCTTCACTTCATCCCACCCTCAACTCATGGCAACCACTGATATTTTTACTGTGTCCATAATTTTGCCTTTTCCATGGTGTAATAAAGTTAGAATCACATAGTATGTGGCCTTTTCAGATTGGCTTCTGTGACTTAGTATTATGCGTTGAAGATTTTCCCAAATCTTCCCATGGCTTGATAGCTCATTTATCTTTAGTGCTGAATAATATTCCATTGTCTGGATGCACCAAAATTTATGTATCAATTCACCTCCTAAAGGTGACTTCCTAATTGGTTACTTCCACGGTTTTGCAATTATGAATAAATTGCTATACATATATTTGTGCAGGTTTTGTGTGGATATGTTTTTATTTTCTTTGGGTAAAGTAAGTAATCAAGGAGGTTGATTACTGTATCATATGTGGAGAACATGTTGACTGGCAAACGGCCCTCGGTAGTGGCTGCACCACTTTGCATTCCCACCAACAGGGCACCAGAGTTTTGTAGCTTCATTTCCCCTGCAGCATTTGGACCATCCTTGCCATTCTAACAATTGTAGTGGCCTCTCATTGTTTTAATGTGCATTTCCCTCATGGCACATGATATGGAACATCTCTTCATATATTATTTGCCACCTGTATACCCTCCTTGGTGAAGACTCTCTTCAAGTGTTCGGTCCATTTTTAAAATCGGGTTGTTTTTCTTATTGTTGACCTTCAAAAATTCTTTGTATATTTTGGATAACAGTCCTTTATCAGATGTGTTATTTGCAAATGTGTTCTCTCAGCCTGTCTCTTGTTTTCTCATCTCTTGATATTGTCTCCTGAAAATCAGAAGTTTTTAAGTTTAGTGAAGCCTGGCTCACCAGTTCTTTCATGAACTGTGCTCAGTGAGCAGCTCAATGTGCCACCTTCATTAGTGCCTTATTTTCCTGTATTGGTTTTTTATTTTCCCTGAGGATTCTACTAGTACATCTCTTTTTCTATTGAGAGACAAAATGTTTTAATGAATATTGTTAATATCTTTCATCTGCTTATTCATTTTTCTTTCCATTTATATATTTATTTGAACTGGACCTGTAGGAACACAGGACTAAATTAGTTATAATTCCTGATTTATACTGTATTATCACTGGTCCATGTACTAATGCATGCATTTATATTATACTGAACTCTCATAACAGTAACCAAGAACTAAATGACTAATAATGTTGTATTTGGTTTTGAGTTTTATGAATAGGGTATCATGCTATGTGTAATCTTTTAAGACTAGCTGTTTTTCTTAACATTATGTTACTATGTTGGCACATGTGGATATAGTTAACTTATTTTTACCACATTATAATTCTTCCTTGTGTTAATATACTGTAATTTGTCATCTTGGTGATACATACTTAATAGTTTAATTATTTCACATGGAGTGCCAACATGAATCTTTTTGTACATGTTTCATGGTTCATACATATAAGAGTTAACATAAATGTACTCATGGTGAAATTGCTAGGCTGTTGGGTATGTGATTATTCAATTTTAAAAGAATGCAAACACGTTTTGCAGTGTGATGAACCAAAGGATGCTTCCACCAATAATGTACAAAAGATCGTATTCATCTACATATTCTCCAATGGTTGGTATTAAACAAGTTCTTAATTTTCATCATTCAGTAGATTCTCATTGAGGGTTTCACTTGCTTATTTTTTCCCCAGCAGTTAAAAAGTGATCTTATTGAAATATACTTGCATGGAGTGAAGTCATCATTTGAAATCCATGAGTTTGGAAACATTGTACATAGTCTTATAACCCCCACCACATCAAAATATAGATAATTTCCCATCGCTCCAGGAAGTCTCTGCCTGTTTGTGCTTTGTCATCAACCTTTCACAGTCTCTTCCCTGGGAAAGCACTGGTGTACTCTCAGTTACTTATCTTTCCTAAAATGTCCCATAAATGTAACCATAAACCACGTCATCTTTTGTGTCTGCTTCTTTCACTTAGTGTAACAGTTCTGAGATTCAACCACAATGTTGTACATATCAGTAGTTCATTCTTCTTTGTTGCTAAGTAGCATTCCATTGTATAGATAAATCAAATTTGTTAGATAATCAATGGTCAGTGGACATTTGCGCTATTTCCCATTTTTGGCAGAAGAGGTGTTATGAACATTTAGTGTACAAGTCATTAAGTTTTCCCATATATATTCAGTAGTTTTGGCACATTTTGTTAGACCGCCCCTTCCCTATTGTCTTGGCATATTTGTTCAATATATATTATAGGTGTATATATATATATGTAATATATATATATACACATACACACACACACACATTTTTAGACTCTTCCATTTTATAAGAATTCTGCACTGTCTTTTGATTATGGTACCATTAAAATATCTTGAAATCATGTACTATAAGTCATTCTGCTTTGTTTTTGATTTTAAAATAGTGGACCAGTAGAGTAAGAGTCTATAGAATTATAGTCCTCTGCATTTGCATTTACATTTTAGAATCACCTTGCTAATTTTGATTTTAAAAAGGTCTACTAGACCCTGGCTAGGGTGGCTCAGTGGATTGAGTGCTGGCCTGTGAACCAAAAGGTTGCCAATTCGATTCCCAGTCAGGGCACAGGCCTGGGTTGCTGGCCAGGTCACCAGTGGGAGACATGTGGGAAGCAACCACACATTGATGTTTCTCTCATTCTCTTTCTCCCTCCTTTCCCCTCTCTCTAAAAATAAATAAATAAATTATATATATATATATTTTTTAAAGGTCTACTAGAATTTACTTTTGTTGGTTGGATTTAAAGATCAAACTGGGGAGAACTGACCTATTAAAAATATTGAATCTTCTAATATTATATCTTTTAATGTATTTAGGTCTTTATTTTTCATGCAACATTTTATAATTTCAAATGTACAAGTCTTACATATATTTTGCTAAATTTATCCTTAAGTATTTCATTTTATTCAATAGTATTGTAAATGCTATTTTTTAAAAAATTTCAGTGTCCAACTATCTGTTGTTAAAGTATAAACACAATAGATTTTTGATTACTGCACTTACATAATTTTCCTGTTTTTCTTATTTACTGATAGTTGTTTTTAGAGGAGTAGCTTCTGATAAGTTTTTTATTTTTGTTTTATGATAGATTTCCAGGATTTTCTGCAAGATGACCATAGGATCTGCAAATAGAGACAACTTTACTCCCTCCTTTTCAATACATATGTGTTTTCTATGAACATATGTATGCATGCCTTATTGCACTGGCTAGAACTTCCAGCACTGTGCTAAATAAGACCTCTGAAGAGGGCATCCTTGTCTTTTTCCCAGTCTTACTGTGTAGGCATTAGTCTTTCATTAGCAATATGATTTTATCTGGAGGTTTGACATAGATATCTTTTTTTAGGGTGAACACATTTCCCTTTATTCTTAGTTGAGAGTTTTTACTGTGAACAGGTATTACATTAGTCAATTACTTTGCATCATGATGAATCATCAATTGAAATGATCTTGTGAGTTTTTCATAATATAATGTAATGTAATATAATATACAACATAACAACATAATATCTTTATGGGTAACATTTTGGGGTTTCTTCCCTATGCTTCATGTGGTCTTTTTGCTCTGGCTAGATGGAACAGTATTCCCAGCCTTGTGTAAGCTCCAGGAATTATGTGGCCTAATGGTTTCCAATTCTTATTTCTGTTGTCTCAGGTCATTTCAAGTCAGGTATGTACAGGTACATACTCACCACATACTCTCTCTGGGGCTTTCTTTCTATGTAGCTCCCACTTTTTCAATATTTTCTCCCGTAGGAATTAGCTGTTTTGGCCTCCCCAAATTCCAGTCTCCCTGTCTTCAACTCAGTAACACCACGGGGCTCCGTTTGGGTTTCTGCTTCCCATATTGCGGGCTAGAAACTGCCTGCAGGTGAGACAGTCATAGATCTCTTTAGTGGCTCCCTTTCCTCGGGGATCAGAGATCTGCACTGCCTGGTCTATAATGTCTGAAATACAGCATTTCATATATTTTGTAAACTTCCCATTTATTTAAGGTGGGATAACAAAACTGGTTCCTGATCCTCTCATATGATCAAAAGCAAAAGTTAGCATAGTTATTCATTTTTTTATTGAAGAAGGTAAATTTGATTATGTTCCAATGTGTTTTGTTGTTTTTAGAGTCTTTTGGTCTTTACTCATACATTAATCCTTTTCTGTTAGAAAATATATGTATGTGTTTGTGTCATTTGTTTGATCCATTGAGGTTCTGATTCTGCTATTTGTTAATTCTGCTGGTTCTCATTCATGGTTCTTGATTTTCTACATGTTTGGTGATATTTGAGTATGAGTTCATATCTCTTGGAAGTTTACCTGGTATTTCCTTAAGGCTTTGATTTAAGATTGGTTTCCCTCAGGAAAGGTCTAAAGTTGTTTCTGCTAGTGCCTGCAGTTAGGAATGATCTAGGACCACTTCAAAATAAATTCATGGCGTAAAATTCTGCAGGCATGCCGGGGGGATAGCATGGGTTTGTAAAACTCATTGAGAACCTGTTTGTATTTATAAATTCTTAGAGAGTTCATGCTTTTTCTCTACCAGTGCCAAGTTTCATGACAGGTGATTTTCCTTTTAACAGGAGCAGGGGTGCAGGTGGTGGTGGCGGGAGGTGCAGGGGTGGGGCGAAGGTGGGAGAGAGATTTACGCTAACTGTGCATGAACCAAGAATATGGCACCATGTCTTCTGAAGTTTATGGAGAAACATCATCCATAAGATTTTCCACATCGGCTTGGCACTAGGATTTATTTTAAGTTTCCTGTGATCTGTGAAACCTTGAAAACTAGACCTCAAGCGAGATTACCTGGGTTTGGAAAATAGCTTTTCAAGGTAAAAAGAAATTTTTGCTTAGTTCCTCTCACTTCAATTTTGGCCTTGAATAATCCTTACCTTTTTGTCGTGTGCCCGCAAATAGAATTGATGCTATGTACATTGTACAGCTTTTGTTGTTATTTTTAGGGCAGGCTATGTTAGGGTATCTAGGCTGCCCAGCTGCTAGAAAAAGAATTCTCATCCACTTTTTGTGGTTCTTGAAATCTCGAGTCCACTGTTCATCCTTCTTCCATTTCTTTCACTGTTAGGAGTGTATTCCTTATTTTTGTTGTTGTTACTGTCATTTTCAGGGGGTCACCACAGGAAAGGAAAACAAATATGTAGCTCAGAAAAATTTTGTAGGTTACAAATTATAGCCACATTTTAATTACTCTGAAAATGTGAATTTTCAAAATAGAAGAGAGTAAAAGATTTAAAAAATAAGTATGATCTTTATTTTGAAAGTGGATTTTTTGCAGATGAGCAAAGTGAGGTTTTATATTGGACTGGATGCATGAAGGTTTTTAGTACCACAATTAACATTATGCTAATGCAGTTAGATATTTTTAAACAATTATATACTTAACTTGATCTTTCAATAAATTCAACAGTCTTTTTTGGACATGTGCTGTAATGCCATATACCAGACAAAAATATCCATGGAAAGTATACTACTGAATTTAAGAATTAGAATATTTTCTTCAGAAATGTATTTAAAAATAATATTCTATTTTTGAATATTATGCATAGTTTAAATATTACTAAGGCTAGTTATATAAGTCAAAATTTTTTAAATACATGAAGTCAAATATCTGGATATAATATGAAACACTTTATTTTGCTATTCTTTTAAAATCACTGGTATGGCAGAGATTTCTGGCCTTAGATCAGAACACATATATTAACATTTCATGAAGAAAGGGAAATTTGGATCATATTTATGATATGCCAAATAGTAAAATAAATATACACTAGATAAGAATATTTCTCTGTGGTTTGGCCTACATAGAGACATTTCCTGGCCAGTTAACAACTACTCTCTTGGGAATTGTGAACAGCAAAAAAAACCCCATGTATTTATTTAATTTTTTTGATTTTATCTTGTATTTGTTTGGTACTATCTGCTCTAGAATGGGCTTGGCTAGAGTGGTAGCTATTGCAGCTGTCAGAATTGGTAGCCTTTTAGGAAATAAAATCAGATCGAGAAATTAGAAAGTATTTATTTTGAGCAGATATAAACTTGAGTTTAGCCAACATTTGCTCAGATTTTGTCGTTTGGGGGACTGTGACCCCTGTCAGTTCCATGGGTCCTCTGTAATTAAATTTACATCAGTGATCAAGTGGACATTTTTTTTCTGTTAGACAGGAACCAAAGTCTTCAAAAAAAATATTCCTTTGTTAAATTTACACCACAATAACTCTGGTCTGACTCAAGACTAAAATTCAGGGGACTTGACTCTGTTGAAATCAAAAGGCATCTCAGATTATGAAAAACCTTGAAAATCCAGCTGGCAAGTCTTTGAGCGTCTTTATCATCTGTCCTACTTGTTGGCTATCTTGATGACTACAGTGAGTTTCCTGTGGAAACTTTTTCTAAACCATCTGATAGCAGTACAGATCATAAACAGAATTAAATGTTCCTGTGCATGCAATGTGATTGTTGTTGTTTTTCAAGATATAAACTCAAAGCTAAGTTTTTTAGCAGTGGAGATTTAAGGATTCCGCCACAAGTTCTATTCCTAAAATGACATTGCGAAATCAGTATGGAATCTTTCCAAGGATTTCTTGGTTATTTCACATATATACACTATGTATATTCAGTGAGTTATGAAGGCAGTTTGTAATGTGCTCCATTTCATACTCAAAAGTATTTAATACTCAAAAAGTATTTTGAGTATTTGAGTATATTTCATTTAATACTCAAAAGTATTTTGAGTATTAAAATCAGTACTAAAATCAGTAAAATTATGTACAGCTTCTTAACAATGAATTTAGGTGAACACTTTGAAGATGTGATATCTACTGGATGATTACGCAAAAGCATTGACCACCTTATAGAATAATATAAGTTCTTATTATTTTTAACATAGATGGACATTAGCTGTAGCTGTCCATCTTCAACCATACTAATAGAATTTGGTTTGCTTTATTTTCTCATGGAGTTATACCTTACATGTACCCAATTTAAGATGTGAATGAAGGAAGGCAGAGTTCCACTGTTATAAAAAATTATTAGCAAAAAGCATTTGTCTTTTGATCATTATTATAAAAGAGTAGCCTAGGTTAATGTTCAAAATAATCTCTTCATATTTAGAAATGTGACAGCATAAACAGTGCGACAATGAGCCACCTTGCAATGAATAAAATAGAAAATGTATTAATGGATTCGAGTTTAAGAATGATCTACATTTTTTTTCTCTACCTTATAGCAAGCTCAAAGTTATCCTTATACTAATGTTTCTGTTATTTATTTTTATCTCTACATACTTTCTTAAGAGCAGGAGAAAGGCCAAGTTTAGTTAATGTTTATATCCAGTGGATTGTATTTAATCTTAGACATGCTCATGGGAATGTCATATTCTAAATTCTCTCATAGTATTCTATAGTTTAATGATTGTAGCAGTTATTATGTTTAACTTAATTTTATTTTTACATTTGTACATTTTCATCATACCGTAAGCTTTAAGAATGCAAGACCAAACTTGCCTGGTTCATATCATATCCCTGGTACTTACCACAGTGTCTCTCAGAATAAGCGTTCAACAAATATTTATCGAATGGGTAATTGATTTAGCAAATTACTTCTTGGTTTAAGAGAAGGTTTAACATTTGTGTAAACTCAGAGTACTCATCTCCCATAAAATCTCTAAGAAAAACAGAAGAAAAATTCAAAAGAAAATACAGGTATAACATGAATTTTAAGCTCACAGCTACTTATACTCTCACCTTCAAAGTTTGTTTTTATTTCTTTAGGCTCTGGGTGTGCTTACTCAACCTTATTTTTGCAGTTGTGCTAGGCTGATTCTCATGGCTACAGATGGAGCTAAAATTAAGTAGGAACTGAAAGAACAGAAGAGAAGAACTGGATGTTTGCCACCAATCTTCATCCTTCACTAACCATGCAGACCATTTTCCAAGACTGGGGCAACATAGGTCTCCTTAGAAATAACCGATGAGATAGAGGAACAAGGAATACAAGCCAAATGTCCCGTAAATCTAGAAGCAAAAACCTTCTGATTCAAGTAGATGTTGTAATGACATCCTGTACCTGGCTTCATAAAATTCTCCAGGGTAAACACATAACTCAGGCGAAAGAGACCACTGGAAAATTTTGTCAGTTGTTCAGCTTTTAAGAATGGCCTTGTGTTAGGTTTGCAAGGATTGGTATTGAATATACTTTTGGTAAGTGACCAAATATAGTGTGCAGTGTAGCAATATAAGTTTCTTATTTCAAATGGAAGTTTTTCTATACCTTAAGACCTTCTTAAACTTTTTACTGATCATATAGGCTTTCCACATTGCCTGAAAGTGGGGTGTTCCTATGCAAGCTTTTGTAAGCTGGAATGACAGAAAGTGAAGAAGCAATTACCATGGATATATATGGAAAAATCTTGAGCATTCCTAGATTCAAATAATAACCCATGAAACCATACCAGATAACATAAAACCTAAAATAACATTAACATATAATAAAAGCAGGAATGATATAATACATACAGAGCCTGTGTAAAGCAGAAATAATGTATAGACAGTGTAGTTTCATTTATTAAAAAAACTAACTGATTTCTCCTTAAGTATAAGGTATATTAGCAGAATCCCACATTTTGTACACCCATCAATCCACTCAAGCTGTAGACTTTCCATTGTATTCGTTAATGAAATAATGCAATCTTTAGGGAAGAAATTACTTTAAAAGCGCAGATTTTTAATATGCTCTTTATTTCAACTAGGAAATCTTTTTTAAAACTATACTTTCTTCTTTTTAAAGAGGTATTTTATCAGGTACTTTAATTTTATGATCTTGGTGATCATACAAACTTAATTTTAGGGAATGTTGTAGTTTTAGTTCGGAAGGCATTCAGGTGATAGTATCCTTTTTCCTCTCTTTCTTTCACTTTTCATTGAGCAGAGAAAGGAAACAGGAAGTATTAAAAGCAAAGAGTGGTTCCCATTTATCCTCTTATACATAGAACTATGAATAAAACTTACCTGGGTAGGTTCCCAGGTAAGTGGTTCTGTGATACATCTTTTAGAGTGTTTTTATACTACAACTACCTATACTCTTCTTAGAATTATGCCCTTGCTTTTCTCTAGTATACCTAAAGAATGAAGAGTCCCTTAAGTTCTGCCTAAATTTTCACTTTCTTCACTCCTCTGCCTAGTGAAGCTAGTTGGAGAGGTCTCAGCAACTCAGTCAGTAATCACCGCCAGACTTCATATATTTTAGAGGCCCACAAATAACTTAAAACTCTCGTAAACTTGTATCAGACAGTTAGATCAGACCCATTTCGTGGCTGTTGAAAATGATTATTACTTTTTCTGGTTAATGAAAAATTTTAAAGTAGGTTAAAAGTTTGGGGGTTATTTGGTTTTATTTTCTTTATTCCTGAAGCAGTTGCCTGATAAAATGAGAATAAACCTCAAAAATATTTATGTGCTTTCATTAAAATTCTGTTTCTTGAAATATGCAGTAATGTTCTCATGGTCAAACCTTGTTTCAATGACAAAATAAATAATGTTAGTGTATTAATCTGCATTGTAAAATATGACAATTTAGATTAAGCTATCTGGAGCCTTGGAACCAACGGTGTGCCCACTGTGTGGATAGTTTTTATAGCAATTAAGCATTGTGCTTGGATACTACTGACAATCTGCTGACTAGAGTGATTTAAACACTATGGCTTTATCTTTATCAACAAAAAGTATGGAGATGGGCAGTTACTGATATCTGTTCAATAGCACAAATGTGTCAGAGATTCTGGGACAAATTGCTTAGTCTTTTACTAATGGTCCCAAAATGGTGGATGGACCACAAGTCATCGTAACTATGTTTTGGGAAAGAAAGAAAAGAAGGGAGGATGTGTAAAGGAGCACCTGTGCGTCCGCTTAATAAACATTTCCAGAAGTCTCATTCCACTATTATGTCTTATGATGTATACTTTCATTTTACTGGGCATCCTTTGAGCAAGTGAGGCTGAGGGATGTCTTTTGAGCTGGGTACACTGCCTCCCCTGTTCTCTCTTAAAATTGAAGGAGTTAAAAACATAGATATTATGCAGGCAGTGTAGCGTTACTGCCCCATATATGTTACATTTTAGTTCCATCTCATATGTACTCGTCTTTGAAGTTAATAACCCAAAGTGAAAGAGACAATATTTATTCACCTACCACTTTCATTATGGGAGCCTGAGTTTTACCTCCCATTGTTAATAGAGAAACAATTAGAGCCCACTCATCTGGAGCGTATGGACAGGATTGTGACGGAAATCTCCCACATAGGATAGACCCTTGGCATTCAACGTTTGAGGTTTCCATTGCTTAAGACCAGTGTTGAAAGTTTTTGGCATGTAATAAATAACTTCAAATTTTTATGCCACATCACTTTTAACTTTCTACCAAGGCTGGTATATTTTCCAGGGCTGCCATAGCAAACTACCATACACTGAGTGGCTTAAACAATAAAAATGTATTGTCTCACAGATCGGAGACTACAAGACCAAGGCCAAGGTGTCAGTTGGGCTGGTTGTGAGAGTGAATCTGTCCCATACCTTTGTCCTAGCTGCTGGGGGCTTCCTGGCAATCCTTGGTATTCCTTGGTTTGCAGATGCCAAGGAACACCCCAACTTCAGTCTTCATCTTTCCATGGCCTTTTGTCTTTACTTAGTGTCTATCTCTGTCCCAATGTCCTATTTTTGTCATACTGAATTAGGACTCTGATGACTTTATTTTAACTTGACCAAATCTACAAAGATTCTTTTTCCAAATATGATCATGTTCTGAGGTGTTGGGAGTTAGGACTTCAACCTACCTTTTTGAGGGGGTATAATTCAACTTATAAACAGCTGGTACACAGGAAAAACCCTGCAGCATCCACACTGCAACAACCTTTTTCCTTTTCCTCCATTTTTGGGGGAGAGTCTAGACTATAAAGGCATTTAAGAATTTCTTAAGTGCCTACTCAATAGCATACATTAGAAATATTGCTATATGTTATCATAAAAGATATGATGTATCTAGATTATAGTTGCATTGCTCTTGAATCTGATGTACATATTTACTTTACATTATGACTGTTTAACTCCTTTAAACATAACATCTCACTGTTCTCAAAAATAACACTTTTTTAAACATTTTAGTTTATTCAGTACAGTTTCTATCCTTTATTCCCATTCCAGCCCGCCCACCCATTCCTCCCCTCCTCCCTCCCCTTTCCAACCCCCCTAGTTTTGTCCATGTGTCCTCTATATTTGTTCCTGTAAACCCTTCCTTTCTCCCCTGAAATTCCCT